>BSBK01004643.1:142500-560000 GCA_027943335.1 Chamaecyparis obtusa | reverse complement strand
GAATGTGCTTGCTAACCCAGAATGGAAAGCAGCTACCATAGGGCGGAGCTGAACTGTTACAATAACTTTAATTGAAATCAAAAATTACAACCAGATTTGAGCAAGAAATAAAGACTGCCAGTACTACTGTCAGTTTTACAAATTAAGATACTGATTTCTGGTTTCTGTGACAAATCTGCTCATCCAAAGAACAAACAGCAGTCTATGGAACTACTTCAAATGCTCTTATTTTTCACGTATGACCTTCAATTGACTAGAAATCAAATGCAATAAGCCGGAAACACTAACATGCCAAATTGAAACTAACAATGCAATAAACTGAGAACCATGCACAAACTGAATACAACTCACAAATGAGATTGAATCACCACTAGTTGTTGTCTTGCAAACAAGAAGCGATGCCCAAGCTAGGAGGCCTTCATTCCTCCAAGCAAACCCAGAGCCAATCCTGCGGCATAACAGTATATTAAAATCAAACATCTGAAATGATGCTCCAGATCTTCCTTTTATAACCTTTGGTTGACTTCCTGAAACCCTAAATCCTCCTCACTGTCAAAACCCTAACTCTTTCTTCAAAATGGCATCCTTTTCCCTTTAAGCTCAATAATGATATTTTAAATAAAAATCCACCAACTTCTAGCAAAGACACCCTCAAAACTAGGAAACCCTAATTATACCTTCCGACTAGCCTTCGGGTTTCTAGAAAAAAGCCAACGGTCACTGGAAATATCAGGATTGAGAAGGGGACATTACAGTCCGCCCTCCCCAAGATTGCTTGTCCTCAAGCAATCGCAAACCAGGATGCTGCAATATCTCATCACTTTCCCAAGTCGCATCCTCGATAGGCAGGTTCTTCCACTTCACTAGGTATTCTCTGATGGTTCTTTTCCTCAAAGAACGTTCTCTGAAGTCAAGTATCTCCTCTAGAATTAGAACCAACTGTCCCTCTTCATCCAAGGGAGGCAATTGTGATGAAGGTACCACATTATATCCAAGTGCCTTCTTGAGACGAGACACGTGGAAGACATTATGTACTCTGCTATCAGAAGGTAGCTCTAACTCATAAGCTACTGCCCCAACTTTTTTGATGACCCTGAATGGCCCATAGAAGCGAGGTTTGAGCTTCTCAGCTCCACTCGTCTTGAGAGTAGACTGTCTATAAGGTTGTAATCAAAGATAGACCATATCCCCAACCTCGAATGAACGCTCAACACGTCTCCGATCAGCATACAACTTCTACTGATTCCGTGCAATCTGCAAATTATCCTTCAAGGATTTCATTATGTCTTGACTATGCTGCAACAAATCCTTGGCTAAGGGTGCTTTGTTGTCACCAAACACCAAATCTGCAAAACTAGGTGCTTCATACCCATAAAGTGCCAAGAAAGGAGACATCTTAATCGACATATGGAAAGAAGAATAGTAGCAGTACTCCCCTATATGCAGCCACTTGACCCATGCTCTTTGCTGTTCTGACACATAGTTTCTCAAGTAGCCTTCCAACCACTTGTTCACTACTTCAGTTTGACCATCTGTTTGGGGGTGGTAACTAGTGCTTGGAGTGAGCACAGTACCACTCATTCTGAAAACTTCTTGCCAAAAACTACTTAGGAACTTGCTGTCCCTATCACTTACAATGTTCTTGGGCATCCCATGCAGCCTAAACACTTCTCAAAAAAATAGATTTGCAACTTGTGCGGTAGAAAAAGTGCTGGTAATGGCGAAGAAATGAGCAAATTTGGTAAGCCTATCCACCACTACGTAAATACAATCCTTCCCTTGGGCCTTGGGCAACCCTATGATGAAATCCATCGAGATACTTTCCCATTTTTGATTGGGAATAGGGAGTGGTTGCAACAAACCGGCTGGTAAAGTATGCTCATTTTTATTTACTTGACAAACAGGACACTCCTGGATGTAACGTTGTACTTCTCCTTTCAATCCTTTCCAAGCAAACCTTTCTCAGATCTGCCTATACATCTTGAAAAAGCCTTGGTGACCAGCAACTGGAATATCATGAAAAGTCAAAAGAATCTTCTTCTTCAGTTTAGAATCAGCCACCAAAAAGATTCTTCCCTTATAATGGATCAATCCCTCAATCACCTTATACCTTTCATCATGAAAAGTACCCTCAAGAATGCTGGTTGCAAACTGATTTTTGGCATAATCAGCAAGCAACATGTCTCTCCAATCTGTAGTAAGCTCACACAATGAGCTAAGATGAGGTCTTCTGGACAGAGCATCAGCCACGATATTATTTTTCCCTTTGACATATTCAATGTCAAAGTCGTAAGCTTGAAGCTTACTCACCCATTTCTGTTGCCTCTCATTTAGGTCCTTCTGGTGCATGAAATGCCTGAGGCTATTGTGGTCAGTCTTAACCACGAATTTGTTCCCCACCAAGTACTGCCTGAACTTGGCTAATGCATGCATAATGGCAAGCATTTCTTTGTCATAAATTGAATATGTCCTTTCGACACCCCGTAATTTTCTGCTCTCAAACACGATAGGGTGTTTGTCTTGCATCAGACAGCCCCAACTCCTTCACCTGATGCATCACACTGCAGCTCGAATGGCTTGGAGAAATCCGGGACAGCCAGAACCGGACACGAGCTCATGATCTTCTTGAATTTGTCAAAAACAATTTGAGCCTTTTCAGACCAAACAAAGGCTCCCTTTTTGGTGAGATCAGTAAGGGGAGCAGCATTCTGTGAGTACCCCTTTACGAATCTCTGATAAAAACCACAAAGACCCAGAAAACCTTTCAACTGAGTCAAGTTCTCAGGTGGTGGCCAATCCATTACTGCTTTGATCTTTTCCAGATCCACCTTCACTCCCTCAGCATTGATTATGTGGCCTAGGTACAATAATTCCTCCATTCCAAATTCACATTTGGAAGCTTTTGCGAACAAACTCTCAGATTCCAGGATACTAAGCACTTCTTCCAAGTGCTTGAGATGATCTTCCCAAGTCTTGTTGTAAATCAGAATGTCATCAAAAAATATCAACACAAATCTCCTTAACTAATTCTGAAAAACATGATTCATGCAAGACTGAAAGGTAGCCGGAGCATTAGTCAACCCAAAAGGCATGACTAAGAATTCAAAATGGCCGTAGTGACATCTGAAAGTTGTCTTCTCCACATCAGACCCCCTCATCCGAATCTGATGGTAACCCGATCTCAGATCGATCTTCGAGAAGAACTTGGCCCCATGTAACTCATCAATGAGCTCATCTATTCTGGGAATGGGGTATCTATTTTTTATGGTGCTTTGATTCAAAGCATGATAGTCCACGCACATGCGCATGGTACCATCCTTCTTCTTCACAAGAACCACTGCAGATGCAAAGGGGCTCTTGCTTGGGCGTATGAAACCCATCTCCAAGAGTTCTTGAATATTCTTCTCGATCTCATCCTTTTGCCTCTTTGGATACCGATATGGAGTTGTGATCACCGGTTTAGCTCCTTCCTTGAGCTCTATGATGTGTTCTGAACCCCGTTCAGGTGGTGGTCCAGGAGGCAAATCAGCAAAGACTGTGCTTTTCTTCGCGAGAAGAGACTGGATATCAGGAGATTGATCACGTTTAGTCTCAACAGGACTAGCAGGAAGGACCATGCATTCTGCAACCCACTCGGCTTGATCGTGACGGATCAGTCTTGCCATTCTTTTGAATGACACTACCCGAGGACCCCCATTAGACATTCCTCTTAGAACTATCTTCTTCCCATCTGATTGAAACTTCAACTCCATAGTCTGCAGATTCAATGAGATCTCCCCAAGAGAACGCAGCCATTGAATGCCTAGGACGGCATCAGTATCTCCAATGTGGACTACGTAGAAGTCATCCTTGACTTCGTAGTTTCCCAATTGCATGGTCATGTTCGAAATTTTCTTGGTGCAAGAGATATGGAATCCATCGGCAACCATGACCTTAAACCCTTCAAACTCCTCAGTTTGCAGCCCCTTCTTGGCTACCACAGCTTCATCAATGAAGTTATGTGTTGCTCCCGTGTCGATCAAGGCAACGATTCGCTGCCCTTTGATCATCCCACGAACCTTGAATGATTCGTTTCTTTGAAAACTAGAAAGTTGAGCTAAGACTCCACCACTTTCCTTCTCATCCCCGGATTCTTCTGGAGCTCTATCTACTTCACTTTCTTCAAAATCAGATTGCTGATCGGAAAAATCAGAACTACTCTCACCAGCAGAATAGTACTCAATCTGATTGAACTTAACCCCTTTAGGGCAAACATGATCTTGTGACCACTTTTCCCTACACTGGAAACACAACCCTTTTCTTCTGAGTTCATTCAGGGTTTCTGGATCCAACCTGGTGACATGGGGATTGCGATTTTTGAACTCTTTGTGTTGAGGACTCAAAAGCGGTCTATGTTGAGGCCTTTTTCCTTTATCCCCCTTTTGAACGGGAGAATTTGACTGAAATTTGGCCTTAGGAGCAGCCCACTCCATATTTCTTGCCTTTTTCATGGCCTCTTGCAGTGATGGAGGATCAAAGGCTTTAATCCAACCTTTGAGAGGTTCTGTCAACCCTTCACTGAAAAGAATCACCAATCTCCTTTCCGTGATTCCAGTCACCATGACTGAGAGTCTTTGAAACTCTGCAATGTAGGCATCAACTGTGCCATACTGTCTCAATTGTGCAAGTTCTCTGAAATGGATCTCAGGATCCTTCTTCTCAAACCTCTCGATGAGCCTAGTGGTGAACTCATCATACGCTGTGATAGATCGATGACCCAGAGTAATGAGGCCATGGTACCACCACTCGTGCGCCACCCCATCAAGGTGTAGCATAGCGAACTTGATTGCTTCTTCTTCTGCCATTGGTCTGAGAGCTAGATAGTTATCCAGCTTCTGAATCTAGGCTCGGGCTGAATTGGTATCACTCCCGTCAAAGTGTGGAAGTGTAACTTTGTTGACAGCTTGGTACAAGTCTCCTTGATTTGATGGTCTTCTTTGATCATAGTGTCTCCCTTGTCCTTTGTTTTTCCTTTTATGATCCATGAAATCGTTAAAGGACATATCCATCTTGATGTCGTCAGGTAGAGAATCATACTCTGCACGACCAAGTCTCAACTGCTCCACGAATGAAGCATTCTCTTCAGGATCTGGCTGATAGTTTACAGGCGCCAAAAAGGTGGGTTTGAATGGCCTTGAAGAAATGTAAGTGTTGTTTGACACCGTCCGAGCTGCATGCTCATCATGCTGGTTGGAAGCACTATGCTCCCCTTTATGCCCTGAGTTGTTCTGTGGAGTGGTGTTCTGACCCACTTTCCCCATCATGAGAGATACCATGTCCATCAAGGCATCCATCTTTCTTTCAAATCTCTTCCCGGGACTCATAGACCTTTCTCTTCCTTTCCCACTGTCATCTCTATTGTTGGTAAACTTCTCGTTACCCCCAACTGATCTCTCACCCTCTGCCATATCTGATTCCTGAGAAGACTCCCAATGAGCCCTCAAGACTTCTGAAGTTGTCGGACCCTCTAGAGGCTGATAAGGCTAGAACTGTTTCCCAACCTTCTTGTCTTCCCTTGCAATATACCTCTTTTCTCTGTCACTCATAGACTAATTGTTCACAGGATGGCAAGATCTTGGCTCTGATACCACTGTAAGATTTCGAAGCCAATTTTTTTTTTAAATTTTTGCAATTTCAATTTACAAAGCAGTGCACTCGTTAAGGTTAGAAGAGGAAATCAAAATGTACTGAAACAACTCTAACCAGTATGGCACCGATGATGGTGAGCATTGGTCAGAGGATCTAAATCAAACTGCTTATGCTGTAACTCTAACCAGTATGGCACCGATGATGGTGAGCATTGGTCAGAGGATCTTCTACTCTAAATACTGGAAAGGGAACTCGACGTCAAGTATGTGTTACCCAATCCGAAGCGGAGTGAGGGGCGACCATATGACGGAGTGATTACAATAGCAATGTTTGAAAGAGAATTACTAAAAGCTGAGAATACTCAACACCCAGAATGTGCTTGCTAACCCAGAATGGAAAGCAGCTACCATAGGGCGGAGCTGAACTGTTACAATAACTTTAATTGAAATCAAAAATTACAACCAGATTTGAGCAAGAAATAAAGACTGCCAGTACTACTGTCAGTTTTACAAATTAAGATACTGATTTCTGGTTTCTGTGACAAATCTGCTCATCCAAAGAATAAACAGCAGTCTATGGAACTACTTCAAATGCTCTTATTTTTCACGTATGACCTTCAATTGACTAGAAATCAAATGCAATAAGCCGAAAACACTAACATGCCAAATTGAAACTAACAATGCAATAAACTGAGAACCATGCACAAACTGAATACAACTCACAAATGAGATTGAATCACCACTAGTTGTTGTCTTGCAAACAAGAAGCGATGCCCAAGCTAGGAGGCCTTCATTCCTCCAAGCAAACCCAGAGCCAATCCTGCGACATAACAGTATATTAAAATCAAACATCTGAAATGATGCTCCAGATCTTCCTTTTATAACCTTCGGTTGACTTCCTGAAACCCTAAATCCTCCTCACTGTCAAAACCCTAACTCTTTCTTCAAAATGGCGTCCTTTTCCCTTTAAGCTCAATAATGATATTTTAAATGAAAATCCACCAACTTCTAGCAAAGACACCCTCAAAACTAGGAAACCCTAATTATACCTTCCGACTAGCCTTCGGGTTTCCAGAAAAAAGCCAACGGCCACTGGAAATATCAGGATTGAGAAGGGGACATTACAATATAGGAATTAACCTTTAAATGAAATAGATAAAAATGAAGGAATGCTAACATGTAGTAGAGATTACAATGGACTCTTTCAAAGCTTTGTCTAAGACTTCTCTATATAGGGGGGATATACACAATAACTCAAGAATAAAGATTTGTGTTGGTAATTTACCAAGATGGTCAACAAGATTGTACTAGGTAGTGACTTGGGGTTGAGGAGGAGCTCCTTGTACAATAATCTTAGTTCGATGGGTAGTAATTTCACATTGAGGATTCTTATCCTTTATGGTTATGGTGGTGTTACCTGATTTTTGCTCCAACTCAATTAGGTAGAGCTAGAAGGGCGTTTTTAGCTAGACTAAGGGGTATATGTTTTTGTTCTACTAGATCATTCATTTTACGAATGATATGTAATTAAATCATTTCTAGCTCAATAAAAGTACAAGTACAAGAATGAAATCAAAGCTTTTTAAATAAAATTGTATTATTTATTTGTGTGTTCAATCGAATACTTCCTACACAAGCCATGGGAATGACTGAAACATACAATATAAAAATATAAATATACAATTACAAAAATGATATATAAAGAGGGGAGGGGACTCGTCATTTCCTAATGAATAACAAATCCCTTGTTGTAAGGTTGAACCTTCAACTCCTTTTTCTACAACTTGTTTTGCTATGTTATGTTTACTTGTAGGAAGAGAGAGAAAGGGGGTGTTAGAGATCAAGGACCCTCATCTATTTATATGCAAAATCTGTAAATGTAGACTCAATTTTCATGATTTATGAATCAGAGAGAAAAAATAAAAAAATCCAATAAGAACTTCACCATTTTTATCTAACAAGTTTATTCAATGTTCAGGTTCAGGAATCATTGTTCATTATTGAATAATTTAAGTTGATATCATAACATCACAAAATGTGGGATAAATTGGGCTCCCACAAAGGGTTGAGCCTAGCATGTTGTTATTTCTATTGAAACTACTATGGAAATCAACAGGCCAAATATGGTTTTGACCATATGGCAAGCTACCCAGTGGTCATCCCCATTCTTTTTTCATTTGTTGCATGCACCATCAATGAATTAGACACATGGATCATCAATGAATTAGTCGAATGGATGTTTTTTCCCTATCTCCCCCTCAATTAATTTTAATTCTTTAGCTCTTGGATGATTTCTTTCATTTGGCCAATATTTATATCATTCTAGTTGTAGTTTAGTAACATTTTTGCCATCATTTAGTACTATTGATTGAATATTTCATTTCTCTTAGAAAAATTTTCTACTTTTTTTGTGTAGTTTAAAACTATTTATGAAGAACCACAACACCCTCGGTCCCTACTGCAGTTACATTGTCATTTGTAAATTGTGTAGATGTCTATATTATAAAAGCCTCTTAAAAATTCCTCCAAATTATGTATTTTTATAGGTTCCTATTTCTATCTTTATTTTAGATAGATATTGTACTATATTTTTAATTATAAAAATAGTATTTTATCTAGGAAATGAACATAAATTTTAATTAGGAAAAATAAAGATAGATAAATTAAAACACTCTAGTAATTAATTGATCATAGATTACATTAATGTGCTTTGTTTCTATCAAATAAAGTTAAAACAATGAAATAAAGTATACTCAAATTGACTATATTTAGCTTTTGGTTCATATTATTCTTATTTTAGTCATATTATGTCATGCAATCACTATGTCATTTAGGCTTATCTTTATCATGATCTATGTTTATATATCATATCTTTGTCATGTCTACCACTTTATGAGCATATATTTATATTATTCAATGCTTATTTTGTGATGTTTGTGCTAAATTATGCCCTATGATCTCTATTGTGCCATGTACTTTTATGATCTTCATCTTATTATTTTTTCTAGTTTGGGGGATCATCATTGTCACACATAATTTCACGCTTATATCCTACTTATTTACACTTTTAAACTCTTATATTTTAATTATATAATTGATAATCCTACTTTATTTAATTTTTCTATATTGACGCAACATTATACCTTGGTACTTGTCTCTAATTTATGATCTTACATAATTACTAAATGATGATATGTTTTTCCATGTTTACATGCACAAATCTTATTTAACCACCTTGCTTTTTTCATTATCAAATTATCATGTACCATTTTTTTTCCTCTCAAAGTACTTGCATATGATGCACACAACTAATTGAAGGGACATATATTTTTACTAATGCTTTTCATGGCTGCAATTTCAAATAATGACTTTGCTAGGTAAAGACTCACCATTATATCTAGATAGATCTTAACCATATCATACACTCGCATTGCCTAGAGATCTATCAAATCACCAAATTACATGGGGTCATATCAGATGCCATGAATACATCATTTACTTCTTTATTACATAAACACATCACATGTAGTTGTGTCACATTACATGGGCATATCATGTGGATCTTTATCACTTTACATATCATGTGGAATCTTGATCACATTGCCAAATCACAAGGATGCTTATCAATTGGCAACATCCTATGGATCCATATCACATTACCACATAATGCACAAGTATTTTTCATATCACTTGTCATATAGGTGGGATTCTCTATTCCTTTTTTTCTTCTCATTTCTCATAGATAGTTAAAGTAACTCTAGTAGTTTGCCCTTAATTTGATCACGTGGAAGATGCTACTCATTTCATGATCTTTGTTATGCTTAAACACTACCTTGACAAGTTTGACTATTGTGAAGACCAAGGTAAACATGGTTTCAAACACACATTTAAATATATCAATGCTATATGGTACAAATTGATTATGCACACTAGATAAAGTCCACATTAATTGGGATCAATCCTAAGATGCTTAAGATTGAAATAATAAATATTTTTCAAAATGTACCTAGACTTAAGAATTTTCAATAGATTGATTACATCAATTCTGTGGAGATCGCAAATTAATTGAAAACATCTATAACATCTCATTCTTCACCATCAATTCTAAAACTAAATATCCCAGTCACATTTTATTTTTATATATTATTAATATTATCTATCACATCTTTGTTTATCTAAATTAATTATTAACTTATTATATTTATTTATTTAGTTAAATGAATTATTAAAAAATATTTTATAAAAAACTAATATAAATATCGGAATACATCTATTTAAAAAATACCAACAAATATCAATCTTAAATTATTTAATTTTAGTTAAGAAATATGCTATTTGGATTTAAAATTAACAATATTTTATGTTATGTTATTCATATATAATTATAGACATATTTATATATTATATTATTATATAATAGCACTATATAATTATTGAATCTAATATATATACTATTATGATCTTGAAATATATATGATATAGATTTATCTTAAATTATATTATTTGTAAGTATTTAAATATGAATATTAAATTATGTAATGAATGTTACATAATTTTTTTTTTAAATCTCTTATACTGTAGCTTTAATTATAATATGAATGTACTAGCTTATCTTGTTATCTCTATTTGATGAATATATCTCAATTTAACTTTGCATTAATTTAAAGAAAATAGTATAATATTCACAAAAATGTCATGGTGGTAAAAAGGCATGCCTAAAGTCTTGGCCTTGAGAACATATAAACAAAAATATGAGTTGAGTCCAACAAAACTAATCAGCTAAAACAACTCTTGACAAAGGAGGATCATTACCATTTGGCTTCCTCTAAACATCATTGGTGGTGGCATCATCAATAGGCTCCCAACCAAATAGTGCATTATTTGTTGCAATCTCCTTTGGGGGCATATGAGTGTGGATTGGGTAGTTGGTAAATGACACACATAGGAATTTTCTAGGGTAAAAGTACAAACTTGTGTCACACTTTTATAAAGGAAATTTTTAACATAACCAAAATTGTTCAATTTCAATGACATAAAAGTGACATTTCTATTTTGAATTTAAAAATGATACAAAATGATGAAATGTGTAAAACTTGATGAAGTTTATGCCTATTATTTTTAATTTTTTATTATTATCAAGAATTCATATGGTTTTTTAATTTTTAAAACCAACTTTTTAATTGTTGAAAAATGCAAAAAAATAGGGGGTCTAGTTCCCACTAAAAAACCAAATGTAAACGATCTTATTTTCTCTAGATTTCAACATCCCAAATAGATGACGTACATAGCCAATGAATACAAAAAGAAAAATTAATTTTTGATGTATATTTTCTTTATAAAGATCTCAAGTCTATTTTTCGGGGTAAAGCAATAGTTCAACCAGCTAAACCCTTTTTTCTAAATCCCAGATTTCAGGATCTTCGATCTTCAACAAAACCCACATCAGAGGATAATGGAAATGTTAGCAGGAGACCATGGATCGACATATCAACATTTGAAAAAGGTGAATCATCACATCAAAACCCTTGACCTTTTCAAAAAAACTTTGGGCGGGAGAATTTTTTTTTCAAAAATCCGGTTCAGGGTTTCAAAAGCGAAGGTAGATCTAGGTTTCATTTTAGAGGAAGGGCAAATCTCAGGATGCAAGGCAGATCTTCAAATAGGGTTGCTAAAAAGAAGCCCATTTTCGATATATGTCAGGGAACCCCCCCTCAATCGCCGAAAAAAAATCAAGATCATTTGTTGGTTAATCACAAGGAGAAGATTAATGGTGATCCGAAGGCACTTTCTTTTAGAGCCCCCTTCAATCCAAAAAAGTATGTTCAAATTTGGCAAAAGCAAGTTTCAGGTCCAAAAAATGCCTTCATCAACAAAACGCATCATGCGAAAATCACTCTCCCAAGCCATATGTTGCAGAACTCGATTGGATTACTTCGTCAATCAGTGCTTATAGCCATATTTGAATTAAAGGAACATAGAGATTTTGTGCACAAACAAAAAGGTTGGTTTTGCAAGGGATCAGGATTGCACACTATGATTTGGATCCCAAACTTCAATCCGCAGGAAACAGTTATTTAGTTTTTCCCATGTTGGATTTCCTTTCCTTTCTTACCACTTGAATACAGAGAGCCGGAGATCATTGAAATATTAGCAAATAAATTGGGTACATTTTTAAGGCATGATCTCATTCCTTTTGACTCTCCACAATTGGAAGTTAGAGTGTGTTTGTTGGTGGACAAGTGTAAAACATTTCCCACATCTATAACCATTACTTCACAATGGGGAGATTGGTGTCAATTAGTTAAGGTCCAAGATGAAGCTACAGTTTATAAGTTTCAACATAAACTTGGCCATTTCAATACTCAATGCCAAACAGGTAATCAGGATGTTACGGTTATATGCCCAGACCATTGTTCTGATCCAGACAGATGCTCTCGTAAACTCCAATTCAAAGATCCAGTTGCACAAATGCCTTATGCATCATGTGTAAATCAAGTCAATACAATTTCTCATTCATTTAGGCAAAAAATAGAGCTAAATTTTGTGCATATTCTGAGATGGATTATGTCTTTCTTGCAGCAGCTATCTTCTCATTCAACCCTGCCCCTGCTTTCATCCTCTCATTATCTGACTATCAGGATTCCCATTGCAAATCCTTTAAATAGTCATTTCAGAAAGATTCCTCAATTCCCAATACATATTTCAAATCAGCTGGGTATTATTATATCTCCGGCAGAGAGGAAGGCTCGTCAATTAGGAGATCATATCATTTCGGAGATTGCAACTTCCATCATCTTTGGAATTGCAAAGGAAGAAGGTATTATTGATCATGATTACAATTCTCCTGTTATTGACAATCTGATGAAAGAATTCCAGTTTTGGAATAGTCAAAATTGTGTTCAAGGGCATAAGACTAACAAAGAACTACTTGGGGGAGAAAGTTTCCCAGCTGTTAAGAAGAATTTTGATAATCAAATTTGCGCAAACCAGTGGCAGCAGTACGATCAATTAGATTCACTTCTCTCTTTACCTCTTGAGGATGTCTTGCGTTTGGAAAATTGTATTTATCAGCAAGTGCAAAAATCAACAGATAGTTTGTTGCCTCAAATCTCACATTCTCAATTAGATGTTGATTCTACATCTAGATTGCAAGTTCTTGAAGAGACAATAGTATTTAATGAAGAGCAAGTCTGTGAACACCAACAAACCTTATCGATATTGTAAACTCCATCACAAATCACTCCCCTTACCAAAACACCCAAATCTAGGGGTCGGCCAAAGAGATCCAAGACTAAGGCCGAAATAGCAGCTGGAATTCAAACTACTCTGGATGACACTTTTGTTGTATCTAAAAGATTGACAAGGAGAACTAGGTGTTCTCCTTGTCCACAATGATTATTAACTCATGGAATGTCAAAGGCATTAATGCCTCTGACAAAAGGCATAGGATTAAACAAGTTGTTGATTCTATGCAGGCAGACATAGTCATGTTACAAGAGACTAAACTTTCTCAGATGACATTTGATAACACTATTGCCAAATGGTTCAAGTGGAAGTCATTTCATGATCCGGGAGTAGGAGCTTTAGGCGGGCTGGTAGTATTATGGAACCCAAAAATAATAATTGGACAGCTTATTCATCAAGAAAATAATTGGCAGATGTTGAAGATTGCTGCTTTTGACATCTCTTTTATTTTGGTTAATGTATATGGTTCTACTGCAACACAAGATAAATTCAGATTGTGGACTAATATTACACAAGTCATTCAAGCTCAAGATTCTCAGCATGTTATTCTCGGGGGTGATTTTAATGCTCTTTTGTCACAGGGGGAAAAAATAGGAGGTATATTTCCTCCAGAAAAAACACTGCAAGATTTTAATTATTTTGTGGATAACAATAATCTCATGGATGTCCGTCCGTCTAATGGATCTTTTACTTGGACAAACAAAAGATCAAGATTTGCACATATTGCTGCCTGTTTGGATAGGTTCCTCTTAACACAAGATTGGAAACTTTTGAACATGGTTATATCATCGAATATTCTCTCATTGCCTGGATCAGATCACTTCCCAATCTCTTTGAATATCAAGCCTTCAGATAAACTTATAGAAACTCAGTTTCACTCATCTTTCAAGTTTGAAAGAATGTGGCTTCGCCACCCACATTTTCTTTCCAGTGTATATAAATGGTGGCAAGGAGCACCATATGTGGAAGGATCGAGAATGCACCAATTTGCCATGAAATTAAAACATGTTAAGTCTCAAATCAGAAGGTGGAATTAGCAAGTATTCAAAAATGTTTTCACACAAAAGTCAGAAGTTAAGCAACAATTAGAGGATGTTTTGAATAACATAATTCAGAATGGTATGAATGAAGATACCTATGCAAGGAAAAAAATGTTGCAACAGGAATGGGATGAGTTATGTAGTAGAGAGGAAGTTTATTGGAGACAAAAGTCAAGAGAATTATGGCCTCAAGAAGGAGATAGAAATACAAAGTTCTTTCATGCTTCAGCTAAACAAAAGAGAGCTTCTAAAACATTATTTCAAATTAATGATGCAATTACGGGGGTTAATATTACAAATGAAAATCTCATTCGAGAAGAAGGGGTTAAGTTTTTCAAGAACCTCCTTGCCCCTAATTCAGCTCCTTCACCCACTGAAGCACAAGTGAATGAGCTTCTAGAGGCCATCCCAAATATGATATCACCTCAGGATAACATTATGTTTTTGGCTCCTTTTACTACACAAGAAATTTGAAAAGTCATTTTCTCATTCCCTCCAGACAAAGCTCCTGGCCCGAATGGTTTCTCTGCTTTATTTTATCAAAGTTGCTAGGATATTATTGGTTGGGATCTCCTAGCTACCATGGAAGAATCTAGAAAAGGAAAAATTATGCTCAAGTATTTCAATACCACTAATATTTCTTTAATCCCAAAGACACAGGATCCAAAAAATTTTGCTAAATTTAGACCAATTTCTTTATGCAATCTGACTTATAAGATCATAACCAAAGCCATATATCTTAGATTGCAGCATCTTATCCCTTCCATTATTTCCTCGAAACAAGGAGGTTTTGTACCAGGTAGAGAAACGATGGAAGGAGCATTAGTGGCTCATGAGGTCCTCCATTCAATTAATTCAAACCAATCAGCAAACTTTATTATCAAATTAGATATGATGAAAGCATATGATAGAGTTTGTTGGAAATTTTTGTTTCAAGTATTGCTCAGAATGGGCTTCTCTAAAGGCTGGTGTAAATGGATTAAGGCTTGTATTTCAGGAGCTTGGTTTTTAGTTATAGTAAATGGAAAAGCAACGGGTTTCTTTTCATCAACCCAAGGAGTGAGACAAGGAGACCCACTATCTCCAGCTCTTTTTATCATCATGGCTGAAGCATTTAGCAGGTCTATTAGTCATTAGCATGTTATTGGCAAATGGCAGGGTGCAAATATTTCTAGTACAAATATATCCGTTACACATTCCCTATTTGCAGATGATACATTGTTATTTGGTTTATCAAATGTTCAGGAGGCTCGTCAAATTAAATATACATTGCAACTTTATTCAGTAGTCTCCGGGCAAGCCATCAATGTGCAAAAATTGAAAATATATCTCTTTAACACAAATAAAGTGATATCTGATAAGATAGTCACATTTAGCAGGTCTATTAGTCATTAGCATGTTATTGGCAAATGGCAGGTTGCAAATATTTCTAGTACAAATATATCCGTTACACATTCCCTATTTGCAGATGATACATTATTATTTGGTTTATCAAATGTTCAGGAGGCTCGTCAAATTAAATATACATTGCAACTTTATTCAGCAGTCTCCGGGCAAGCCATCAATGTGCAAAAATTGAAAATATATCTCTTTAACACAAATAAAGTGATATCTGATAAGATAGTCAAAATATTAGGCTTTACAGTGGACTTTCTCCCTTCTAAGTATTTAGGAATCCCATTTTTTATGGAAACAAATAAAAGTTCATATTGGTCTTCAGTTCTTTAGCGCATTCAGAGTAGGATAGCTGCTTGGAAAACCAGATGGTTATCATTATCAGGCAGAATTTTACTCATAAAATTAGTATTATCAACAATTCCTAATTACTTCGTAGCAGTTCTAAAAGCCCTGACTAAGGTTCTTCAGCAAATTCAAAAAATGATTAGGGGTTTCCTTTGGACAGGTAATATGAATGATGCAAGAAAAATACCACTTATTTCTCTTCAAGAGATGGCTAATTTTCCGGCAAGTGGAGGGGCAGGAGTTCATGACTTAGCCAAGAGAAATGAAGCATTTGGTGGGAAATTAGTGTGGCAAATGTACATTAAGTCTAACTCCACATGGTGTAAGATTATGCAACATAAATATTTGGATAATATTGATCCTTTAAGAGTTTTAACCATCTCAAATTCACCAAAAGGCTCTGTTATTTGGGATTTCATGATGTCTTCAAGAGACATTGTATTAAAATATGTCACTTGGGAGGTTAACAATGGTAGTATGGCCAATTTTTGGAGGGACTCCTGGAGTGGACAACCTCCTTTAATTAATTCAGTTTCCCAAAGCATCATCAATGTTTCAGAAAGACATTGGGGGACTCAGCTCAATCAATTTGTAGGCAGTGTTTGCTCAGTATCAGGTAAAGTTAAGTGGAAAAATCCAGAGGAGTTGTCATTATCTTCTCAGGACATCAATCAACTTAAGGCTTTACTGGAATCTAAACAAGTATTTATGTCAGGTTCAATTGATAGAATAATTTGGGCTCCAGCTAAGGATGGAAATTACACAATTAAGGATGGTTATAGGATCTTGCTTCAAAATGGTATGAATAAAGCTCCATGTAGAGCATTCTCATTCTGCTGGAATAATGTTGTGCTTCCAAAAGCAGGTAGTTTTGCATGGCTAGCACTAAAGCATAGGATCTTGACTAGTGATAGACTCAGTTGGCTGAACATTGCACCATCATTTAATTGTCTTTTGTGTAATGAATGTGAAGAGACTGTGGATCATCTCCTTCTTACATGTCCTTTTGCTAACACATGCTGGACTTTCATACTGAATAAGCTGAGTTACAGTACTCCATTTCAGAATAATCTTTGGGATTTTATTCAAGCTTGGCCTGTCCTATATCCAGATTCATTATTTGCAAACATTTGGAAATGTATTCTGGCATTAGTTATGTGGGCCATTTGGTGGGAGCGGAACAAACGAATTTTCAGAAAAAGAGGTTTCTTTGGTTGACAAAGTCTTGGAGGGGCTTGAGAGATCAATATCAGAAGTAACAAATTCGAGTTTGCATCATTCAAAATTTAATCCAATTGTTACAGCATGGGACTCTAAACTCATTCAACAATGGAAGCAGTTGTTCATTCCTAATGGTTGGAAAATTAAAAACACAAATCCTCCTTTACTTCCTCGGTCTGAAATTCACTAGAAATATCCATTGGAAGGCTTTTGGAAACTGAATTTTGATGGGGCTTCTCGAGGAAATCCAGGACCTTTTGGTTTGGGCGCATGCATTCAGGATTCACAAGGTGCAGTAGTTGCCATCACTACTTCGCCTCTGCCATTTGGAACCAACAACATGGCGGAAGTGCAAGCCCTTTTAGCTAGTCTTATTCTTGCAAAGAAAGGGAAATATCGAAGGTTTCACATTGAAGGAGATTCAGCAGTAATAATTAATGCTTGCATTCACAGAAAAATATATTCATGGAAATTAAAATACATCTTTAACCAGGTTTGGAAGCAATTAGATGAGTTTCAAGATATTTGTATTTCACATATTTATCGTGAAGGTAATCGTGTGGCAGAGCATCTATCCAATCTGGGTTGTGATGGGGTACATTTCTCATCTCTCAATCCACAGGCAATTATTGAAAAATTTGGTGACTTAAAAAAATTTATTGCTATGGATAAAGAATAACACAAGCCACGTCATTCTATGCTGCATGATTTCAATAAAGGAGGAATTTGTTTTCATTATTGTATATACAGAGTACTTATTTGTTTATGTGACACTCACCGCATATGATCTAGATTCGAATGTGTGAAGGATTGAAAGTACATTCGCGATTTTAATAAAGGAGGAATTTGTCTTCACTATTGTATATACAGAGTACTTCTTTGTTTATGTGACGCTCACCGCATATGATCTAGTTTCAAATGAGTGAAGGATTGAAAGTACATTCAGCTGGCAAAAGAAAGGGCATTTGTATTCAATCACATGGCTTCTCGGTGCCTGAGGCATTTCGTAGTGCAAGGGTATCACTGAATCACATGGCATGAGATTTTCCAAATCTGCACATTAAAGCATTCATCAAATGCCAAATTGCTTATAAATTATAGTGTTCAGTTAGTATGTGATATGCAATTCAAGGTTTTAATAATGCTGAAAGTGGCGGTAGACATCTCTATTCCCTATGAGGGTTGTCACAAGCAGCATCGAACAATGCTGCCTAGGGACTACCATATCTGGTTGCCGCCGAGTGATGAGGAAATAATATTGCCCAAGTATATTGATGATTCAGTGTTAGATATCATGTTCATCATCCATTCTCCAACGATTCGGAGGGCTATCAGACAAGTGATTGGTGAGGAATTTCTATCTTTATCTTCGATTCAGTTCTTCTACCCTTCGAATGTGGTGTCAGTATTCCTTTCTAATATCATGGATATCATTCAATCTCCCCTGCATCTTCAAGCACTAGCTGATAAGGTAGTTTGGCCAAAGTTCATTGCAGATAACAAGCTTTTGACAGCCTTTCAAAGTTATGATTTATGGAATGGAATGGCATTGGTAGGGAGTTTATTCTCACACTCCCAATTGCTGCACAAACATGAATGTATGGTGGTTTTTGAAGCGCTAAAAAGATCTTTTGAACATTGAAGCCCTGCCCACATGAAAATGGCATTAAACAGTACATCTCGGGTGCTTGGTTTTCACCTAGAGGAAAAAGTTAAGAAAATGGGATTTGCTCTATTGGATTTGCAGAGATTTTCAAACAAGTTGCCGATACAAAATCTTGAACACAAGCACAGTCAGTCGGTAGAGTGGAGTGTCTGGGGTCAGGGGCCGGTTGTAGAATTGCAGCCATCTTCTTCACAGGTTCAAAGAGGCTCTGGATGGTCACCAGAAAAGCAATAATTTGAGTATGTTGGATGGGATTGTGCTAACACAACCAGTGTTCATGGAGGACCGACTGTACCAGGTGGCGATGAGGTTGAATGTGCTGACAACAGGGGTCTTCCTGGGTGTGACGTCATGGAGGAGTGACTAGGGAAAATTAATGTTTGAATTTTGTGTTATTTTGTTATCTTGGAATTTTGCTAAATTTGTATATGATTAGCAAAATCAAATGGGTTTTTTGGGATATGTGTTCATGGGAGATAAAATCTGTTCCTATATTGGATCCAAATTGTAAATTCGAAAACTATGCTTGATGTAAATATAAGGGATGATGCTAGGTTTTTTTACTGGTTCTTTCCTAGTTGACCTTTTTTGAACCAGATTTATTAATATATTATAGAAGCTTGCCACTTTTGCCTAAAAAAAACAAAAAAACATTTCAAAGTTTGACATACGCAAATTCGAAAGTTTCCATCTCCCGCCAAATTTTCTCTATAAAATGTGTCTGATAAAAAAATAATAGATTTGTGAAGAGGACTCTCTCCTCTAGTGATCCATAAATATATATATATATATATATATATATATATATATATATATATATATATATATATATATATATATATATATATGATTTAGTATTTTTTTCTTCTTTTTCAAATTAGCCTCTTCTTGAATATTAAGATACCTACTTGTAGTATTTTATAATTACGATATATTAAATCTAATCAAAATATTATAAAAATTTTAAGATTAAATTCTCGACTTTGAGCTCTACAAAAGGGTATTTTTTGTTTTTAAAAATAAATAAATTTTGAAGGAGAAATTTGTAACAAAAGTCATAAGTTTTGGTTTTCTAAGGAATTTGGTGATGCGACTGCCACTTAGGATGCCACCTAGGAGGTTTTGGCTGAAACTGTTTCAATTGAAACCCCATGAGTAAATATAAGCCAAAATAATTTTCATCTAATATATTTAGCATATATATACTCATGGGATTTTGACCAGAACTATTTCAATCGAAAACCCCCTGCCACGAGGATGCCACGTAGCTGCCACATGGGTTCAGTAGGAACCTTATTGATCGAAATATTTTTGACTGAACTTGTTTGCTTTGCTTAGCCTAAAGTGTGACACAGGTTTATAGTTTTACCCTCTAGCGTCTAGCTAGCCAATGTCCCGTCAAGGAGAAGGTGGATGTGAGGCTTGAGAATGTCCTCGATGAGTAGTAGAGTCCCTTGGCTTTTGAGGTGCTAGATCATGAGAGCAATATTCATGATTGTGCTATATGGAAGAGTGGTTATGCCCATGCCCGTGAAGATAGATGGAGTCGAAAAGGACTAGGTACTTAATGCAAGGGACATTTCCACAATGGTATAATAGATCCTAGAGATGAGCAACTTTAAGTGCAACTTTACTAACTTGCATTGGAATACGCATAAGCACATTAGACAAAACCATAATTTTAAATTTGTAAGTAAAAAAATATATTTTAAACATATTAATTTTGATCTTTTATCGATATAAATTTATATTTTATAGTTTTATATTTAATTATGTTTGTTTAAAAAAATACCAAGCACACATACATACATATATATACACATAACTTTTAATTTAATTTTTTTATATAAAGACATAAACCTTAATTTATTTTAGAATAGTTTATTTATTACATAAATACATAATTTTTAATTTACTCAAAAAAATTCTCTATTTGTAGTCCATTTTATTTTGTATTTAATAGAAGCAATTATATTAGATAAATGTTGACCTCTTTATTATTGTATAATAAGTTGCACCAATATGAGGTAGCATATATCTAAATTAGTAATTGTCCTTCACCTAAATAGTCATGTACAAGAATATATTATCCGACAACAACTAAATAATCATGTTGTCCTTCAAATAAATAGCTTTGTACAAGAGAATCCTCTTTGTACAACAAAATTATGGCATGAGATTTTAATTGTGGTTTCAAGATTTGTTCGCATGCTTGAGCTTTTCCACATCAACATTTTAGCTCATACTTTGTGCTCCTATTTTCCTTCTCATGGATTCTCTCCTCTTGACGATGGATCATGAAGTGTGATTTGAAATGTTGATACCTAGTTGACTAACAAAATGTGATTGGTGCAAAAAGCTCTCACACAATTGAATTAAAAAATAACAAAATTAATAATAAAAATGTCATATATTAAAGCCTCTTCTCCTTTAACTAAAAAGACATGCACAATAGAACTACGCATGACTTAAACATCACACACTAAGCTTTGACTGCTTAGTGTGTCATGTTGTGGGGTCCACCTAAACCCCCCTTGTTTGCTCCCGAAATTGTTTAAACTTACCGCCACTATTTAGCTATCAACTATTTAAAGTTCTAATTATCAAATACTCCATCAACTATTTCATAATTTTTGCATCAGAGTCCTTAAATTTCTTTCCAAGTTGATTACTAGCCCCTGCAACATAACAAGGGCCAAAATCTCCCTGTCAGTCCTCCTATCAAGCTATACAACTGTAGTGTTCCATCGACATGCGAGTTCTTTGTCATTAAGAGTTCCTCTTTTTGTCACTCCAATGGATGCTAGCAGAAAATTTAGTGTGTTTTCTGCATTATGGGTCCCAGTTCCTTTATGTTCAAGGATAGTTTAAATGTTAGCCATCTTCGCCAGGATCGACGACTATAATGGCATTGTGCTTGCACGATTAATATAAAGATGCACAAAATATTAATTGCACAAAGGCACAATCTAGAAAACGATGTGCGTTTTCCGCATCGACTTAAAAGGGGATCGATGGCTTAGATTTCATCGCACTTGCGCGATTAAATCTAAGATGCATAAAAAATTAAGTGTGCAAGGACGCAATCCATAAAAGGTTGTGTGGTTTCTGCATTTACGAAAAATGTTGTGTTTTTGCACCCACTAGTTCCTTTGTGTTCAAGGGCGGTTTAAACGTCAGTCATCTTCATCAAGATTGATGACTGTAATGGTTTTGCGCTTGCACGATTAACATAAAGATGCACAAAACATTAAGAGCGCCCTCTAGAAAACGTTGTGTGTTTCAACATCGACTTAAAAGGGGATTGATGACTCAAATTTCATCGCACTTGCTCAATTAAATCTAAGATGCACAAAACATTAAGCGCAATCTAGAAAATGTCGTGTGTTTTCGCACCCAACGAGATTTTTTACTAGTGATCGTGACACAGTTCGATGACAGAACAGATGCCTACATTGAAATGCTTCACAAAATCAGGAATATTGAAATGATATGTAAGTTGTACTTGTTAAACAAGTCGTGCGATAACAGTAATGTGTAGTTAGAAATGGGAACGGGCAATGAACAACGACAACAAAAAAGTGCACGAAATAGACAAGAGTGAAAGGACAAGTAGAAGGACTAGGCCTACATCCTCCTAAGCCGTCAAAGCTTAGTGTGTGATGTTTAAGTCTGGCCATAGAACTATGGTAGTCAAAATCCCTTGAATGTTGAATTTGACCGATTGAAGAAAAAAGTATAAATCCTATTTACTATTCAACATAAAGTGCCATGCCACTCAACCCAATTATTAAACAATTATTTGTGGTGAGATGTATGGAGGGGAAACGGTGGGGGTGTGTGCGTTCCAAGGCGTAATCGAATGCTCTCATTCCTTGCTTTATCTCCCTCAACTTTTGGGCGGTGCGAGTCACGACACAAGTGAAAATTTCCTTCTCGTCATCATTTGTCCTGGAACGAAGGCCGCAAGTACAATCATATTTCTTAAGACTAACCTCTGCTCACCCCGGGCTTTCAAATCCATAGCGAAATTCATGCATCACAATCATAACGCACCAGGAGGAGGAGAGGCGATCATGATGAAGATTCTTCATCATCTCACCCTTACGGCAAAGCCGCCATCACAAAAACCAGGGAAAAACGTGTAATTCTTTCACATCTTTCGGCGTACAAACAAATCTGGACGGCCAGATCGCTCTAGAACTTCGCAACCCTTGCGGATCGCGACGGAGTTGCACGACAGTTATGGCCTGCACGCAGAAAAGGAATGTGTGAAGGCAAAGGCATGCGGTGGCTGCGCGTGGTGTGGTGGAGAGCATTTCGTATAAATTGGCATGCCACATGGGGAACGCAACAGGAACATGAACAGGACCAGGACCAGGAAATGCTTATATAAATAAATAAATAAATATGCAAAGTTGTTACCAAGAAAGTGGAAATGCCAAATGTTGCCATAAATCAATAGCGGCAGAGGAGAAGGGACGGGTAAGCATCATTCATATTTAAGGAAGCTGGTGCCTGTGCCATTTTGGAGTTGTCGCCGTCACCGTCCAAAGCTGTTTTTTTTTCTGATCGCAGTATGACCGCCGCGGCAAAGTAGGGAGAGAGGACGGTGTAGAAGAAAAGAGAAGCTGCACGCGGAGTGCTAGTGCGGGGCCCACTCAGTCACACTATATCATATTTTGGTGGCGAGAAAATGGGAGTACGTTAGCAGCTGCAGCAGATGAGGCAGTGGCAGCATGAGCAGGCACGGATCATCAGATTTGACGTCCTCATTAATAAATTCAAAAAAACCCTTACTCTGCACACCGAATTTGGTAACGACATTTGCAGGGGGCAAAATATTTGCTACAGATAAATAATTATTTGAAATCGAGGGTTTGATGATGCTACGAATGAAATATTTACAAATCAAGTAGTATAAGAGATTGAGAATCACAATTTAAGATATCTTAGAACATTTTTCAACATCAGATCTAGAATTTTGACCGAGACACTAGTTATCTCGTCAATCTTTGCATCTTTAAATAATATTGTGAAGGTTGTCAACTTTTAAGCTGTTTCTGTACTTCATACCAGATCTCCTGAATCTTGACTCATAAGCTAGCTATTCGTTGATCTTTGAATTTTCAAATAATTTACGAGGATTGTGACTTTTTAAGCTATTTTTGTCCTAGGTATGGATTTTTATTATAATTTTAAAAAAAAAGTTAGTGCCTTATTCATCTTTGCATCCTAAAATAATGTGAAGCTGTCCACTTAAAAAGTGTTTTATTGTGTTGAATATTGAACATCTTCAGACTTATCTGATCCTCAAATTTAAATAATGAATGATTTTAAACAAAATCTTTGAAATTTTTGGAATAATAAATGGTTCTCTGAAAAGAAAATCTGAGAATTTTTTTGAAAACGGGTGGGACAGGCGTCAAATCTGGTCCGAAGTCTGGGTTAAAAAAGTGTTTTATTGTGTTGAATATTGAGCATCTTCAGAAGCTGTACACTATTATCTGCTCCTCAAATTTAAATAATGAATGATTTTAAACAAAATCTTTGAATTTTTCTGAATAATAAATGGTTCTCTGAAAAGAAAATCTGAGAATTTTTTTGAAAACGGGTGGGACAGGCGTCAAATCTGGTCCTAAGACTGGGTTTGGGGAAGAAGGGGATGGGATTGGATTATCCCTCATACCAAAAATAATCATTATCGTTATCATTACTCAAAATCGCAATAAATGGATTTGCCACGCAATGTGAAGTGCAATGAATGATAATGATGACTATGTAAAAGTAACTGGATGGATGTATGTACTGCTGCTACTTCCGATTATTCTTCTTTTCCTCGCTTTGTCACCGCATTTAATTTTCCTAGGTGGGGTGCTGGTTTTTTCATTCTTTCCATATCCAAAGTCTGCGCTGCCCGAGTCAGAGGGCAATATATATATCTCGCCAGTATTATTAATCCTTGATAATAATAATTAACTTGCATGTGGTATAAATAATGAGCGCAAATTAATACGAGCGAGCATGCGCAAGATGAAGTATTCATTTCTTAAATGTCTGCCCCTTTTCATGTGAGCGCCTCCACGCCGAAGCCAGGCGTTTCTCTACACTACGTGTTTTCATCCCATGCTGCGTTTGCAGGGACCATTGTCTTCTAGTGTCTCCGTGTGTGTAATGGGCTTCATCCGTTTTAGCTGCTCTGGGCTTCAAGTTTGTGCACAGATGCGGGTTTAAAGGGGCTGAAATCCCATAGAAAAAATAGTTGGTTTTCTTTAGCTACTGGTAAGAGTGGAGAGTGGAAATAGAGGAGAAATCATGCCTAGAAGGCGAAGGGCGAATGGAGGAGGGGTAAGTCACACCCCTTTTAAAGGGGAAAGTCCTCCTCCAGCTCCTGCAACTCCTCCTCAATCCGCCAAAGCCTTGCGGTTTCCTCTGCGGCCGGGCCTGGGTCAGGCTGGTATAAAATGCCTCGTCAAAGCAAATCACTTCCTTGCCGAGCTGCCTAACAAGGATCTCCATCAATATGACGTACGCCATAATTGCTTGCAAATAAGAGTTTTTTCAATGCCAAATACGCTAACGTTAAACTGGTTTAAGAGGCTTTGCTGGTTTGTTTGTTCAGGTTTGTATTACGCCGGAGGTGACATCTAGAGGCGTGAACAGAGCCATAATGGGGCAGCTGGTTAAGCTTTACAGAGATACAGAGTTGGGGAGAAGGCTTCCCGTTTACGATGGGCGGAAGAGTCTTTATACCGCTGGTTTGCTGCCCTTCAAGTCTAAAGAATTTACTGTAACTCTTGCAGATGAGGATGACGGAATGTGTGCTAACAGGTAAATTTTGTTTCTTTCTCTAAACTCCCAGGTCAATGGGTATAATATGGCATACGCTCAAAATAGACCTTCAAAATATCTGGTAGTTTTGAAATGTCAAATCCTTTTGTCTAACGCTAAACATTTTGAACTCAACCATCTAATCGTTAAGCTGCATTGGGGTATTTATTTCACCAGAACGCAGAAGCTTCTAACAGTCTACTGAATTAGTACGTCACACGATCACGATGTTTGATACTCGTAAACACCATAGCTGCTACTAAATTTCCTTCCAAATACACCTCTACTTTGTTGATATTTTAACAGCTTGAAAAGTAGTGCTACTGTATCTATTATGTCGCAATTCACTGAGAAGCTGCATTTCACCAGTAATGCTTGTTCTAGGAAAGCTGCGATTTGAGGTCCTTTGAGTTGCATATTCGTAAAGAATGGAGTCATATCAGTGGGGAACAACTTTTATGGCATCTAAAAATTGCTGTCTAGATCCTAGTCTATGTTTGAGTTCAATCCTATGGAGTTGTCTCCTCAAGGTAGGTTTCTTTGAATCAAATAATGTGATAATCAAGTTTTTTGCTTTTTGTTCAGTAACAAAGAAAGAGCGTCTAAGGAAAAACAATTCAAGGTGGTTATAAAGTTTGCAGCACGAGCAGATTTGCACCATTTAGGGCAGTTTCTAGCTGGTAGACAAGCAGATGCTCCTCAGGAAGCTCTGCAAGTGCTCGATATAGTATTGAGGGAATTGTCAAATCGCAGGTAGGCGTATCTTTTGGTTTTCGAAGAGCATTCGTTCGTCATTTTTGCCTTTTATGCAAATATTCATTCGCTTCAGTAATATCTGCTGTTATACATAAATACAAGTGCATTTTTATGCTTCATATGTATAGGCTATATACTTATACATGTATGTCTGTGTTCTCGTATGATTGGAGGTTATGTGCTTTTATTGATGAATGTATGCGATTGCCTGAAGGTTCGTGTGGATGTGAAATTTTAGGTATTGTCCTGTTGGAAGGTCATTTTATTCCCCTGATTTGGGGAGACGGCAACCCCTAGGTGAGGGTTTGGAAACTTGGCGTGGGTTTTATCAAAGTATCAGGCCAACTCAGATGGGCCTTTCCCTTAATATAGGTACTGCTTTTCCACATCCAATTTTAAGAGACATACAATTAACATGAATAAACCATAGCTCTGTTTGTCAATTGCATTTAAGCTGCTGTACTACACTTATATCAGTCTTTGAATTTTTGTTGATGTTTTTGAATAGCAATTTAATTTTCGTATGCTTTTTTGCAGATATGTCTTCAACTGCTTTTATTGAGCCACTCCCTGTGATTGATTTTGTTGCAAAAATTCTAAATAAGGACGTGGTAACAAGGCCTTTGTCTGATGCTGATCGCATAAAGGTATTCTTCCACTCCATGAACATGTTTGTTAGTTCTGATGATTTTTTTTTCTTTCTCCACATGGGAAGCAATTATATTTTTCTGAGTTCATATGTCAGGACTCACACACATAATATATAAATATCAAACTATGGTAATAACGACATTAACCACTGTTTAAAGATTTCTCCTTGTGGTTTGGAAGGGCTTATTCAGAAATTTGCATTTTGCTTTGAATATTCTTCTGACTTTCCAATATCACTAAAATCTTGAAGATGATGCTCAATTTGAATGAATTCATGGACTCTGATATTACATAGAGATCATCTTACCAATCCAGAATGACAGAATGTATGATCATGTTGGTTTCAGCTTTTAAACAAGGCCACTCTTCAATGCAATCAATCATTTTGCAATTTAAAACTAATTGGGCCTAACTCTCTGATAAAAAAAGGCATTTTCTTATGAAGTTGTTTCAACAACCCTTCAATGTTTGATCATGACTACAATATCTGCCACTATCTGTTTTGTATAACCATTATAAAATTGTCTGACAGGATTCTCACATGTCAGTCCATGGAAAGCTACCTACATCTCTGATGTTAAGCCTTGATTTGATTGTTTGTTTGATAACAGGGTTCAATTACTTGGAATTTCACTAAATATTATAAATGCTATTTATGTTTCATGAGAAAAATGGAATATGACAAACGGAATGAAGGATAGTTCAACCAATTCAATAATAGATAGATGTGAAGTGTAGAAAAAAAGATGCTTATATAGTTGGCTCCCCAAGTAAACACACCAAGTGTAGAGTTGATGATTATAAGAAAATGCTGCAAGAGATGTTAAATTTTATAATCTATACTGTTAGAGAAGGATGCATTTTCTCCAAAGAAACATTGTGTGTTTGGAGTCATGGTATACATAAATAAAGGTCATAATAAACAATTAAATAATTGTTTGTACTTCAAAACAATTAAGCTTCCTGACAGGGTTAACTGTCAGCAAGCTGCCCTCTCAGAGTCCATGACATTCAATTCCTGTTGGGTGCAGTTGGGGCACTGTTAGCATATTCCATAACTTGATACATAATTTAGTGTAGTTTAATCATGCATTAAAACGTGGATGATACAAATCTTATGCTTACCACACCTTACCTTAGGTACTTGAAGCTCCATGGCTTCTTTGAGCCAAACATTTGCTGCCTTTACTCATTTCTATTCAATGTTTTATCTCCTCCACCCACAAGAAATGCATGTTACAGTTCTTGAGGCTATCACAATAAAATGTAACAAAATACACGGAATATGCTTACTGTGCTCCTTGTTTGAAATTTATATCAGTGCCCCCAGTGCAATGACAAGTTCAATTCTCTTGGTTATATTCAATGATCCTTGATCACATCTTACAAAATACACTGCAATAAGAATGATTATCTCCATTCATATATGTATACCAGATATCCATGCAAACCAAATCTATCCCTATGGATATCAATGCTACCTTCGAGTTTTGGTATGCTCACATGTGCAATTTTTGGGAATACTCTTTAAGATGAATGCTTTTGATGCTGAAGCTACAAACACTTTTGATGCATCAGGATTCGGAAGCCAATTATCATGTTTGCTTTACCTAGTCTTTGTTGTGTTGCCATTATTGAACAATTGATCTTTTCTATTCAAGAAAGATAGTTATTAAAGAATCTTAAGTAAGGTTTATTTTTGTGTAATTTTTTTTCAATTTAAAGTTTTATAATTTTGCGCTTTAAAATGTTTTATTGAACCAACCAGCTAACTTATGGTTTTTGGTAACTGTGTGAACCTTGTGTGTTAATAAGATTAAAAAGGCATTGCGAGGTGTCAAAGTAGAAGTGACACATAGGGTAAATGTGCGTCGAAAGTACCGCATTTCTGGATTGACATCACAACCCACCCGGGAGCTAAGGTAGGGTTCTTATAATCTTTTAAGCTTGAACATTTTATTTCACTTATGTCTAATCTTCAGATGCATGTGTTAATAGCTCTGTTATTATCTGTCCTAACTGTTTCATGTTTATACCCATTGTTTAAGATCTTTGTTTTCGTCTATAGAGGGATTTAGCCCTTACTCGTTTATGCTTGGAATTTTCACCAAAATAAGAATGTATGTTATTTTCTTTGAAATGATATGTTTTGGAAACCAGATTTGACTGAATTCTAAGTTATTTTTGTTTGAAAAGGTTCCCTGTGGATGAGAAATCAACAATGAAATCAGTAGTTGAGTATTTTCAAGAAATGTATGGTTTTAAAATTCAGCATACCCACCTTCCATGTCTTCAAGTTGGAAACACACAAAAGGCAAACTATCTGCCAATGGAGGTAGAGCTTTACATACAGTCAAACAAACGTATTTCTCTTTTAACAAATATATATAATCAATAGATTTCTGCTCATGATTTAAGTATTGACTTCAACTTTTATGGAAATATGTAGGCTTGCAAGATTGTGGAAGGGCAGAGATATTCAAAGCGGTTGAATGAGAAACAAATTACTAATCTGTTGAAAGTTACATGTCAGCGGCCTCAAGAAAGGGAAATGGACATCTTACAGGTTTTCATCTTTATTGAATGAAACAAGTAGATAGTCTCTGCTTAATTTTTTGAGCTGTGTAGCTTGTCAGTTGTTAATTTCATTTTTATTGGTTGATGTAATGATATTGGGTATTGCAAAGTGTGTTGGGGGGATGGGCTGGGGTGGATCTTGGTTGTGGGAGGAGTCTGTGTGTTTGTCTATTCGCACACAGACTTATCTGCTGAAATATATTCATGATAAGGTGTAGGTTCTCCTATTAATTTTGAACAAGGTATAATAGACCCTGAGATCTTATTAATGTGGCCAACAGAAAGTCTTTGGACTCCATGGGTATCTAAGGTGTAAAGTGTTTTTGTGCAGACTGTTTACCATAATGATTATGATCAAGATCCTTATGCAAAGGAATTTGATATAAAAATTAGTGACAAGCTTGCCTCTGTAGAAGCTCGAATCCTCCCTGCTCCATGGGTAAAGACCTCATTCTTTTGTATGAGTAAAACTTTCACAACGGGTATATATTTTTGATTGTGTAAAATATTCATGTTATATAGTACTTCGGATTAATTTATTAATTTCCATGTGTAGTTGAAATATCATGATACTGGTAAGGAAAAAGTTTGCCTACCTCAAGTTGGTCAGTGGAACATGATGAATAAGGTAAATAGCATTTCCTGCTCAAATGATTAGATTGTATTTACAGTATCCAGCTTGATTGATCAACAACAGGGAGAAAATACTCTGTATTAGATAAATCATAAAAGAAATAGTAGCTCGATGTGTTATAAGGAGATGTGCAGCTTTTGCTAATTAATATTTACATATACTAAATAAAACAGAAAATGGTGAATGGAGGAACAGTTAACCACTGGGCTTGCATCAACTTTTCACGAAGTGTTCAAGAGAGTGTTGCCCGTGGGTTTTGTCACGAGCTGGCTCAAATGTGCCAAATCTCTGGCATGGTAGGAATATACAGGAACTGATAGTCTCTTTATTTTATTTTATTGTAAACATGCAGAATTGTTTTCTAGTTGATCTAATCTTTATACCAAAGCATAGAAAATGGAAATTTTACTATTTTTGTCATTTTGTTGCAGGTGTTCAACCTTGAACCTGTAATTCCAATCTACAATGCACGTCCAGAACAGGTGGATAGGGCTTTAAAAAATGTTTACAAAGAGGCAATGAACAGGCTTAGAGGCAAGGAATTGGAGCTACTCATAGTCATTTTGCCTGACAACAATGGCTCATTGTATGGTGGGTATTATTCTAAATTTAGTACTTCCAATGCATTAGGTTTATTAAATTCAGACCCCAATTAGCTCTACAGAACCTTTATTAAGTGCACATGTAGCTTTTAAGTAGCTCACTTCTGATTGTGTTTGTGATTCTGTGAAACACTGGATTGTTTTAGTAGTCAAACTGTAATACTGAGAGCATTTAACATGGGTACCTTAATGCTGGCATGAACGCAGGAGATTTGAAAAGAATATGTGAAACTGATCTCGGCATAATATCTCAGTGCTGTTTGACAAAGCATGTTTTCAAAATAAGCAGACAGTACCTGGCTAATGTCTCTTTGAAGATTAATGTAAAGGTACGCTTTGCAATAGTTAAGTACAATGATAAAAGCTCATTTAGAACTCTAGTGGCCAGGGTCAGTTTGATTTGTTTCACAATACTTTAGTGTGTACTTTTTTTAGTTTTTGCAAATAGAGTATTCAATCTTTTCTTTGGATTATGGTAATCATATGCTGTTTCATATATGTGCTGCAGATGGGTGGAAGAAACACTGTGCTTTTGGATGCTCTCAGCTGGAGGATACCTTTAGTGAGTGATATACCAACCATAATTTTTGGGGCAGATGTTACGCATCCAGAGAATGGAGAGGAATCCAGTCCTTCCATAGCAGCTGTAAATATAATAATTCTTCTCTATCATTTGTTATTTCGAGGCCAAAATTGTGGAATACAATTTCTATTTGTTGTAAAAAATTAGAATAGATGAATTTTTCTACAGGCATAGGTGTTGCAGTTTAGGCATTTATTGATAGGTGGTGGAATGGATAATTTATTATTTGTAATGGATTTTAATGAATATAATAGTAGATTTGCCCGCCATGTTTAATTTTTCCCAATTCTTGAAATTTCAGGTTGTTGCTTCACAAGATTGGCCTGAAGTCACAAAGTATGCAGGTTTGGTCTGTGCTCAAGCACATCGGCAAGAATTGATTCAAGATTTGTTCAAGACCTGGCAGGATCCTGTGAGAGGCACTGTAACCGGGGGCATGATAAAGTATGCATTCTTTTGCTTCCCCATCCCTCAACCTTAAAGGTTTTAGCAGTCTAAAAATTGAGTCCATATGTAAATAGATCATAGTGTTTCAATATTTAATAGTAGACAACATATATCATACCTAAGGTGTCGAAAATTTTGAATTAGTGCCAATCAATCTGTTGGATAAGGTGACTATGTTTTACTACTCTTCTGCATTTTTTAAACACCTTTTATCATTCTGAAAAAATGGCGTGGGAGAGAGATAGAGGGGAAGAGGGGGAAAACAGGATTCTTCTGATCATCAGAATTACATCTGTGGAAGACATTAAAATCCCTTTTCTTCTTGAGCACAAATATATATAATATGGGGTGGTTGCAGGGAGCTCTTAATTTCCTTTCGGAAGGCAACAGGGCAGAAGCCTGCTAGAATCATATTTTACAGGTAATTAGTGATTTTGTTGTTATCACTAGGAACAAAGCATCTCATTTTTCACTGAACCATAACCTGACCGACATTTGCCAACAGAGATGGTGTTAGTGATTGCCAGTTTTATCAAGTACTTCTGTACGAGTTAGATGCAATCCGCAAGGTGAATATTCTGTTGGGTGTGAATGCCCTTTTTGAAAGTTGTAGTAACCATTCTTACCTGTAGCTACCTGTAATTGATCTGATTTATCTATGATTTCCAGGCTTGTGCATCACTCGAGCCAAATTATCAACCCCCTGTAACATTTGTGGTGGTACAAAAGCGTCACCATACGAGGTTATTTGCCAACAACCATAGGAACAAGAACACCACTGATAGGAGTGGAAACATCTTGCCAGGTAAGGGAAATACACAATTTTTTCTCTTCTTTTTATGTTTATGTTTGTAATTTTTGTTTTAAAATAGTTAACACATTATTCTACCAGGCACCGTGGTGGATACCAAGATTTGTCATCCAAATGAATTTGACTTTTACCTATGCAGTCATGCCGGTATTCAGGTATATTGTGGACTTAAATTATAATGAATCATCTTTAGTCAGTAGTCTGTGTAAAAGCAACTGATTGTGGCCTATGAATTGTTTGCTTCTCAGGGAACAAGCAGGCCTGCTCATTACCACGTTCTTTGGGATGAGAACAATTTCACAGCTGATGGGATGCAGTCATTGACAAATAACCTCTGTTACACGTACGTACTCCATTCAAAAAATAAAAAAACTTTTGACAGGAAATTTGTTTTTGTTTACATCTTTTCTTCTGTGGCAGCTTCAATGCCACCTATTCCGTTGGTTTGGCCCCGCTGATTTGTTTACATCACGGGAACTCTTCTTCCTGTTTCTTTTGTGTGGGGTGTGTGTGTGATTTGACACTGTCCTGAACTTATTTATCGTTGCAGGAAGCCCAAAATTTATAGCATTTTGTCTAGAAACTTGATTTCAAAGACATAAAGTCCTGAAGCCCTTATGAGTACTACTACTTTTGCGTAACTCAACCATTGATGTGGGCCTTTATTAAATCTACCCTCCACTGTATCTGCCAATACAAAATTAATAACTACGAACTTGCGTGGTCTACTAGACATTTCATTGATTAACACAATCCTCCACCATATCTGCTGCTACAAAATTAATTGCTACAAACTTTGCGTGGTCTACTAGACATCTCATTGAGATGTGTTATAAATGCCACTCATATCTTTTGGAATTCCAAGTAAAGGTCCCGAGGATTTCATTTTCTGGGGATATGTAGACAACTCATATAATTATAAATCACTTGTCAAGTTCTTAAAATTGGGACTGAAAGTGATGGTGAATTCCTTTTGAGAGGAGAACCAAGAACTTGTACTCTTTAAAAATCTTGCTTTTAGTAATTATTATAATGCACGCAACTGGAGGAGCTGCATGTCCCAAAGTAGGCCCCTACTTTTACACCTCACCGGACACAAAGACCTGGATACAGGTATTATCAGTGAGGCCCAAGTCATTGTTATCCTCAATAAGTACATCTAAAAGCTTTTTAACTCTCCCAGATAAACTTTAACAAGGAGAACACGAAAAGCACGCATTGAACACATCCAGAAGAATTTCAAACGGTCTAAACCTTACTAGTTTCTACCTAGTGGGCTTGAATCTTCAGTAAAAGTGTGATTCCATTAGCAATAAAAGTTTCACTTTTCTTTTTTGGCATTAGCTTAGCGTAAACTAAAGTGTTTCGTGGAAAATGATGAAAAAGAAAAGTAAGGATTTGGGTAGGCGTGCAGAGTGCTAGTGTTACTTTTATCTTGGTCGCTTACTTGTATCGCATGCTTTCAGGTATGCGCGCTGCACCCGCTCTGTTTCCATAGGTATGTGTCAGAAGAGCATAATGCTTAGCTTCCTTACGCTTTTATTCTTTTATTTCCTTTCGTTGACGTAATATTAGCGTGGCGGCACGTTTAAGGCCGTGAGCTACTGGGTAGTAATTAGAGAAAGCTGTACAATGCAGTTCCACCAGCATATTATGCACACTTGGCTGCTTTTAGAGCGCGGTACTACATGGAACCAGACATGTCAGACAACGGATCACTGTCCACTGGAACAGGCAATGCCAATGGCAACGGCAACGCCCATGCCCACGCCAATGGTAAAGCTGGAACCCGCAATAATGGCAATGGCAATGGTACACGCGTGGGCGTTCGCCAGTTGCCTGCTCTCAAGGAAAATGTGAAGAAAGTTATGTTTTATTGCTGATTTCTGATCATGACCCACAGTAACTATCTGTTGTATTTTAGAGCGCTGGTGCCCTCATGGAATACATGTTTTGCAATAATCACGCGCTCTTTCCCATGACAGACAGCTCTTCATCAGTCTTGGCATGGTGGAATATTCATTGGAGGGATTCTTGTGGGCTTTGGCCTCTAGCAGAGGAAATGTACCATTCTTGCAGGGGTGGCCCCGCTTAACTCTCTAATTCAGAAACAGCTGAAGTTGATTGGGAACGTGTCATCTATCATCTCTCATCTTCTCTTTTTTTAATGGGAAGAGGTGTATTTTCAATGGGAACACTTTTTTTAGCAGGTATCTCAGGGCCTCTGCTTTCTTGAGATGCCATTATAGTGTATTTGTTCAACTGTGTGGACAGTTTAATGTAAATAGTAATTGTATTGAAAATATTCTAGTGTAGGAAATTACAAGTTAATTTTGGAAATTGTTAATTAGAGTAAGTTTTAAAGTACATGCCTTAGAAGTTTTTAACTAGGAATCAGATAATGGGTCAACTAAATTTGAATATATAAATACATAATTGAGTTAACACACTTGGTATCTTGATTTTATTTTACATTAACGATGGAGTATTTGATATGGTGTTCGAAAACTAAGTTCTATGTATGTTCTCACTTAATGATAATAGGTAAGAAATTAGTATATATCTTTACATGATGTTAATGAAAAATTTAAGATTTTAAAATTATACTAGTTGTTACATTAAATTTGTCAAATATTACTCCACTATTTTACATTAATGGTGGAAGTATTTGATATAGTTTTTGAAAAGGAAGTTTTAAATATTTGATATAGTTTATAAAAATTAAGTTTTAAAACTGATTTACACTTAATGAGAAAGTGGGGAAGTAGTATATATTTTTAGATGATAATTGAAAATTTTGAGATTTTAAAATTATAACAGTTATTATAATAAATTTGTCAAATATTAGTCATATATGTATGTTGCAAACAATTGTGTAAAATTCTTAACATTGTATGTTTGTAAATACAAAGCCTATGATAAAATATGTTTATAAATAGTAGGATACTCTTAAAATCATTGTTTAGGATACATGCGAACACAAGAAATTCTAAGTGCATCTTGATAATTTCTTTAAAGTGATGAGCATTTTTAGAAAGAGTACTTCCTAAGAATTTATTAAAAAGTTACCTTATGTTTGGTAAGTAAGGCCATTACAAATGATTATAAGCTTTGTCATTCTTGTTTTTTTCTTAATTCAAGCTTTGTTATTCTTGTTTTGTTCTTAGCTATATAAACTTTGAATGCATCCAATTTTGTTGTCAACTATGAAAACTTTGACTTCATCCAATGAATCTTGTGTGTTCCAAAACCTAAATAGATTAACATTGATTTGTCAATTATATATAGACACATACCTCAAGTGGCATCAAAATCAAATAAAATATTTAATTCCAAATATTTGAACTTTTGAAATTCCTCAAATTCTACTCTACTTATTTGAGAACATGATCACTATTTGTCACAATCACTAATTTTGTCACTTGTAGTGTATTCAATTGTTATTTAAATGATGAATGCGCCAAAATAGGGGTTATGTTTGGCTAACAATGAACCGTATTATCTATTGAAATGAGCAACAATAAAGTCATGAACATTCTTTAAATTGAACTTGATAAATGTTGAAGAGAAAAAAATGGAAGGACTTGCTAAGAGGACAATGGTTTAAGCCACATGTAAAATTAAAAGGAAAAGCTATTGAAGAAAATCTAGTTTGTGGTTAGAGAGAATGACAAGTTATTGGTGGCTAGCAAATTGTTGTTTCTTTGTTGTTCACTTGATGGTCCTCTAGATTTTTGTTATTTTCGTTGGTAAGATAGTTTCTATTGCTCATGAGACTCTTTTCTTTTACCTTTTAAGTTTTTTTTGTAAAAAGGATTGAGTTCTCTTTATCTCATTTTTATCAATATAAAAGACAACAAACTTATAACCTAGAATAATAACAATAGCAATAATGTGCATGCAGTTGTCTTAGTGTTGGTAGTTACTATCTCTTAAGGAAAATTTAAGAAAGTTATGATTTTGACTTGAATTTTGGTTGCTAGCTCCTCCATTTGAATTTGTAAGGTTGGTTCTTTTACATTTTGGTCCAATCAATATTTGGCTAATCGATGTCTAGCTTTCCAAATACAAGTGACTACTAGTAGACATTTATATTTCTAATACAAAACTAATTTTGCAAAAATTGTGATAATGACATGAACAATTGAATTTTACATTTCATTTATGTTTGACATGACATTTGTCTAACTTGTGAATACATATGACAAGATTAACAATATAAATGTTCCACTTATTACCCATGATTGAAGAACTTCCTATTCAACCATGTCCAAGTACTACCTTATTTACTTTACATAAACCCTGAAATCACTAAACAATTATTTGGCTATTATCAATTATAAAACACTATATATAATAAAAATAAAAACTAAAAATATTATGATTGAATTTATGAAGATGTGTGCTATTTATTTCATGCTTGTTGGTGTAAAATATTTGATTTACTATCTTTTTACACCATATATTTTGCAATAGGTTAAGCACTACTCAGTTGGCGAGGTAGTTTCAGATAATTGGAAATTTGAATCTCACTTTCCCTCCATTTTTGAGAAATTTGGTTCACTGAAATTCCTACATTTGTAACCTCATTTTGATCAATTTAATCATCATTTATGGCTTCAATTCCTTTTGTTTGCTATTTCATATTCATTGTTATTTCCTCGCTTGTTTTAATAATGGCTAGTGAAAACCCATTCCATTTTATTCAAATCTAGTCGAGTTTAAATACTCTTGTAACACCTCTCAAATTAGGTGTATAAATGCTACAAATACCACATTAGAAATCTCTTCTACTATTAATTCACATGCCAACCTAAGTTCAATAATGTGGTTTTGTTGGTATGAGTAGACAGAGGAGGCATCATTGATGGTTGCTTTCAAAGTTTCTGTTGATCCTAAACTTTGGGTTTAGTTAAGGTAACAATCTTTATGGGAAGTGCAGTAATTGGGGGACTATTTATGCATTATTGAATGACCTATGAGATTGTAGAAGTTAACTCTTCATCTATTTTCTACTTTTGAGAAGAAAAGGAAGAGAAACAATAGTAAAATAAATCTGTTTATAGTGATGCACCATAACAATATTGACTAAACACTCAATATTTAACAACTGCATGGAATAGTACAATAACACGATAATTGAACCACACAAAGAATCATAGACATAATTCTATAGCCTATATTGATGATCTATTACAAAAGCTTAAACATCACCATTATAAATTCTATTAATGAATGCTATTAAGTATAATAAGCAAGACAACCCTAAAATATCAATTATACATCATAAGGCCATTAAGAACACTTAGATTTGAGTAAAATTAGAGTACACTACTCCTATCATAATATCAGTCTTTTCAATAATGAAATGCCAATAAAAACACAGAGCCTAGCTCTCTCTATTTATAGTCCGGGGACATAAAAATCCCCACACCCCCCCCCACACACAAAATATGAAGCCGCTCATCATGAAGACTAAGGAGTAGTCACAACCACCTACTAATCTTCATCGGTCTCTACTTAGGATGAAGGGTCGACATCCAGGACAAACTGTCACGTGACAAATTACATGGCGGCCAAGGGTCTGGGATGCAAACCAGGGGATCATCGAATCACACCTTGTAGGACTAAAGAGGTGGAGGGATCATGCATCTGTGCAGGTAAGAAAACAGGCAGAGAGCGGTGCCACCATGAAAACGACCTTCAATGAAGATCGGGCACACAGAAAGGTACATGGGGACCACCAAGAAAACCTGCAGGAAGAAGATGGAAGACTATGATGGGGGCAAATACAAAAATATCACCATGCATCAACACCATGTGTGCTCTTTGGAAGAGCAAGGATAAACTTGCAAAACGATGCACCCAGGTGACACATGGAACTTTTGTCGAGAAGGAAAGATCACTTCACAAAAGGGAGGAGGGCACGTGAACCAAAAGAGATTAAAACAAGATATAAGCTGTAGCTAAATAGGGAATATTGAGCTCACACAACTTACAATAGTAGAAATGATCTACAACTTAGCCACTCTAGGGGCCATTTCTTATGAAGAGGTGAACTCAAAATCTCAAAAAAAAACTGATCAAATTGTAGGGCACATGAGATGAGAGTCAATCAAAAGGTTTGTTACAGTGGCCTATAAGGGGGCTCATTCCTTGTTTCATAGTTAAACCAAATCTTGCAAGAAATCGATAGCCTAGCTAAGCTAGAACATTTCCTTAAACAAAATATAAATCAATGTTCCATAAGCAGACTCCATATTAAGATTTAACTTGACCAAGGGCCACAAGTAATTCCCAACCTTTGATGCGGTCGATAGTGAGCTCAAACCTTGGAAAACTAATTCATCCTATTGCCTTTTGTCTAAGAGTAGCTGAATATGTGCTTCTTCGATTACTCTCCCATCTACAAGGAAAAGGGGTGGGAGTCCTAATTGTATAAAATCTTCAATATAGCTTGTCATACCCATCATCTAGACTCCAAGAGCATGAAGGCATTCTCTTCCTCACAAAACAACCTTATGACAAACAATATGCTTGTTGGCATTCTTTGCAACAACTCTTCTATCCAAATCCTTGCCACTGACAAAGCACTGCATGCTACCATAGACAACTTCTCAAGAGGATTCTTGGCTCATTCGCTCTTGGATTAATCTTTTGTAGTGTTTGATCAATCAATATTTTTGCATTGGTACTTAATTTCTAAGTGTCATAAATGAATCTCAAAGCATCCGCTAGTGAGGCCATTGGGCTCTTTAACTTTTCCCAAAAGGAGGTATATAGCTACTGCAAGATAGGGAGAAATTCTTCCTATGCCTACTAAACAAGTTAGTTAACAAGCTAGCATTGTAGTTGCTGGTCTTTGTTTATAACGTCTTTTAGGTTGTTGATCCTTACTAAAGTGTTTAATATTTCATTATGTAGTCGCTCAATTTCTTGGTTCTTCAAATGTAGTGCAACCTTAGTTGCCTTCTTTTCTCCTTTCTTTGTATCTAGGGATCCCTTGATTTCTCAGAGCCTGCACTAAAAAGAGGCTTCCTTTTGTTGTAAGTTTTGTTGGCTCTGAGCCAGTTACTTCATGGAATTGGGCCTTTGCTAATTCCCCTTTTCTTTCTCGGCATTCTCATGTGCTAGGGAATCATCTAAACCCCCTTATGCACTCTTTCCCTTTCAAGAGTGGCCTCCCTTGTATTCCCTGTCGTCTCCTCTTGAGTAGTGGCCACATAGTGCTGGAGTTTCTCTAACTCCTCCCTTGGTAGGAAGTGCTAAGATCTTCAATTTCCTTCTAAAGGTCTTCAATAGCTACCAGGAGTACTCGACGTTCTTCATCATTTTCTTTTATCTGGGAGAGTTTTTTGCTGCCATCTCTCTCTCTTGAGGGTAGTCATTGGGTTTTTTAGACTTAGGATCTCCTTTTATATTTTCCCTTTTTTTACTTGCAATTAAAATCAAAGTTTAAAAATGATTAACAAATTTAAACAAAACCTTACTTTTTAGCAAAAAAATAAATGATTTCATTAAAAAACATAAAAAAACAAATGATTTCATTAAAAACATAAAAAAACAACAAAAGATGCTTTAGAATGGTTACTAAAATGAGGATATATATATATATATATATATATATATATATATATATATATATATATATATATATATATATATATATATATATAATGTTTTTAATGAAATCATTTATTTTTTAATGTTTTTTAATGAAATCATTTATTTTTTTTGCTAAAAAGTAGGGTTTTGTTTAAATTTGTTAATCATTTTTAAACTTTGATTTTAATTGCGAGTAAAAAAAGAGAAAATGTGCAACTTTGAAAAAGGGGAAGTGATCTACCTCTTTGCATTGCTTCCTTTTTCCTATTGTACAATTACATTGGGGCATAGCTGTGGGGGAAGGTCGTAAAGGCCTATTGCACTTGACGAAGTTGAGCTTGGTTGGGTTACATATACTAAAGCTGGCAATAATGATTCAAGATGCTTAGTAGTGTAAGATCTAGTGGTTGGTCTATGGATCATACACCCATTCTTATTTAGAAACAAATAAAGGTCCCATCGAGCGTGTGAGAAAAAAGTCATTGATCCTAAAATTTGCATTTAAGTAAGGTAACAACCTTTATGAGAAGTTCATTAATTGGGAGACTATTTACACATTATTGAATGACCTTCAGGTGTTTAGAAGCTATCTCTTCATCTATTTTCTTCTTTTGGGGAGAAAAGGGAGAGAAACAATAGTAAAATAAATCTATTTATGGTGATGCACCATAACAATATTGGCTAAACACTTTAACATTTAACAATTCCATGACATAGTTAAACAACAAGATAAATGGACCACACAAAGAGTCATAGACATGATTCTATAGCCCATATAATGTTGATCTATTGCAAAAGTTTAAGCATTAGCAACACAAAATCTATTAATGAATGATATATAATATAATAATCAAGACAACTCTAGAATATCAAACATATATTCAAAGGGCATATACACAGTCAAATATATTGTCTTCTATTAAAGATAGATACAAATTACACTAAGATTTGAATAAAATCAAAATATATTGCTGCTATCTAATAGCAGTTTTTTCAGTAATAAAATGCCAACAAAAATATAGAGTTGAACTCTCTATTTATAGCCTAGGGACATAAAACGTTTCCCCTCAAAAAACATGAAGCCACCCACCACCAAACTTGAGGCAGGCACAACCACCTACTAATCTTCATCGGTCTTTGCTGAGGATGAAGGGTTGACATCTAGGAGAAACTTTTAGGTAATGAAACACATGTTAGCCAAATGACTAGAGCCGCAAGCTAGAGGATCATCAAATCACACCCCATACGACTCAAAAGGTGGAAGGAACATGCACTAGTGCAAGTACAAAAATGGCCAGAGAGCAACATAAAGAAATGTTCATGAGGATCACCAAGAAAATCTACAGGAAGAACATAGAACACTACGATGGGGTCGGAAAAAATGAAGACTGCCACACATTAGCACCACAGGTGCTCTTTTGAATAGAAAGGATAAGATTGCAAAATGATGTGCTTGATAAACACGTGGAACTCCTTCCAAGCAAGAAAGACCGTCAAACAAAAGGGAGGAGGGCTCCCCAACCAAAGGAAACCTTGTCGTTCGTATATATGTATGTATACATATCTACATACATACATATGTATATGTATATGTATATAGAGATATATACATACATTTTTTTTGTTGCAAATCCATACAATACTACCTATATATGACAAACACATTTTTTTCTTTGAATTTCCTAGTAATGAACCTATGAAGATTTCATATGAAAAGGGGGCGGGGGGACGAGGGTGTCAAAAAATGTGCCCAAAACAATTTGTGTGCTAGATATAATTAGATCAAACCATAATTTACAATTGAGATTTTTAATTTTCAATTTAGGTGAAATTAAAGTCAATATAGATAGTGTAGAATGCATTTATAATCTAAAATCCTATAATGGGACTATGGAAATTTATATGAAACTTATTTAAGAGAAAGAAAAACTACCATATATAGTCTCAATATTCCAAATTAGATAGTGGTAAGGAACAAATAAAAATAAATTAATAGATTGCTTTAATTTGAGAAAGATAAATGTAGAATTGAAAGAAGGAAATGACATGTATTCATTTATCCTCTCCTACTTAAATAATCAATTTAAATTATCAAGAAAATTCAAATAATAAGGTGCAATCAAATAATTATATCAAACATAAAGGAGTGAAGGCTCAATACCTTAAATCTTCATAGTGAATGGACTCATTAAGATCAGAGCTAGCGATTGTCTTAGTCATTTTAAGATTGGATTAAAAACTCCTCAACAATAGTTATTTGAACAACACTCAAATGCACCTACCATTTCACTTCCGGCCCTACAAATCAATAGACACCTTCAACTATTAATGTACTCCTTCCTTGTGAGATGAATGAACCCATTGATGTGAACCCCACTTCACACAATCAATCCACTGCTATCTATGGGGCTCTTTGTCAATGAGAAGGGAGTGATCATTCTAATTCTCAAATGCTTAGCTATCTTTTTCAATATATTAGGAACAATTCAATCCACATCAACAAAGGCGTACTACATGTGTTGTGTCGAGTCCACTTCATTTACTTTATTGTAAATAAATTTACAATATCATAAATTTTGGTGAATTTGATATGAAGATAAAATCTTTGTGAACAAGCTCTTTCATTTCCATCTTTATTTTTACCTTCCTCTTTCTTGTAAATCCCATTGAAAATGTTGTAACCATGTACACTCATATATGTTAAGGTTCATAACACAATAGTGATTGGGTCCCTCAAATGAAGCTATCTCTCTATCATTTGATTGACATGTCCTCATTGGCTCCCTGGTGCCTATTATAATTAGTTGTGAATATGAAGACACTAACTTAGATAGCAGGTAATGACAACCACACAAATTTATAACTTCCACCATGTTGTACCTTACACACATCATTGTATGGAGAAAAATGGGGACCATCTAATGATTAAAGCCTTTTAGTCTTTTCTAGTCTAATTAGCTTGGTATGATTGTGATTGTTTGAGTTGGCCTCATTCTATAGATTCTTTAATTATGTCACATGGTTTGTGTGCATCAAGTACCCATGACAGCTCTAGTTTGAATGAACTTAATTGATTTATAATTTTTATATTACTAGACTTCAAAAGATAATTTTGACTAGATTGTAATGGATGAGTACTTGGCTAGACAAGGCTCACCAAGCATCCATGCACCAACAAAACTCATGCTCTGATTTAGATTCTCCTTTTCTCACACATATAAAAAACTAATTTAAAGTCAACTGAAATAAACAAAAATATGTATGAAAGTGTTTGAGGATCAATTCCCTAGTGCATAGGAGGAGGCCTATAGCAAAGGACAGAGACTCTGCAGCAAGCAAGGAAAAACAGAACGGAGCACAGGAATGAGTCAGTTCTATTAAATGTTGGAGATAAAACAGGATATTAGTTGTTGGACTTATAATTCCAATAGAATCTCGTATCAGTTGTGGGCCTCTGTTTGGTTTGAAAGGCCAAATTATGCATGCCAGGTTCACAGATTATTACACGGATTTTAGTTTTGAATCCGATTGGTCTTCACAGGGAATAATTATGTTAACATATGATGACTGCCCAATTACTGTTTGCATTCAACAAACTGCCTACAGAGGACAAATAAGTGATACGCCTTCTTTAAGCAATTGATAAAGGGTGGGTGGAGCATAATGAGGTATCAGGCCATTAATATCTGCATTATATCACCCATTAAAAAATCATGACAAGTTTAATGAATTTTAATGTTTAAGGCATTTAAAATAAGATGGGATTTGTCAGCTGTAGAGGAAATGAAGATGAATGAGTTAATGTGAGTAAAGTCAGGAGACATTGCCCACATGGCATCATATGAAGAAGGCTCTTTCTCATTTCAATAAAGAATAGTGGGCCAATTGGATTTAATAACACTTTTGTGAAGTATTTTAATGAGCAGCAATGACGTATCATTAGTAACTATCATATGTTTGATCTAAGGTCCAACTCTCTTCCAGGTCTAGTCTGTTTCAGATAGGGTGGTGAGTGGTTTGTAAAGTTTATATATATATATATATATATTTGTGTTTGATTTGGATGGATTTAGACAGTTATTTATAAAGTTTGTGATATTTACAAATCTAAATAAAAAGGGTGTAGATTTCAGGGCAATATAGTTAAATTTGAAATTAAAATTAAAACTAAAGTTTTATATTAGCTGTTATATTTATTTGTTTGAATTATAGAATAAAAATATATTAAGAGGGCAAGAGCTTTATGAATGTTTTTTTGGAGTGTGTTTTGAAAATAATAATCTAATAGTAAGTTTATCTATGTACCAAATTCGCATGAATTTTAGTCTATAAAATTTGATTTCTTTATAGTTTTTTTGGGAGATGAGTGTTTATGAAGTATAAGCATCATGTGTAAGATGTATGCTTCTTATGGTGTTTCATTCATGACATCTACCCTTTGCTTGCAATTGTCATCTTTCTATGCTTCCCTTGTGGTTTCATTCATGTCATCTACTACTTATTTAACAAGTTTGAATGACTATTATGTTTAATAAAGTGAATCATTTTTTCTAATGTGTAAAGTGTAGATTCTTTTGAGAGACTTGGGAGTATATATAAAATTTCCTCTACAATAGGTTTGGCATAAAATTCGATAGCAATTAGGAAAAAAAAATGGTATCGGGTTGATAAACAGAATAGACTAATTAGTTATTAGGGACAATTTTAATGATGTAAATTGGATTATCCATTTATTTGGTATCTAAGAAGAGACAACCGAGGAAAGAAGGTGGCACATGCTTGTGTAAAGGAGGAGGAGGAGAAGGCTAGGAAGGTAATGATGAATAGAGGGATGTATGTATCCTCCAAGTATGAATTTTGGGGATAGAAGACTTGAATATTGTAAAAGCACTTGGTGATAGAGATCAATGGCCAACTTTGGTGTATATTTTTTATTTGAAAGCAAAAAAGAGATACTAGACTAGGTTTGTTTTGCATAGCTAAAATTTTGTTGAACTTGTATTTGAGAAAAAATAAGCTTGAAAACAAGAATAGAACATGCAATTCAACTCTAAAGACCTATATATCATTTCAATATACTTGATAGGCTTAAAAGATGGATGCACCCATATCCAGTTGACTTGGTCTTTGAATTTTCTTGAAGTTATGTAAAATGCTCTCCAAGAAGCATAACAATATGATCTCTAAAATGATTTTGGCATAATGTGGACACAATGGCAAGTGGTTGATTGGTGAAGGGAGAAGGATTCAATTTATATATTTGGAAGGAGTGATATGGATGGTTGAGATTAATTTTTTTATGAAGGACTAGGATTGAATGTGAGGAGGCAAGTTGGATTGAAGTCATAGCCTTATGACAAGTGTCAATGCATTGAGAAAAAAAAATCATGGAGAAGAGGGTAAGTGTGCCCGCAAATGTGTGAGAAAACCTTGGGAAGAACATAAAGATGACAAGTGGAAATAGAAATAGCAAAGTGGAAGAGCTGTAAGAGAGTAAAGGTGACAAATGGAGAAAATAGGAAATAGTAGGGTGGCTAGGAGGCAAGTTGTCATCTTCCACATGTATGAGCTCCAAATAAAATATTTGGTTACATGTTGAGTTGGAAGTGAGGAAAAGTAACATGTGCATGACACATGCCACATGTTTGTAAGAGGGGGAATTAAAAACAAGAAGAAATAGTCACATGTGGGGAAATATGAATTAAAAATTAGAAGAAATGTTAATGAGGTTAAGAATCAAGAAGATTAGTTACTAAATTAAGGAATGATATATAACATCATAATATTGTTTTAAGTTAAAATTTTAATTTTAATATGAAAATTTATAAGTAAAAATAAAAGACAAAAAGTAATTGAAGTAAAATGAAACCTATTAAATAAATAAATTGTCAATTCATGATTTATTTATTTATGTCAATCTATATGTGAATAATAAAAATAAATAATATTACTTATGTATATATAATTTTAAAAATTAAATCAATATAATATTTATTAAAATAAATAAGAATAAAATTTCAAAATCTTAAACATATAATTTATTATCAAAAAGTTTAAAATATAGAATTAAAAATAATTATATTTATTCAAAACTAGATATCATACACTTATATATGCATTTCTAAAAGTTTTTTTTATATTAGAAGCAACATAATGAGGGTGTCATGATGCACTCTATTCACGCTACTGCCTAGTTTCAAAAAGTTGTCATTCCCGCCCATGGTGTTCTAGACCAAAACGTAGCTACTGCTGAAGCTTTCCATGCTCCTGCTGTTGCGGTCCCTGTTCCCGATGCTGCATTTGGTGGTGTTAAGCCAGTGGTCACCATTCCCGGGAAGTCTCCTGCCCCTTTTGCTACATCTGGTTTGTCTCAGACCATTCCTGGGAACTCTCCTGCCCCTTTTGCTGTGTTTGGTGGTTTGTCTTAGATGTTGCCATGATCTTCCCAGACGGCCATCTCTAGGTCTCAGGTGGCTTTGGGGAGGTCAGCAATTTCATATGCTGATGTGGCTGCTTTTGAGGCAGGTATCTATGGACCTACCTCTGCTGGGAATAGGGGATCTTCGGTGATGCCTGTCTCTCTAAGTTTCCCTCTCGTGATTAATCTTGAATCATATACTATGGATGAGATCTCCAAAACTGCAGAGGATTTCTCTTCTACTGCTGCTATTTTTCATTTTAGGGGTTTCTGGCCCTCTCTTCCTGATTTACATGCTTGGATTTCCAAACATTGGGAACCCATCATAACTGATATGGTTCAGATTTACCCTATGGCAAGGGGTTTTTTAATTGTAAAATTTGATAATGCTGCAGATAGGAACACCATTTTGTGTAACAGTTGTTTCTCTTGGGAGGAGCGATTCCCCTTGATGGCTAAACCTTGGTATCAGGGGTTTGATCCTTTCACTGAATCCTTTAATAAAAAATCCTTATGGGTAAGATTTTTGAATCTTCCCCTTCATCTATGGCTGGATTCTGTCTTGGAGTCCGTTGGGGATTTCCAGATGGTTGATACAGATTCTTCGGATGTTTTTAAGATGACATTTTCTCGCATTCTTGTGGAGGTTGATGTTTCAAAGGGTCTCCTTGAACAGATAACTTTGGCTTCTCCAAATGGATCTTGGACCTAGAATATTGATTATGAGGGTATTCCATTTAGATGCAGGAAATGTCATAAGATTGGACATCTTGCTGTGCGGTGTTCCTCTGATAAGGTTAGATCGAAAAAATCACCTTCTTGGTGGATGGGGGTTTCAAACCATCATTATACGGTTCGTAAAGTCCCCAAGGACGGGGGTGTGATGGATTGTTCACCACATATTGATCATTCTATGGTAGCTGCTACTACTGCTGTCTCTGTTGCTACAGATGTTGTCTCTAAGATAGATTTGGTTTAGAATGTTAAGGATGCTCCTTCTTTTGCTACTGTCTTTGTCCAGAACTTTGAAGCGGACGCTGGTTCTGTTGTCTTATCTCCTGTTGCTGCGAGTATTGGTGTCCATGTTTCGCTTGAGAGGGTTTTGGCCCCTATCCTTTCTATGGATACAAATGTTGTCTACCCTTTTGTGGATTCTTTAGGTTTATCTCTCAATTGGCAGACAGCTGCTGAAAAGGTGGAGGATGGATGGACATCAGTTAAAGGGAAAAAAGTCAATTCCTCCAAACCTTCATTTGATATGTCTTTACCTTCTAATAAGAAAGGGCCAAAATGCAAATCTTGATGGTCCCTTGTTGTGTTTAGCTAGACTAGTTTTTCGCCCACTTGATGGGAACTATGGTGAGTTCCTCTAGTTTGTTGGGTGGTGTTCCATAGTTGTTTTAAGATCTTTCATTGCTACATCTTTCTTTACTCTTTGTTCAAGGTTTTGGGTCCTTTCAAAACCTATTTTTACTTAATCAAAACATAATGAGGGTGTTGTCAGGTGTTGTCCCTTTACAAAATGGATAAGAGGGCATACAGTAAGCATGAAAGATAATAAAAGTGCATTAATTGTTGTTATTAAGGAACACTGAGAGAGGGGCGGGTGGGGGGTGAATCAGTGTTCTACAATTTTTAACCTTGGTAAGCTAATTCTTTAACCATAAAGCACATCAATGAAAATGAATATGCTAAAGAAAAATATGAACATCCACAACACCATAACACAAGGATTTTTATCATGGAAACCATGTTAGGGGAAAAACCATGGTGGGGATGGAACCCACAAATAAAAATACTTCATAGTTCAGTATTATATCGTGTTAAATATTTACAAAATAGAATGCACATGCATTCAGGTACACTGCCTAAAGCTCAGTGCTTAATTACAAAGGCTTACTACCTATATGATGGTTACAAAATCATAGAGAGATTGAACTTCAATACACAATATCTACAAATGTCAAGACAATTCCAATTAGGGACACTATTCTGATTTCATGCACTTCATGCTATATATCTACTTTTCTCCAATTTGGACCTCAAGTCATTATCTTCCCATACCTTTCGAATACATACCATACATCAAAATAATCAAATATATCAATTATATGTATGTGCTATAATGATTTCATCATCCATAGGTCAGCATGAAGAATGCTTCTTAAAATAATGAAACGTGTTATAATTTTTTGGTTATATCTGTAATACCCTCTCCTATGGTGATACTTGGACTTTCTGATTTGGACATTCTATTATGATGGTTAGAACTATATATTTACATTTATGTTTTGTGGATGATGATATGTTTATCAGATGATTGATATGCTCATTTATGGTTATCATTTATATGTTTATGAAATTAGAAAACCATCTATCTTTATATGTTTTATGGAGATAACCCAAGGATTTGAATCTAACCATTATCATGATGTTTTATTCTCATGGATATGTGTTTGATGTGTTTTCATGACTCAGGACAAAGTCATAGTTACTCACTTAGTTGAGGTCCACATGATGTATCGATCCCGGTCATCTGTTTGCATATATCTAATTTGTATGTATATCCATATGTATACATGTATCTCTTCTTGGTGATGCAGGATTGCAGGTACTGGGTATCGTCTCCACCTAGCTTCACAGGTTTGAGCGATCCCTCAAAATCCTCGATCGTTGTTGTTGTTACGGAGATATCACCAAGGTTCCATAAGAAGGAACTCTACCTCTGACCCTTTTATCCTTAGATGGGGAGTTCCTGAGTCAGTCCCTTGTGTGGATGATGTATTTCTGTGTCCTCTTAGTTTGTTGGTTTTATGGATCTTGTAGATGGTTTCTTGTCTTTTGCATTCGTTGAGAATGAGGTTTTGAGTATGGTAGCTCTAATTGTCTTCATGGTATGTTCAATTTTTATTAGTAGATTATTGATGTGAATTATTGTTCATATGAGGGTATGATTTAGTAATTTATCTTTATTAGTAGTTACTTATATGTACTAGTGTATCTTGTTAGGAATGAGTTAGTATGTGATTAAATCACGTGATTTTAATATCAATAATAATAAAGAATTTATGGTATTAATAATGTTTTAATAATAGTGGTAAATTCCAACTTATGTTAGTAGTTACCTAATATATATATATATATATATATATATATATATATATATATATATATATCTCTATTGTATTTTGTAAAGAATATGGATTAGTGTATAAATAAATAATATGTTTTCTAATAATAATATTCATAATATTTAAATATTTTTAATATTAATAATAATGTGTCTTGCTTATGGTATATGTACCATAAGCATATGGGTGCACACATATGCCTATGAATACATATATAAATATATATTATTATATATTAAATTAATTACGTGAAGGAAAATATTATGAGACTATGGTAAGTCTATGTTATTTTTATATTTGGGAAATGCCTTTGGTAAATTACCATAGTAAGTAAGTTACTAAAAGTATTCCTAAAATCTTTATTATCTATTTTGTCATCCTCAAATTTAGGAGACATAGATTAAAATCTTATTAAATAAAATTTGTTTATCCCTTCACAGGAATGGGTTTGCAAATCATATTATTAACGAATGACTGGTGGATAGTTGCATCAGTTGGAATACCCGTGCAACTACTCCCTCAAATCTATATATAGAGAGATCTCCTATGTGAGAGGGGGTTGGATATGAATTTGGATTCAATAAGAGATATTGTATGGTTGAGCATTTTATTTGTAGGAAATTATCTTTGTGAGGAGAAAATTCATTATTCTCTAAGATTGGCATTTGGTTACTTCCGGTAGAGGCTGGAGATTACACCCAGAAGGACTTGAAGGAGTGCTGGAAGAGATTGAGAGGATTGGATCCTTCTTCATCAAACTGAATCTCTGCATGATTCCAAGTTGGAATCCATCCTGAGAGATAACTCTCCTTTGTGATATGTATTGGATAAGAGTCTGGTTGAATGTTTTCTATGTGTGCTTTGTTGTCTATGTAAATTTCAGAATGTTTATGTTATATATATATATATATATATATATATATATATATATATATATATATATATATATATATATATATATATATATATATATATATATATATATATATATATATATATATATATATATATATATATATATATATATATATATATATATATATCATTGTGCCTGTATTAGTGATTTGGAGATTAGGATCATGTTTAAATGGAATTATTTCCTATGTTGTATGTATATGAATATTTTTGCATTTGTAAGAGTCTATAGACTCCTTAGTATTCTCCTTGTATCTCCTTTCTTATTCAGAATGTCCATGAGTGCTTCCAGGATTTAGAACTATTATTCCAACCTTACTGTTCCATATTTGTTTTAGCACCACCTTTCTTCATCCAGATCTAAGGCAGGATTATGGATTCGTATCTGTCAGTCATTCTATTTAATTTTCTATCATTCTGTAGAAACACACAGCTCTTGTAAACAATTTGCCCAGCTTTGTGATCCTGGATTAGGATGATTTATATTTAATTTTCTGCCATTAAACAATATGCGCAGTATTTATATTTAATTTTCTATCATTAAAAATTATGCACAGTATTTATATTTAATTTTTTGTCATTAAACAATATGCGTAGTATTTATATAATCCTGGGTTAGGGTTAGGCAAGTATAACATAATCAAGTATTATTTATACAAGTATAACATTTAAGTAGAAGTTTCTTATACTTTAAGTTATACTTGTATAAAGAAATTACATACCTTCCAGGATGTTTGAGATAGGTTTCAACTTCATAGGAGATAAGATGCAACTTCTAGATTTTAGAGTTTTCAAAAAATTAGACTTAGTTAAATTTCAAGCATGGGAGGTTTTATGGAGCATTGTGTTTTGGCATATGGAATTTTGTGTAAACTTTATATATGTTCATTACTTGTTTGGTGGAGGTTATATGGTGCATTTAGATGCTTTAATAGGGTTAGGATGTGTGTAGGAAGCAGGATTAGGGTTTAGGATTGTCTGGAGGATCAGGACTATTCTAGGCCTCCCTTAACGCTCCTAATTTTCCTAAGCATCCCTAAACTCTCCTATTCTTTTCTATTATTTGATTCAAGTTCTCGAAAATGTTTATGATGTGTTTTATTTCATGTATGATGTATTTGTGATGTGTGGGTTAAGGGTAGAAAACTTAAGAACACTAAGTGAGTGGCTCTCAGTTCAGGGCCGAGGCCCTAAGTGGCTAGTACCAGGATAACCATTTGAAGAGTTATTTTAACAAGTGATAATTTAATTAAAACTTATGGGAATGGGTTCAAACACTAAAAATATTAATGTATGCCTTGCCCATGCCATTAGTACTAGTAAAGGCTATGGATGAGAGTGGGAGAAGGTGCCTATGCATAGGTACGATCGAATGGCACTTGTCTGTATGAAAGGCATTTAGTTCTGCATGTGCCTACTTGGGGGCCAGGGCTCGGAGTGGCTAGTACCAGGACAACCCAAGGGGTAAGGGCTATGTGATGACACTCACTTAGCTTATTTCTTAGAGTTTCTACCAAGCCTTAGAAATTTTGGGAAAAGATTTATACTTTGATCTTCTTTTCATTTTCTATTTGGGAAAGGTTACCCAACCCTAGGTATGGCCCAAATATCCCTTCTTTGTGGACCTTGGTGTTTATCTCCTAGCATGGGGGAGTGGGCCTTTTGGTATCCACGTGGTTGGGTGGTAAATATTTTTGTCGAGGTACCTTTTGTGGATGCAGTGCTTAAGGATTCCTGCTAGCATAGTGTTCCAGTTTTGAAGAATGAAGACTTGTATTTATCTTTCATGATGTAAAATTATTGTTACCTCCCAAGAGAAGATGAATGTAATGTAATCTTTAATGTATCCAAAATGATGTATTTGGAATGGGTAGACTTAGGAGAAAGGAAAAGGGAAAGCACAAACTTTATGTATATGATGTATGTTGAAAAGAAAGGGATTTTGTAAGATTTCAAGTAAAGTAGTATGTTTCTCATTATTGATGAATAAAGGAAAAGCTAGTAAAACAAATGTAATGTTTGCAATGTATCAAATGTTTAGATGATTCTATTATTAATGCTTTAAAATTTATATTGTTCATAAAGGATACTTAGGAATATAGATGGATTTAAATGGCAATTGAAATGAAAGTACTTTGTATTTCTTTATAAAGAATCTACAAAAGTTGTGATGTAGTTTTCTTAAGAAGTGAATCAAGTTGTTAGTACACTATATGGACTTAAATGATTTGTGCATTAAATAAGAAGGAGACCTTGGAGGAATCTAAGTTAATCTATGTTTTGTTTATATAATTCTTTTAAAAATTCAAAAATTTTCATAAATCATTACTTAGGTTTTCTTTTACAAAGAGAACCTTTGTTCTCTTCCTTGGTTCCCTTGTGGGGCATGACAATATCTGCATGTAAAACATAATGTGGAACAGAAATAATTCATAATATTCTATCTCATAGGTTGGATAATCATCCTCGAACACAAAAAAAATCATCAAATCGATTTGATAGATTCACTTAAGTATCTATTACACCCTGCTACTGTTCTTCACTATTTACCCAAAAATTACTATACAGATCTTCATATCTCAAATGCAACATAAAATTAGACCCTATGAATTTGGAGTATGATAGAATATACCTTCATAAATATTCTACTCGGTTCACACCTCAAAATACCAAACTGGGAGTCTGTACTGGACCATATACCAAAAACTATCAAGTACTTGGTTCACTACTAGACTTAGCCAAATCTTTATTTTGACTTTTGGTGAGATCAAATAAAGTGATTTGAATGGGTGCAATGATGTTAATTTTTATCAATGACAACTCCTGAAGCATCTAAGGAGTGTCTCTTGCCAAAAATCTCCCCCTTTGGCATTGATGGCAACATTTAGTGAAAAATAACTAAGTGTCAAAGTCACCACCAAACACAAACTCCTCAAAATAAAAGATTATGTGCTCCCCCTGAGTTGGATATAAATTATATATGGATTTTTCACTGTACTACTCTACCCCTTTGACATCAATGGAAAAAGTATGGATCCACAAGTCAAATTCTAAACAAAATTCATATATATGCCACTTATGTACAAAAAACTTTACTTACTTATATCAACTTGAAGATATAAAAAATAATATTCTTTTTAATGAATTGAAATCTTTGTCCCAACCTTGTTTGAGACTCTCAAAAATCTGAATTTGACCAAAACATATATAGGCGCACATCTCATATTTCTTAAGATTAGGTGGATCACTTGTATTCATTGTTGTTTCTGCCTCCTTTAATGCATTGAACATGGTTCCCCACTTAGGAGAAATTAGGATTCGAAGTTCACATATCCTACCAAAAACTCTATCATTCTTATTCTCTAAGCTCTTAATCTTGTCAACTAAAGTTTTGACTTGTCCTTCATGATTGGATACAAAAGTTGTTAAAGGATCAAATTATACATATAAATATGACAATTTATTTTTATTTTCCTTAACAAGATTCTCTATGTCCTCAAAACATTTTTGAAATGATAGACATGCTTTAATAACATCACCTCCTGAATAGATAAATCATCTTGAATGCTTTTCATAACGAATCTCAACAACAGTCTATCTTTTGCAATCATAGAAATCAACTAATTGAATCTATTATCATCAAATTCATTCTTAACCTTTATCATGGAAGACTTCTCAAGAGATTCAAAATGAGTACTTACTAAATTGGTAAGGTCCTTCAATTGACCAAATTGAGTATTTGATGGATATTTGACATAGGTTGGAATGATCTTCTCCAAGAAATCTAATGCAAGGATCAATAGCTCATTATCCTCAATGTGAGTCTTCAAAATTTCTTCCCTTGATTTTTCTTGAGATAATAAAGCAAGATTCAACTTCTGAATAGGAGATAATGTGTCCGAATTGATAGGACCTTGTGTGATTTCTAAATCATCCATATCCACACTAAATTTCTCTAGAAAAAATTTAACCACCTCAACAATGTCTCTTGCCTCACTCTTCACTTCAATCTGGATCATCTTTGTCATCTTCTCCTTCTTTTCTTCATCTTTCTTTTCTCCTACAACATCACCTATAACTTCACCAACTGGAACATCAGAAATCTCAACATCAGGAACATTGTTATCAATGGGTTCACGATCAGGGATGTCTTGAAAATTTTGAGTATCATCATTATTGATCACTTCAAATTGGTTATCGAACAAGATCTTCTTCGAGAGCTTCAGTTTTACCAATCATCAATTTGTTAATCCTTGAATTTCTTCTGAATTGATCCTTGGCTTTCTTAGGTATTGACTTCATCTCACTAATAGAAATGACCGAACATAAGCTAATAAGAACTTATTCCTTTATCTGATCATCTTGACTCTTTGCATTGACTCTTCTCATCTCTAAAAGATCGTATAGACCCTGAGGCATCTCTAACTTGATCTTTAAAAGTGCCCTCTTAAATATATCCAAATAAATGATAGTGGCTTCCTCTAATATCCTTTTGTACTAGGGTAAGTGCAAGAAGTTGGGTGCCAATTCGGCGGAAGTCTTGTAGAATTGGAAGATGCCGCTCAAAACGGGCACCCGATTTAGGTTCAGGTGCCCGATCCAAAATTCAAAAATGGGTACCTGTTTCAAAACGGGTACCCGTTTCTAAATTTTTACTTTTAATGACTAGAAATGCATTTTAACACTTTGATTTTTTTTAAAGAAACAGGTGCCCATTTTTTGAATTTAAATAATGGGCACCTGTTTCTTAAGACATGAGTGGGAAACACACATCCACCTTGGATTTCATTTCAAAATAGGTTTGGTTTAGGCTTGGTGGAACCAAGCCTATGCCTTGACCTCCAAAAATTTGGTTAAGGCACTGGAATGCAAGATTTCTACCTTGTTGTAATTTTTTGAGGGCCTTCCTGATCGTATTTTTTTACGAAACAAAAACGCATTAGAGTTCTCACTGTCCTGATTTCAAAAATGTAAATTTCATAGTGACATGATTCTTTTTACTATTTTTGCATTATTTATTAGTTAAAAGTGGTACCAAAATGTAAAATAGTGAGGTTCACTAAAACTTTAATAACTTTTTTGTTTTTAGGTTTTTGGGAAAATAAATTATATGAAATCAATCTACATATAATTATCTTGAAGATTAATTTTTTTTTGAAAAATTATGAAATTTTCATCAAATTGTGGTGGTCGTACACCAGAGGTTTTAAAAATGTGTTTTATAGTCAATTAAAAATTAATTAAAAGAATATATTCAATAAAAAAAGAAAAAATATGCTCATCAATCTTTGGTGTTTGAGGCATATTTCTCCAGAAGAATTTGCAAAAATTCATTTATTTAGGTCAAAATATGGTGGTCGTACACGACTATGGTATGGTCCTGGAACATAAATTTTGAAAATGTGGTTTTTAAACATTCCTACTAAAAGGAAATTTATACCATTCGGGTATTTAAATAAATTACATATTTGAAAAGTAGACTCTGAGAACTACATTTTATGTTACTAAATTTTTTTGAGATTCAATCTCTAAGTGCCTCAAATTTAGACATCAATTGATAGGAAATTTGAAAAAAAGGGAAAACACTTCCACTTTTTGCCCAAAAGTGGGACTCAACTTCTTGCAACCACCCACCATCTTCATCAAAATTTTCATAACATTTATTAAGAGGTTTAAAATTACCATAAACTTTTATAGCTTGCTCTACCTCACTATTAACATTCATATTTACTAAATCAAAATCACTTTTCATCTTTTTGCTTACCTTTTCATCCTCTAATGTCTTGGATTTTGAGACTCTTGTTTCTTTGGTTCCCTTGTCGATTTCAACTCTTTTACTACACTATTAGAATCTTTAGCATCATCATCATCCTTAGCTGGTTTTTACTTCCTTGTAGTTTTTACCTTTACTCTTTTTGTCTCTTCTGCATATGGTTTAGGTTGTTTTTGCTTGGAACTCACTGTCTTAGGTGGGCTTCAAGATGGTGGAGAGATTATTTCCTTCCTTGGCCTTGATGAAGAGGCACTGGGAGTGGTTCCCTCTACCTCAAATGGATTTTCTTATGATTCCATCTGCCTCTTTCTTGTGCCTCTCTTCATGATTCTCTACTTCTTTCTAAACCTTTCTTTATTTTCCAGATTTGTTCAAGTCCAAATACACTTTTAAGTTATCCTCTTTTAATGTACCTCTCCTCTCCTCAATAGAATAAATTGGCTTACTCAATAGATTTTGAGCATAAACATCAAGAATATGTTCATCTACTTCATACCCCATGGAGATTATCTAAGAAGTTCTAGGTTCAACTGCTTACATCAGACATTGATATGTCTCTACCATGAAGAAAATGGTGTCCCTCATACTTCTCCATAATAGTCTTAGGAATCCTTTCCCTTGACTGCATCTTCCCTTGGAAATATTTGAAGAAGTCCAATATAGTTCTCTTGAACCTAGATTTGTTTTCAAGAATACAGAGATAATCTCCGATTTGAACTGCAACTAGTTTATCTTTTGACCCCTGAATCTTTCCTATACCAGGGAGTTCATTCATGAAGTAAAAGAATATACACATTATCAAGGTACTTTATTTAAAGGTTTTATTTTTGTCCTTCTTGATCTTAGATAAGTTCTCCATCAACTAACCTCTTAACACTTCCCACTAGTCAAACTCTCAATTCTCCTTTATCATCTTATATATTGAACATATAGTTGAACTCTTGATACTGATTTATCTCCGCTAGAATGATAGATTTTGTGTCCTATGACCATAGAAGGAATTCTCATATCCAACTGAATGATATCCTTTATAGTCATTTCTCTCTTATCCCATTGAGAACTAGTAGCATCAGTAACAGTTTGGTTTTTGATAGACTTCAACACAAGGATCTCATCAAATGCAATAAATCCAGTTACTATCTTGATAAACTCCTTGGTAATCTTATAGGGTTTATCCAACCACATGAATTTTTCATGTACCCAACTCAATACGTATCGAACCCACTCATTCTTATCAAAAGTTGGAAATTTAATGACTTGAGCTAGGTTTTTCCTATTCCAACATCTTGAATTCATCCTTTCAGAGCTGGGAATAAACTGAAATAATGGTTGAATAAAGTTTGAATATCTTCAAGCTACCCAATTCCTCAATATTTACGTGAATATATGACCTAATATCTTCCACATGCAAAAAACTGTAAGGAACAGTTGGGAAGGCCCCTTCTAGATCATCCTCCATGGATTTGTATGGGTGTTTCCTAAATTTAGGTCTTGGGTGCTCAGTTACATCACCAATCTTAGGTGTATCCATGACTAAAAGTGAAAGATTTCAAGCTTCTCAATAAAATACCTCTTTATGAAGAACTAGGGTTTGTGCAATGAATCTTCTTCTTTGCCTTTGAAAACACTAAATTTATCTTCTTAAGCTCTCAATTCGCTTCTCCTTAATATGTAAAGTGAAAAATGAAAGAATAAATTTCCTTTTAACCTTCACACATCTAATTTTTTATGTAATAAATGCTTCATACCCTAACTCACTTGAATATCCAATTTTATTGCTTGTGATGCACATGCATTTTTGTGGACTGTCAAATCTGCTTGGATTCCTTTGAAATTGCTTTAGAAACATCTGCAACACCTTGATACAACTGAATCAAACATTCACATCTAGGTATCAAGTCATATCAAGGTGTTTTAAAGAATTTTCATGAAAGTCCCCCACTAGAAAAAAGGTCTTAGCATAATTTATTGAAGAGATTTCCACACCAAATTTTGGTGTGGAATCATGGTTTACATTGCTATCACCTTTCCTTACCCATGTATTGTTCATCTGTTGAATAACCTCAATTCACATCTTGATCTTTTATTTTCCTTTGTCATTTTTCCACATGTTGTTTCTAACCATCGAACCCTTCATGTTCATGTTCACATTTCTGCTTATACAAAATTTTGCAATGTGACCAAGATTGTTGCATTTATACCACACCATATTTGATTGACCATACCTGTAATTTATTTGATTTCCTCTTAATCTACAACTTAGCTACATGTCCAAAATTATTGCATGCATAACATATAATTAACATTTCCCTTATTGAAGCCATTGTTCACAATAATTTTGGAGTCACTTGATTTATGACCATAGTTGTTGGATTTAAAGCACTGACCAAAAAAAGATGTAGCATTCATTAGATATGTCTACATTGTGCAACCCTATGACCAAATTTATTGCACACAAAGCATCTACTATTAAAATTTGAGCATAAGGCTGTCTTACCTGACACCTTTTAGGTTTTCCATTTCAATTGTTTGATGAGGGATTGATTTGACCAAATCTTGAGCTTTCATCCTTTTCAAATCCAAGAGCTTGTATATTTCCTTTCATCCTTTGACTTTCAAGTACCGCATCAAGCTTGTCTAAGATGATCATGAATTTCTCCTTGTATTAATTTGTAGTATCAAGATCACTCCTAAGAATACCAATTTATGCTTTTCAAGAACTTCTACATTGTGCTTTCATTCTTGTAGGTCAAGTTGTAGCTATCCAATCTCACAATTCAGTTTGTGACATTCATCAGATTTTTCTTTCAAGGAGTGATCAAGATTCTCTTCATTTTTATTCCCTACTTCAATTTCTTTAGTCAACTTCATCACCACATATTCCATCTCATGCTTTAGGAATTTTTTATCTTTTGCAAGTTACTCACATTCATCCGTCTTCTCCTTCAATGCTTGACTATCATCACTTGCACTTTATTTCTGCTTTAGCTTCTCAACGAGTTCCTTCCTCTTATCCATGGATTTTTTCAACTACCCTTTCAATGTCTCAATGAAACTTTCAACTTCTTTAAGGCTCTTCTTCAATTCCAAAACCTTATCTTTGGATTGATCAAGAGCTTCAAGTGCAATAAGGATATATTTTTGAACACTATATGAATCCATTGAATCACCTATTAGGATCATCCTTAGGCTACTAGATTTCCTCTAAGGAACTAGGCTTTGATACCAATTATTGGTATTATGGAACATTGAGGTAGGGGTGGGGGGTGAATGAGTTTTCTACAATTTTTAACCTTGTTAAGATAATTATTTAACCATAAAGCACATGCAATGGAAATGAATATGCTAAAGCAAAATACAAATATCCACAACACCATAACACAAGGATTTTTATCATGGAAAATTTGTTAGGGGAAAAACCACGGTGGGAATGAAACCCACAAATAAAAATACTCTGCATAAGTATTATACCCTATTAAAAGTTTAATTGAATGCACATGCATTCAGGGACACTACTTAGAGCTCACTACTCAATTACAAAAAGCTTGTACTGCCTATATGATGGTTACAAAATCATAGAAAGATTGAACTAATACATGACATCGACAAATACCAAGATAGTTCCAATTAGGTATACTAAATATGATTTCATGCACTTCATGCTATATATCTACTACAACAATTTCATCATCCATAGGTTGACCTCAAGAACAAAACATGTTATATTCTATGAGCTAGATCTACATGTAAAACATAATGTGGACTGAAAATAATTTATCACATGCTATCTCATAGGTTAGCTAATCACCCTTGAACACAAAAACTAATCATCAAAATAAATTTGATAGATCTGCTTAAGGATCTATTACACCTTGCTAGTGTTATTCACTGTTTACCCAAAAAACGCTATACAAATCTTCATACACTACTACATTTGACCTCATTTTTCGACCAAAATTTTTGACCATCAATTAAAAATGTTTAGGTTGGTCAGATTATAGAAGGAAAAATTCCTTTTTTTTTCAATCCATGCCCGTGTTAGTCAAAATTTCGACCAATACCATGTGGGTCAAAATTTTGACCAACACGGGCATAACTTTAAAAAGAAAAAAGATTTCGTATCTCATTTCATTGTTTGGTTTTCACTTGGAGCGTGCGAAGGAGCTGGAGCATGTGATTGTTTGAACTATTATTTGGTGAGAGTTTTAGGAGGACCGCCTTCCTGTGAGGGTTGCCACTGTGATTTTGTTAGAAATAGGAAATACTGAGAGGGGGGGGTGAATCAGTATTTCACAAACTTTTTCTTTTGCCCACTTATGGATATAACAGATTACTTTAGTGCATAAAAAGATTATCAAGTTGATTAACAAACATAGCAGTAAATAGAAAGAACTCATAACACATCATATGTTCTCGAGGAAACCCTGGCCAAGGGAAAACCCCGGTGGGGATGGCACCCACAAAGATCACTAATCAAAAGTATCATGTTAGGGATATTGGACCCTGTTAGGAGTCAATTTACAATATATAGTAGATCTGTCCTGGTTAAAGGACTTTAGGCCTTGTTAGAAGCCTTAACCTTGTTAGGAGTTAGATTACAAAACCTGATCACCAGCTGAGCTCACTGCCCAAACAGGTAATACAAAATGTTTCTGACTGTAATATGGTACTGCTTACAACTTCACATCAATAGCCTTTGCTGCTATCACAATAGACAACTTATCACAAGTTATCTTTTCTTTCTTTTTACACATCACTTCTATCTTTCATTACATTTCAAGTATGCCTAATATATGAGTTATTAAAGCTAATAACTTTACATGGTCAGCTTCCAAAATCTTTATCCAAGAGTAAACATTTAGGATGTCATCCCTTCATAATGTTAAGTCATTATTTTGACAAGCAAAAATAATTCCTTAACTCTTTCGCTAAAACTGTCACCAAAACTGTTCTATCAGCAAAAACTGTCTTCGGTAAACTTTGAATAACTTTGTCCGTACTGCTCCAAAATTTATGCGCACTGAGATGGGGTATCCTCATACTCTGTAGAAGCTTCAGTTAACTATGAAAACAAAAATATTTCTCCAGTGGATGTCGCCAACTAAATCTTCATCGGGTGCTCTGTCAGGATCACTGTATCCATACTTAGACAATTTCTTCCTTCAACTTGCCATACTTGCATTCCAGATTCTGCGCTCTTAATAAAGATCATATGTTGCCATAATGACAAGATCTATGCATCCACATTAGCCAAATTGCCAACAGATTTGGTGTGAAAGGAGGACCACCTGCCTGTGAGGGTTGCCACTGTGATTTGGTGTAAAAGGAGGACCGCCTGCCTGTGAGGGTTGCCACTGTGATTTGGTGTAAAAGGAGGACCGCCTGTAAGGGTTTTCTTACTCTGCATTTGTCTGGCATTGTTTTATTGGTTACCTACTTAGGGCCCGTGAGCAATGTGCCAGGGCATCATGTATTGGGTATTTTCTAGGTTGTTTATATATCATGCCTTGTCAATTTGTGAAGTGAGTGGATAGATTAAACATCTCTGCAAGTTTAACCTTCGATGCATCCATGGTTTTGAAGTTCATTTGTTAGTTCTGCAAAAATTTTATTGAAACTTTTGTGCCGTGCCTGCGAGATACTAAACTCTCTGTCAGGCCAGCCTAGAAACTCCTCAGTCGGCTTTGTCATGGAGAGTGTACCTTGACTTACGATTTATCCATTGGTCTCCAATGCCATTGGGTGAGAAGCAAGCCAAGGAAATGAATTTTAATAACCCAAGTGCTTAGATTTGGGGAAAGTAGCTACGCTGCTTCAAGATTGATGCCCTAGTTAGATATATGCTATGTGTTTAACCAACAAAGTAAGAAAATGCTTGCAGTAGCGTCCTAGGAATAATCTAGATATATCCTCAATCGAGACTGTTTGCAAACCAGAACTCATAAACAAAAACATGACCATCAGTTTTTGATGCCTCAAACACCCATCCGTTACACTATTCAATCCTTTAAGGAACCCGATGCATTCCACTACGAAACTCTTTCAACCAAAACCAATATCATTCACTATTATGTTATTCACAAAAGATATCAAAAACCGATAGCAGGAATATATATAAACTCAATTAATAATGAGTTCTTGAAAACTATTTTTTTAAAACCATTGTAGACATCAATGCTTTCTTGGCTTACCAAATGGTTTCAAAACATTTCTCTGTCAACAAAACCAATTACTATCCTCCCCTACGGGACTGTCATAAAGAGACTAATAACCCAAAAACCATTCCTTATGGGACTGTCATGAAAAAAAATAGATCATTTATATTTCTTTGCACAATAACAATAAAGAGAAGCCGATTCATTAACACTATTATGTTCTTTGTAACAGAGATAAAAAACTACCAATAGGGAATACATAAAGCTTAATTAAAATACATTTCATTCATACTCAAGGCAGATAAAACATTCATGGCTCTCTTGCTAAAGGCTAGAGAGCCTGATACTTTTCCACAATTATTACTCTCTTGCATGTTCTATTGTTTGTTGACTCTCTCTAACTATCCTCCTCTCTATTACATAGTGTAGTCTATTTAAGATCGTATTGGACCATTACAAAATGGTTTGTCTTCCATGACCATTCATATTCCTATTCATAATTTTTCTTACAAATATCCCATATTCTCTTTGTCGAATCATTATAATGTAATTTAACAAATATACCATGGTTCTAACACTTTAATGAATATATCCTTTCTTGACATGACTTAAGTGATGTGAAATTTGAAGGTGGAGGTGGTGCCCTTGCACCACATTCCATGTGTTATAGTGGTCAGAGGTCATGGAATGACCATATTCAATTGGAAACTCACAAAACTATCAAAGGAATAGCTGAAACTACTCTGCCAGTCAGAATTAATTGAGTAAAAATACAAATACAGACCTCAAGAATGCATAGATGTGGTCTAGAATCAATATCCAACTATTAAAAATGCATTGAAATGTAAGACAATGACAAAATGAATCCAAAATCACTCTAAGAACTCAAGGAAATTGCATTTGAAAGAAGTTTATATATCAAAAACTCAGTACAGTCCGTACACTAGGCCTCTTCTACCGTACAATGAAACTTTGGCATATTTGATGGACTCCTAGAACCTACCCCAACCAATCCCAATTGGTTGGATGGATTAGTTTCCACTAAAACATAACAAAATCCAATTCCCTCCATTTTCTAATAACCGTTGCATTTCAAATTTTTGAATTTGCAACATTACAAATTTGGAGTTATTGAAACTTTTAAAGATAATGAAGCCTTAAGACTTTGAAATGTGACCCGAATAAACTTATTAAGCATTATTAAAATCAAATCTAAACTATTATAAACTTGTAACACCAAATACCATCCTAGGCTCTTATTTTGGTCCTAACCTGCCTATTAGGCCTTTTAAGACTTATTACATATTTTCCATTTGCATTGCATGGAATGACCTTATAGGCCATTATAGGTGCCAATACATTCCAATTGATGTCTTTAGATGTCATTAGGTGCATGGTTGTCATTATGGACTCTTGGTAGTCTTTGGATGTTCTAGGTGCCCCTGCACCATGTTCACCACCTTTGAAAGGATTCTTGTCCCAAGAATCAGTCCTGGCATTGGATGTCTGAGTCTGAACCAAAAATTTCAAAAAAACATCAGCCAACTTGAGATATGAAAACATGTCTAAATTCATTAAAAAAATTCATATTACATCTCATTAAATAATGTTGAAGTCAGATTGGGCAATAAAAGTGAAAATATTACACCTTCCAAACGTGCACAAAACTATTAAAAACTCCAATGAAATGTAACACCATATCCTAGCAATCATTTGAATCCATATCAACCATAAAAATAAACGTTTGTCAACAATATAGTCAGACTGTACCCTCACGGGTAGTGACTGGCAGATTTCAAATGAATTTACATTTTCATTGCTTGACCATAGTTTACATGCATTGTTATGATCTGGAATCGATCATTAACTTGGTCCATTCCCAATACTCATTAACTTAGTTTAGATTCACTATTATGATCTCTATAATCTAGAACATGGAGTTTTTAATTTCTAGTTTCTAGAGTGTATTTATTTTGATGTTATGTAAATTTAATTTAAAAATAAATAATATCAATACAAGTATAAGCATTGTTAAGTGGATTTTTATTCTCAATTCATTTCATGGAAGAATATAATGTAGTTTACATACTATTAAATTTTTGACAAACTTTCACATATTAACTTTTGAAGTAGAACTAAAGGCAATGCATTGTTGTTAACTTGTTATTAATAAAAAATTTATTGGCAAATAAAAAATCATTTATTGTTCATGTTGTAAAAATAAACTATTTTAACTAAAGTATACATGCGGTTTTTACGGGAAGAGGTTGAACAAACTATAATCTTGAACAAACTAAGCAGAATATGTAAACATTTTCTACACTGTCTCTTTTCTCTATGATTGATTATAAATATCATGGTGTTTTTTGACACTTTCATTAATTGTATCATGGTTGTGCTCTACTATTGTACTTAACCTTAAACATATCTCCAATGATTACAATCACTTGCACATGCTTGTACCTTGTGGTTGTTCCATCTTCTTAATTATTGTGATTGTTGCCGATTTAAGACATGATATGTCAATGTCTTCTTATTGTATTTATTCTATTAGGACTTCAAACTGAGTGACATTTCCTTTTCACATGAGCATAGAATTCAAAATTGCCTCTATAGAAGAAATTGTTCATTAATAGTAGATAGATGTGTTTTTCCCTATGATCTCATGATAATGGCCATATTCAATAACTCTATAACATGATGGTTGTTCCTTTTAAGAGAGATGGTTGTTCCATTGTTCTAAAAACTACACTTTGTTGTCCTTTTGACATGATAGCATTATATGTCAGAAACTTTGAGGTTCTCTTACCTTTTGTATATCATGGCTTCACCTCTATGTAGCTAAATCTCACTCTGAAAATGATCTTCTTTTAGGAAACAATGAAAATCCTCTATGGGTTCATACTTATTGTGACTTCCCATGGCACACTATCATTGCTTGTACACTATATTTTTCCAATTCTTTTAAATTGTCATTGTCTTTGAGAATTAATGCCATATGTTGCTTACATTTGATTCAATTTCCATATTAATTACTCTCTTCAGTTATATTAGGAACTTTTTCCTTAAGCATGTGTGATGTAAACCTAGATATAGATGGGCATTAATGCATTAATTCTCAATTGAATGCCTTAATGCAACTCCCAGAGAAAGGCCATATGGAAGCTTTAGAGGAAATAATTTGTACTAGGCATGGAATCACCTCCACTACAATGCCAAATTTTGATGTGTTATTATCTTTAATTGCAAGTTTCTTTTGCAAAAATATATTGTATATCTTTACAGACTAGACAATGTGCCTATACAACTCTAGAATATATTCTCTATAATCTCTAATTTAGTAGTCTAGTGAGGAGATTTGTGTAACTCCCAAAATAATAACTCCCAAAATACTTATGCTTTTGAATATTTCGTCATCCAGTGAGCATGATTTGTGTGTGTATTTATAAATCTTGTATAATCTTATAATATTTTATTTTTTTTGATTATATACAAGATACTACTAATGTTTGTATGTTTACATTTTATATATTTATAGCCTATGAAGAAAGTCCACACCTGGCAATAAGAACCCAAAACAAAATAATGAGACACTTGCTAGATTGTGGTCTCAGTTCCAAAGAAAAGGCATTGAAGAATGTTATTGTCCTTGCAAAAAGTGTAAGGGCTTAAAGAATCGAAGAATTCTAATTAAAAAAGCCCAAAGTCATTGTAGGTAATATGGTCACATTGAAGGGGGGCACAATTTTCATCGATTGGTGAATGTGGATTTCCAATTGGAGGAACATGGAGGTGTGAATATCCAAGCTGATGATAACACTCCCATGGAAGAAGATGATCATGTGGCAGAGAACATAATTGAAGAAGATGGTATTGGCATAGTTGATCAAGATGATCATGATGATGGTACTAGCGCATCTGATAATGATGATGAAGATGGTCTTGATATAGCTATAATTGAGAAGGCATACAAGCCCCTATACCAAGGCTCCCAAACAAATCTTCTCTCTGCTATAGTGTTGTTGGTGAACTTCAAGGTTATGAATGGTTTATCCAATGTAGCAATGTCACGTATGCTAAGGTATGCCATTTTTTTCATCTTCAATGTTAGCATACCATTACGATTCATTATATTAACAATTCATATTTGTTGTTGTAGGTTGATAGGTGAGTTTTTCTTACCACCATCAAAAATTTTGCCTCGTTCGTACTGAGAATTATCTACCATTATGAATCAAATTGGAATGCAGTATCAGACAATACATGCATGTCCCAATGATCGTATTCTATATCATAAACAACATGAATTTGCAATAGAATGCCCTGTTTGTCATACTAGTAGATATCGGTCAGATCAAATAACAAAAAAGGTGCCTCATAAGAGTCTTCGGTACATTCCCCTTATTCCATGTCTTCAATGATTATTCAGGTGCACTAGCTTGGCACAATTTATGGATTACCATGCACGCAATAGAAGTCAAGATGACATTATGCGAATGCCTGTGGATGGTTCTACATTTAAAGACATAGAAACAACATGGCCACACTTTAATGAAGAACCTCGTAATCTCAAGATTTCAGTGGCAGTGGACGATGTCAATCCATTTCGAGATATGAGATCTACTTACTCAGTGTGGCTTGTTTTTGTTATTAACAATAAAATTCCTCCTTGGATGTCCATAAAGAGGGAGCACATAATGTTGTCAATGATTGTACTAGGTATTTTTTCATTTAATAGTTATGTAAATTAATTTATAAACACCGCATCAAGATGGTCATAATAATTATGTAATGTTTTTGTTCATTTAACTAGGTAAGTACCAAGTTAAAGATATGAACGTGTATATTGAGCCCCTTATTGACAAGTTATTGATTTTATGGAATGGGATCACTATGTATGACATCTCTAGACCAATAGGACAAAGAAAATTTTAATTCCATGCAATTCTTGTATGGACAATACATGATGCCCCTGGGCTAACTCATTTTTGTGGTATGTTATATATTCATGTTAAAGTCACGTATTTTTGGTATGTTATAGTGCTTACACATTATTGTTGTATGTTTAAGTTGCACATGATAATTGTACATGATCTAATTGTACGATATCTTTTAGGTCTTCAGACAAAGGGTAAATTCGCATGTCCAGATTGTGGTTCGAAGATGAAATCTTGTCATTCAAGAAGTTTAGGAAAGCAAGTGTTCGATGATTTTAGGCACTTTCTCCACAATAATCATAAGTATCAAACTATCAAAAAATAAATTTTTAACGGGAAAGAAGAGATGACATCAAGGCCATGAAGAATGACACCTCGTCTATGGAAGTTGGAATACAATAGACTAAATCACCGAGGTAATGTCATTCCATCTGATGATTTTTGTTTGAAATTTAGATTTTGATATTGTCTTTTATTTACTAATGATGTTATTGATGCTCATGAAGGTCATCAAAGCATCAATGACCAACTTCCTAGAGGAATAAAAAGTTATCCTAGTCAATTTAGTAGGTTGCCGTACTACAAGGATCTCCCAATCGTGCATTTGTTTGATCCTATGCATATTGGAAAGAATGTAATAGAGACACTATGGAAAATATTGGATGGAAGGTGTGACAAAGAAAAAATGGCCAAAATTTGTAATGACATTCATGAATCTAATCATGCACTGAAAACTTTCAATGAATCAAATAGCAATGGAGACCGCATAAATACGAGTGCCCTTCCTTGGTTATTAACTGAGCAGCAAAGTGATGCATTAAAAGAAGTATAAAAAAAAACAAAATTTCCAACAGGATTTGCTACAAATATAAGCAGTCTTGTATCAAAGAAAGGTGATTTTGGGCCAGGGTTGAAAACACATGATTGGCATACCTTCGTCAAGGTAAGTCATGTTCTCTATTTACAATATATTTGTAAAATTGCATGTACTTTTTATTGTATTATTTTACAATATATTGAAAATATCATTTTTTAATCATTGTAGTATGTCCTACCTCTATCCCTCCTAGACCAGTTTGACAACAGTGTTAAACAAGTTATATATGATCTTGGAGAGTTCATGAGGTTAGAAGTGTTATTATATTTATGATTTGCTTTACTTTTTATGTAATTTATTATATATTTTTATCTAAAATCTTGTTTATATGTTCTTGCGAGTTGAATCTTTTTTAGGTGGTTATCATCTAAAGAAATTGATAAAAAAGATATAAAATATTGGAAGAGAAAAATTCCCCACCTTATGTGTGAAATGAAAAAGTGTCTACCTCCAACTTTTTTCAATGCTCAAGAACACTACCTCATACATCTAGTTGAGGAGATTGAATTGTGTGGACCTGTACAAACTAGGTTAATGTGGATGGTTGAGAGACACTTGAAATTTATGAAGGGCTTGGTTCGACAAAGAGAATGTCCCGAGGTTCTATGGTGGAGGGATATATGGTATACTAGACCATGGTGTATATTAGTGAATATCTTCCCAAGTTTGCAGCAAATATCCATGTAGATCGCATTTGGGATCCCAACTCTATTAACAAATTTGAAGGGGAGTACTTGATGGGGAAAGGTAGATTGAGGAAAGTGAGAGGTAACTATACAATGTTATTGTAGTTTATTAATTCTTATAGATCTTCAATATAAGTTGTTTATAAACAGTCTATTTGTTTTCTTTATAGTTGGTCGTGAGTAAGATGCACTACATTTGTATATTGCAAACAATCTTGATTGGATGACGGTATGGATTCAACAATCTCAAGAAAATGGTCACTCATTAACATGGGATGGTGTTGCATCATTGGTTAAAGAAGCTCATCGTAATGAAGATCCCAATGTTACACCAATGGTACTTGATCTAGCATATGGTTTAAGAGGTAGAAAGGTACATATAAGTTTACTAACCATGACCCATAAGTTTAATATCAACTCACGGATCGATGCAAATAATCTTGACATGTTTGAATAATTGTAAATTAAACACCACAAAGCTATGTACTACCATGGCCATAAATTTCGCATAAAAAAGTTAGACGACACGAAAAAAACTTGTGAATCTGGGATAAGTGCACTCTTCGAGGTCACTAATATTTGATCTAAAAATGACATACATCCTCAAAAATCTAAAAATCGATACTATGGAATTTTGGATGATATACTTGAGTGTGACTTTAATTCATTCAAATTAGTTCTATTTGTCGTCAAATGGTATAGGCTACGACTGAATCAAAATGATCTTGATAGGACTGTTATTGAACATGATAGTGGATTTATAATAATTAATACAAGGTCATTTGAGCCAGTTGGAGATGAGCACTATGTTCTTCCAATCCAATGTGAGCAAGTGTTTTACTTTTCCATTTTGCATAAATCGGGTTGGTCATTTTTTGTTAGATATGATCCAAGAGAAAGGCCGATACAATATAATGCGATGGAAGAAGAAGATACCGAAGAATCAGAAGACAAAGTAAATGATGATCACAGATGACTGTTACACAATGAAGAAGAAGAAGAACAAAATGATGATGATTTCGGTGATGTTGATGATGGTCATGATGATGATGGTCATGATGATGATAGTCATGATGATGGTGATGATGATGATGATGGTGATGGTGATGATGATGATGATGATGATGATGATGATGATGATGATGATGATGATGATGATGATGATGATGATGATGATGATAGTCATAATGATGATGATGATAATGATGATAGTCATGATGATGACATGGATGAGGAGGATGATGAATAACATGATCAATGAAATGTATGTCAAGGTATGATCAATGCCACGTATGAGGTATTGATTTATTCATAGAAATTTGAATTAAGTTATTATGTGTTGAACTCTATAGTCATGGAGTATATTTTGCATCATGTAAATTTTGTCTTCTATGTAATTTGTAGCTTACATATCATGTAATTTTTGGCTAACTTAAGATAAATGATTTACATATGCAGAAAATTTAATGCCTTTGACATGGATCGACATGTATAATTTATTATTTGGTTTCCTTCTCTTTAGTCAACAAAATATATAGATCCTACTATGTCTCTCATTTAATGGATTGCAAGTATCACCAAATAGGTATTTGTCTGATCTATCTTCCTTAAGTGAGGAAAATGCAGGAACAAAAGACAAAAGTGAGACATCTAGTAGGTCTAAAATAGGGAGATCAACTAGAGGTCAAAAGATTAGAAGAAAATTTGATAAACGAATGCAATTTTTCCTTGCTGAGGGGGGGTCATGTTCTTATGATAATGAGACCAAAGGTGACATGAAGGTTCCCTTAAGGTACACACATCTTTAGAAAGAATGGGTACCCAAGGAACTACCTCCAGTTAATACTATTTTTTCTGTTAATGAAAGGATATATCGCATAGCTCCATCTTCATTACATGGTTTGGGATTATTTTCCATGGATGACATAAATGTCAGTTATAATCAAGTTGTTGAATTGATGAAGTATGTAGGACCTTGTTACAATTACAAGAATTGGATGTGACTTGTGCAATATAAAAAAAGTATGCGTGGGTATGCATTGTCAGCAAATTATATACAATGCAAAGTAAATGATCAAACTAAAAGCCTCACTATGTATATTGATGGAAGGCCAAAAGCAGTAAGGAATATTGTAGGTTTTATAAATAGTTCTCGACCCGTGTCAACTAATAAGTGACTAAATTGTATATTCGAGGCACATGAGGGAAATCATGTATTTGTATGTGCGATAAAATCAATAAGTGCAGGGGAAGAGCTTCTAATAGATTACAATTTGAATCGTGTAGATACAAAAAAATTCCCTAATTGCTTCCAATTAATATTGACTCCAATCACTTCTGATTGCTAAGAATTACTAATATTTGTCATAGGGCGACATGGATGTTCCACCTCAAGATACAGTCGGGGATGTTCCTCACAGTACACCTTCTTTAGCAAAGGTAAACCTTAATTAGTGTAATTCTACAAATTATATAGAAACCAATGTCATATTATTATGTTCTTTTCTTTATGGCTTTGGAGTTATTTTGATAGAATTTTACTGATATTAATGTCACAACTTGATACTTATTGATAGAGAAAAGCAAAAGAGGCAGTAGATCTATTTCGATCTGAAGTTGACGCGACATTTAGAGATGATGTAGAATTTAAATTTAACCATGTATTCATGGCTACTCAAATAAAAACTAAATATGGTAATGAAATTCTTAACCTTCTAATGGAAGCAAATGAAACTAAGGAGTCAAAGGAACTCAAAGAAGAATTGACACGTAGAGTCAATTCTATTGATGTAAGTAGTAATTAATCTTAAGTAATAATTAAAGTTCAATAGATGTTTATATTTTATACTATCTTATGGATCATGATCTAAAATATGACGTGTTCTTCTGACATAATTTTTTGACACGTGTGAAACATCGTCAACATGGTGAGGGTTGTAGTACTGCACAACCTTCATGTAAATAATTCTTAAACCTTTAACCATTGATTTAACCTTTGTATGCATTATTGACTCAACTTATGTTTGGGATGCTTCTAGTACCCCATTTAATCTTTATCCATTGAAAACATCTTTTCTAACAATGTATTCTTTAGCTCATGATGAAGTGCAGATGCCTCCTTTAGTTAACATTCCACATTCGACAGCTGCATTGTCCGCAACAAGGTGCTTGCAGACATCTTCCTCTGTACCATCTATAGTTGGTAAAACCTTATTTTTCTATATTTTGTTATGTGCTAATCATGAATTGATTATTTTTCTTGTGTGAATTTTATACATTGTATGGACCTATTTTGTGCACTAATAGATACACCTACACCTGGTACAAGAACATATTAGACCAGTACTAGTGAAGATCAACCATTTCTTGGATCAACTCGTGTTACTAGTACTGGTTCATTTGTGGGGACATTGTTGATGAACAAGAACAATATGGTTTTGTTAAAAGTACCAAAGCTTCTAGGTGCTTTAAAATTGTTATTATTTACAGTGTAATTATAGTTTACTTATACATAACTCATTTTGGACTGATAATCCCATGCTATTTTTGTAGGAAATGATGTTTTTTATGATCATCTTTATGAAATGACATTGAAGCTATTTGGGCCCACCATATGTAAAAGGTACATAGCTTCATAATATTGGTACAATATTTTTCTTCCATTTATTGTACTATATTAAAGTTATGATATCTGACAATGTTGTTTTTTCAAAAAAGGTGGAATGATCAGGATGCTGACTTAAAAAATTAGCTCATTAAATCTTTAGAGGACCTCTTTGGAATTAAAACTTTTGACACAACCATGATTTTTCAAAAAGCAGCCAAACATATAAAGACTTTGAGGGACCAATATAGAAGGGCTCTAAAGGATAACTTAAAGTACGAGCGTCCTCCTATGATTCCACCGATGGAGTGGAATGAAATAATAGAAGATGCAAAAGAGAAAAGGCTACAGGGTAGTGGAATTCAACTAGAAGACGGAAAAACAAGGTATGTCGTGATAGTATTAAGTAGAATGTAATAATGCACTAATTAGTGATCTTTGTAAATATATAATCTAACATGTTTCAAACTTTTCATAGACTGCAAGACACATCAAAAGCCATGCAAGCGAGATTAAAAAAGGTTGGCCAACAAAAACTTGGCTTTGGTGGCTATATGAAACTTCACTCTAGACTTGTAAGTAGCAGCATTGGAATTTCATATCAAATTTTTATATATAAGGTTGCAAATAATTTTGTTTAATCAAATCATACATGTAAAAGTGATGATATTAAACAAAAAATACAGGGCATGAAATTCAATGTAGAGCCCACAGATGAAGACAAGAGAATAGCCTTGAAGGAAGGCTATGTAGTCATGGCTGCACGCCTACGCCAAGAATCCCAAAGCCATAACGAAGAATCTGCTGCACTAGATGATATAAATGTAAATTGGTCAAATGAAAAGTAAATCAAATTGAATAGTTAATTTCGAACATAAATTGACTATTTCATGATAACAATGTGCATGACATTTCATGATAACAACCTTCAAATCCTACCACAGAACCTGGGCATGATGAAGGCCATGATGTGCATCACAATGTTGGAGGTATTAATTTTCTATTAGAAATAAATTATGTAATTATTAATAGAATTTAACATCTTTAATTGCAATTGGCTGTGTAACCTTTTTTTGAATATTTTAGAGCATGTTGAGCATGTTGAGGTGGCGGAAGATCAAAATGTTATTGTACATGATGATGTGGCATTGTCAGGTAAAGAAAAATGCATGTTATGTTCTACTGGTTAATGAAATACATGTAACTGTAAAAAAAAGTATGCGAATTTAACCCATTTACTTGTTATTGCAGCAGACCCCCCTTTAGTGCAACAACGTCGTCCTCCTCGAGACATGAGGAAGCATCATAATTTGAGATCACAACCACAAGAGGAGGAATATAATATTGATGCTCCTGTCAGCCTTTACCTAAATAAGAAATCTAAGAAAAACCAAAAAAAGAAATGATTTCTTAAATATGCTCTTTGATAAAACTTGTTTGATTAACTTTTTTGGATAATGAAAGAATGTTGTTTTAAGTAATTATCTATGAATGTTGTGTATTAATATTGAATTATATGTCATGTTAATGAATATTGTTATCTGTTAATGAATTCTTGATTAGTGTTGCGTATTAATGAATGCTATATCATATTAATGAATGTTATGTGATTGTATTGATTGAATGTTATAGTTCATAAATGGATGAATGAAGTGTGTAATTAGATGTTAATGGGGAGTTTAGATTAATGTTAGGGGGAGGGGGGGTGAGGCTAGATGAGCTTTCACCTTCATGTGGTTGGCCTTGTTAAGTAGAGAATATTAAAGTATTCTCGAAACCAAGTGAAGCTCAAACTAACACACCTTCATTATTTAATCAATTTCATTCGTTCTAGGTCTTTTCTCATAAGTGCATTTTGAATGTGTCATTGTTAGGCAACTATCAAATAAAAAACTAGAAGGGCCAATAGTCAACTTCTCATTTTCATTGTCTAGCATGATTCGGCTTCATTTTGTGTAAGTATTCTCGTATTGAATGCATCAACCTCTCTTGGCCTAATGTGGATTATTTCATTGGTTTGTGTTTTTGAGTAGGTGAAGTGTTAAATCAGATATCATTTGGATCTATAAGTAGCATAGATATTCTATAGCTAATAGCCTAATACACCCACGTGAATAAATTTACTTGCTCTCCCCTTAGGATTTACTTAAGCAAACAGTCCTTATGTGCTAAAAGATCAATTGTTTTAGTGCTGCAATTGTAGATGATTGTATGCATGAATTCAACCACAAGAACTGAACATTTAAGCTCTATGATAATGTTTGTCATCCTTATATGGAAGGCAAATGAATCCAAGAAGGAAGCTTTCAGGAAATATTTGGAGTCAAGCGGCGTGCTTAATACCCTCACAAAAGGTCTGCGACAGTTCTTCTTATATGATGAAATGCTGAATCTAGAAAATTAATTTGTGATTTGCATCTATTTGTGAGATAATATATTAATATTGGCAGTTCCTCTTATACGATGAAATGCTGATTTTAGAAAATTAGTTTGTGAATTTGCATCCATTATTTTTGGATGCCTGAATGTTATGTTTGCCTTGTGAGGATTCAAATTAATTTGATTGATATGATCTTTGAAATGGTGTAGTAGTCTTTTAGATTAATGTGATTTGTAATATCATATAATATCTCTACTCTTTCAAACTACCTTGTTTCCATGTATGATTTACATTTATTCGTTCCAGTGTTCCAAAGATGAATTTGGATGATATCTTTGAGCAAAAGAATGAGGTTGCTAAAGCTGTTGAAGAACTTGAAAAGGTTGATATATTCATATCAGTTTCATGTTTATTTATTGATGTGTATTGTTAATTGATTACTGTAAAATATCTCTTAAATATCAAACAAGATGAAATTTGAATGCAGTATGATTCAATCGTTCATTTCTATGCTTACAAGCTATGTCAAACTACAGATATGAGATAGTTCAAACACTTATTGTGGATATAGAGGTTGATGTGCATGTCAAGAAAGCAATGAATGAAATAAATGTAGGCAAGACTTTTACATCCAATACTAAATGTCCTTTTTACAATGATATTGTTGGAGATTGCTAGCATATACTTTTAAATTTTGTAAATGGGTTGATGGTATTCATTTATTTAAGAAAACCCAACTCATTATCCTCAACTTTGTTCATATTTTTGTTCTATATCTGTTTAGTTTATTTACCCAAAAATTCTCTCAATTTCACCATCATTCATTTCATTGTTTTATATCAACTGCAAGAATGAGGGTGGCAACACAAGAAAAAGTAGAGGTAGAGAAAATTTTACAAATCAAGAGAGCATAAGCTTTCCTTATTTTATTTTTCAGTATGCATCGACACTTCCTTTTATGTTATATATGTATATTTATAATTTTGAAAGTTGTATGTAATATACATTGGGAGATAATATATTGATATTGGTAGTTCTTCTTATATGATGAAATGCTGAATCTAGAAAATTAATTTGTGAATTTGCATCTATTTGTGAGATAATATATTAATATTGGCAATAATAGTGCAAAGGAAAGAGGACATGACAAAGTGAAATAATAAGATACAAGTGGAGGGAATTTGAATAAAAAAATGTAAAATTCTAACACACCACTTCAAATAAAACCATTAAAAAATCCATAACCAAATCTAGTTTGCAAAAGCCAGCACAATTGAAACTCATCTTCTCAATGTTTTCTCTAATAGCATACTTGCAAGCCCGCTGAAAAAACTCTATAATAACGGCTCCACTGAATCCTTGGGTATAACGAGCCAGTGCCATTAGGTCCACATCCTTTGATAAGGGTGATTTGCTCAAGCAAGACTTGAAAATTTGATAACGTGAGGACTCATCAGGTAAGGGAATATAAATCAACTGGTCAAGTCGGCCATGCCTTAGCAATGTAGGATCGATGATATCAGGTCTGTTTGTAGCACCAATAATGAAAACTATTTTCTTGGCTGTCATACCATCCATCTCCATCAACAACTGGTTAAGGACTGTCTGTGGCACTGCCAGCATCTCCAACACTACTTCCACGCTACAAACATGCAAACCAGTTATGCATCACTAGTCAGAGAGCCTATCTCAAATAGTTCAAACAAAATTCCTACTCAAATATATTCACCATTCTCAACTTGAACTTCACTCATAAAAAATCAACACACCTGTGTAGCAATAGAATCAAGCTCGTCAAAAAATAGGACGCAAGGAGCTGATCCTCTAGCTTTATAAAAAATTTCCCTCACATTAGCCTCACTCTCTCCAAACCACATTGTTAACAATTCAGGGCCCTTCACACTAATGAAATTGGCCCTACATTTGTTAGTAATGGCTTTAGCAGATGGATTGATAGAGCCCAAAGCAGTTTGGAAGTGCTCATTACTAATGGCCATGGAGTTTAGAATCTCAACATCTTTAGTCTCATCTTTTGAGTCTATAACATCCATCTTTTCCCTAATGCACTGAAGTGTAGCCTCAGTACACAAAGTAGCAAGATCTTCTCCAACATATCCATGGGTATCCTTAGCAATCTTTTCAAGATCAACCTGTAAGAAGAAAACTAAAGATAAATAGATACTCCATCAAGAAACATAAAGATTAATAAATGCTTTCAAAATCCAAGAACTGTTTAACATTAGATATAGAAGTACAAAAAATAAGGCCCCAATATACGTATATCATCAGAGAGCTTCAAATTCTTTGTATGGATGCGAAGCACTTCCAACTTGCCCACTTCATCCAGAACCCCAATATCAATCTCCCTGTCAAACCTTCCAAACCTTTTGAGTGCTAGATCAATACTATTTGGTCGGTTAGTTGCTCCCATAACAATAACATGGGCACGCGATTTAAGTCCATCCATAAGCATAAGAAGTTGAGAAACAATTCTCCTCTCAACTTCACCATGGGTTTTTTCCCTCTTGGGAGCTATAGAATCAATTTCATCAATAAATATAATGGACAAGGCATTCTTCTCAGCCTCCTCAAAAGCCTTTCGGAGATTGCTTTCACTTTCATTAGCCAACTTTGACATGATCTCAGGTCCATTGATACAGAAAAAGAAGGCACCAGTTTCATTTGCCACTGCCCTAGCAATTAAGGTTTTCCCAGAAGTAGGAGGCCCATAGAGTAGAATACCCTTTGGAGGCTTCACACCAATAGATTTGAAGAGTTGTGGGCATCTAAGAGGAAGCTCTAACAATTTATGGATCACTAGTCAGAGCCTATCTCTCAAATAGTTCAAACAAAATGAAAAAACCCATAGTTTCACGCAGAGCAGAGCAGATGGATTGCTAGAGCCCAAAGCAGTCTAGAAAATAGAACGAGCAGGGACTTGCTGGCAACAAGCAACAAAATGAGTGTGGACACCTGAAGATAAATATATAGACTAATCACCAATCAGGATGCCATTGGTGATTAGTCTAGATATTTATCTTCATTTTTTTTTTAAACACTCTGCATCTCGTCAAAATTTCAACCAACTTTCATCAAAAGTCTGGTCTAAAATTGACCATTCTGTGTCGAAATGTGGTGTCGTGGGTTTGGCATCCTAGTTGAAGCCACTAAATATTTTGACCAAATTTGGTCAAAATATGACCGTCGTGAGTTTGGCATCCTGGTCAAAGCGACCAAAGTTTTCGACCAATATTAATTTATATTGGTCGAAAGATCAACCAATACACCAACAATTGGCAATGTTATTTTCGGCCTAGGTTGCCTTCGTTTTCGACCAAGTTTGGCATCGATCATTTGATTGTTGCAGCAAAGTGTCGATATTTCAACACCAATAATAGCGATGAACTAGTTGGTCGACCATTCAACCGCGTTGGGTAGAAACTTCGACCAATAGTGCATCAAAAAATGGTGCAAAATGTACTAGTGATATCTCGAACACAACATAAAATTATACCTTGCAAATCTAGAGTATGATAGAATATACCTTCATAAAGATTCTCCTAGGTTCGTACCTCAAAATATTGAAGTGGGAGTCTGTACCAGACCATATGCCAAAAACTATTAAGTACTCAGTTCACTGCCATACTTAGCCAAATCTTCACTCTGACTTTCGGTTAGATCAAATAAAGTAATGTGAATGGGTGTAATGATGTTAGTTGCCAGCAATGACAACACCTAAAGCATCTGAGCAGTGTCTCTTGCCAACATTAACAAGCAACTACAAATGTCAAAAACATCAAAACATAACTATCAAATGTGTGTGTGAAAATTGTACCTGATCTGTAGACACAACACTTCAGTAAAACATTAGAGGTTAGCTATAATCGAAATCGTGCAAAATTGAAAACTATCTAACCAAGCGATTTACTGCCTTCTAGTAGGTGCGAGATTGATGTTCTCAGATTGTAATCGAGATCAGTGACCTAGACGACACCTAAATGAAGGATTTGAAGGCAAAAATGGATATGAAATTGAATGCAATTAATCTATATTTTTGATATTTTCTATGCAATAAGAATGATAAACTGATATGCTATGAATGCTATTGAAAACTAATATGAAATGAATGCTAAATGATCTAACAATGAAGATTCTAACAATGATATGAAAACTATGAAATTCTATGCTAAGATATAAAAACTATGCAACTGAAATTGATCTCACAAAGCTTTGAATTCGCAAGTTGATTCCTCAGCCTCCAATTCTCCAGCGTGATTGTGCAAAAATATGAGATGAATTATGAAGAGCTGAAGCCTTGTTTTTATAGAAATCCAGGGCTTTGGAGGTGCATGGAAGAAAGCCATAAATCACTCAAATAACTCAGCTTGATTTTTGAGTTATCTGATAATAACAGATAATTAAATCACAAAAACATGCAAAAGCTAAGTTTTAACTCAAATTAGAGTTTAGCTTTAATTGATAATTGATAGTTGTCTGCTTTTATGATTGTGCATGTTTTATTTATGAATTAATTTAATAATAAAGTGATTTATTTCCAACTTAACTGATTTTTAAAAATAAAACAATTGATTTATGGGTTAATCAACTATTTTACCAAACTTTTATTAAAAATTATGTTATTAAATAATGACAACATGCTTTAATTAATGAAATAAGAATTTAATCAATTATTCATAGGAATTTTGATTTATTGTCAAAATTAAATAATACAATTAATAATAGATAGAATTAAATTTAATTAAACAATTAAGTGGCAAATATTAAATCTAATTAATTAAATATGAAAAATATTTAATTAATCAAATTTTAGGATAAATGTGGATTTATAACCAAATAATCATTAAATTAAAGATAATTAAGATAATTAGGAATATTACTAGGAATATTCCCCGATGCAGAATTTAAGATAATCAATTAGGATTCGATGATGTTTAGATGTGCCTTAGGTTAGGACTTTGATGTCAATTTCATTCGAATTGTTGATATTGGAGGTTAATGAACATATAACCCATTTTTGGGGTATTACGTCAACAACATCAACACATCAAAAACTATAGCCTCTGAAACTTATGTCTAGACAACCATCTAATCTAAAATATATATTAACATCACTTAATTATAGATTATAACATAGTTATTAAAATAAATAATAAATAAGAATAAATTTTAAAAAATATTAAATATATAAAATTTATTATTAAAAAATTCAAACATATAATTAACTATCAATAAATTATATTTATAATTATTTATTAGTATAAACCTTTGAATAGATAAGAAAATCAAAGTAATCAAATTAAAATAAATATTCTACAACTCAAAAAATAATTTTGTACAAAATATTTTCATTCTATAGGCACATGAGTTTATGGGCTTTCTTCCATAGCTGAAGCTAGAAACAACACTGAACTGAAATCTCACTTGAAATCACAAAGTAGTGGTGGTAATAAAGCAACCCATAAAAGAAGATAGACAATATACATGGAAAATGGGGGTAGCGAAAAATGATGAAACTAGGGCAAGAAGAAAATGGTAACATAAAATTAGAAAATAAATCTAACAACTACTAGCATTTAGATTGTCTTGCATTCCTTTTCCTTGGTTACCCATCATTGATACTCGAAGCTAGGTCGTCCCTTTCAAATAAGGGAATGCCTTTGGCGTAGTAAATGGTGTACAGATAGTACAAGTTCTTTTAGAAATAAACTATTGCAATGTGTTTAATGGCTTATAGTTATATCACTAAAATATATATAGAAGTTTTGGAAACTAGGTTAAATTTTTGATTAAGATTAAATATTATAATTTTAAATATTTAATAATTAGGATTAAAACAAGGTAAAGACATCTTATATTATGAATAAAATATTATTATACATATATTATATTTTAAACATACAATTTATTTTAATAACATGAAGTTTTTACTATTCTTGTTATATATATGTAATGAAAGTTTTGGATTTAAATTTTTTCATTATATGTAACCTAACATTATATATATGTAACGAAAGTTTTGGATTTAAAAAAATTTTCATTACACACACACACACATAATGGATTATATTAAACTTCATGCTATTAAAATAAATTTTATACATGGATCATAGATCATAAATAACTTGACATTTTTAATATTTGTATACATGAATCATAATTAAATGTGATAAGCAATCAATAATCTATAATTACCCCAACAAACATAAAGGAGGTGAGAGATAGAGGTCCAAAGTGGTGGAATATAAAAGTGTGTACTATGTCATTCATGCGGATATGGGGTCCAATAATTTGCATCTCTCTTTCTATAAATATATTTCCCTCTCTCCCCATTTTCTCTATCTCGCTCCCTATTCTTTGTCTTTACCCCTCTTTTTCTTATCTCCCCCCCTCTCTTACCCCTCTTGTCAATATCTTCATCCTTTATCTATCTCTCTTCCTTCTCCTTCCCTCTCTTTATCTCTCTCTCTATTTCTATCCGTCCATATATATATTTACCACTCCCCCTCTCTTCATATCTCATACTACCTTCCTCTCGCCCCTCTATCTCTAAACACGTCTCTCTCCCCATCGTGATCTCTCTCTCTCTCTCTAAAAAACAAACAAACATGAACCTATTGGTAATGGAGCCTAATTATCTTCTTGATTTAGAGGTTATATTTCAATCATTTTTGGATTTCTATGAGTAGATGTATAATTGATTTGAAGCCATGACTTCTCCATTGAGACCTTTGCTATACAAACAACGTCATCTATTGCATGACTTACTAAATTAACTTCATGCGCTATATAAATGTATGCAAAATAAACTAATAAATTCCTAATTAAATTTTTACATCTCTTGAGCCCACCCATTACACACCAAGATACCATTGCTAGTTAAATTAATTTTCTTAAATTAGTAAAAAAATATTATTTATATTATAATAATTTCATTTCTATTATTCAACTTATATAAATATATATATTATTTTAAATATTATTAAGCCTAACCGTAAAAGTATTGGTAAACATTTTAAATTTTGAAAAAAATTGACAAGTATTCTCATGTCTAATAAGATGAGTTGGCCGAAATAGTAGTGAGAAATTGAAGAAACTCAAGTTTAGCAATTACAAATGGAATTAATGCTGGTAAATAGCCGTGAGAAATAGAGGAGACACATTTTTAACAGTTATAAATGGAATTAATGCTGAGAAATTGAGGAGACACATTTTTAACAGTTATAAACGGAATTAATGCTGGTAAATATTTCAGAATTAATGGATAAAAATAACGTTGGCTAGAAGCAATTGTGAAGTGAAAAATAAAATGCATATAGTAACGCTCATAGATATTTTGGAGTGAATAATTATTAAATATTTCAGAATCAACGGATAACAATAATACTCGCAATTGTGAAATGAAAAAAAATGCATATAGTAAAACTCAGAGATCTTGCGGAGTGAATAAAAAAATCATAGATTAACGGTGAGAAATATCAATAACAACAGTTAGAAATTTGACTAAGAATAAACCTGCAGATTAACGCTTAGAAATATGAATAAAAGAATAATTCTTGCTAGATGAAACGATTATCAATTTTCTTCGAGTTTTATCAGCTCTTTTTGCATTTTCTCTTAATCATTTATGTGTATTTCGTATTGTTGATCTGGCTTGCATTACTTGATCTTTCATAATATCTTCATCATTTCTGTGCATTTCCTGTTCTTGATCTACCGTGTGTTTGTGGAACCTATAGGTAAGTGCATTCACTGTTTGCATGCATGTCTACCAGTGTTTTAATGTCCATAAATTTTTCCAAATTATTTTTCGTTTGATGATTGAAGTTGCTAGTACTTTTATTATGATGGGGGAGATACTGTTGATATTATATTTCAGGGCGTCCGTTAAATTCTAGATAGAATATATCAAAGATAAAAAAATGTCAAATTTTTTTTTTTCAGATTCGTAAAAGTATAGTGATTTTTTTATAAATTATTTGTGGTTTTCGACAACAAAATGTGCAGATCATGAAAAACAGATGCTGAAAATTTTACCAAAAGCTGTTGTGTTTACGGTTTTTTGAAATTTAATCAATGATACATTGTGTCTAGAACTTAGCCAAATCCATATTTCAATGCATGTTATATTAGATATGCTGAAAGATATTCTTTTCAAAGTGTCTATTTCACCAAGTCAAATTGATAATAATATAAGCCTAAAAACAGAATATATCTCAATGTATTTTATATATATAAAAATATATACAAACTAAATAATTTTCAAATAAAAATTATTTTCAAAGAGAATCGCACCCTGCACGGGCTATATAAAGATAGACATGACTTTCTTAAAGTTTCAAAATTTGAGCGGCTTTTCAAGAATGGAAGCTACACATAAATCTGCGTAATTGCAGGGAATTGACGTGTAGGTGGTTGACCAACTGTACCTTCTTGACGGCCTTCAACTCAGAAATATTCACAGTGAAAACACATTGTGAAAAATGTACAATGGAAAAACACTGTTATTATATGCAAGCATGGTTGCCATTAACCCTTCAAAATGCCTACAAATACAGCTTAACTGCTACATTGCACACCGAAACAACTCTTCTTTACATTACATGATAAAACAATATCTTTACACACTGTGGGTAAAGGCATGCACGAGAACGAGAAAACAAAAACATCAAATCAAGACAAACCAAAAGAGCTAAACAATGAAATAAATGAACTGACTGAAATGACTAGGCCATAAAAGAGGCTTCCCCCATGACCAATTGGGTATGGTTTCCAAAAGCTGCCCTTCAAATCAAATCTTGAATTGAGATACTAAAGGTGTTGCTTTGTAGATCTCCAAATTTGATTCGACGTGCAAAAGAAAATTGTAGGGTATAAATAAAACACACACACATGCCCTATCTCTATATCACCCAAGGGCCACAACTTTTTCTTTATGATATAAAAGCTGCCAACAAGAAACATGATGGGGAAAAGTGCAACACTTGATGGGAAAACCTCTTGATATTGTCTGAAGGAAGGTGCCAAATCTCCTTGTAATTCTACCATCTAAGAGCTTGTCCACTAATCTAATTTTTTTTTTTTTTTCTCCCAAATGTCCTATTGAAAGCCAAATTATCCTAATTTGCTATTATATATAATTTTAGTGTCAAATTTCCATGCAACAAGTTTATGTCCTAATTCACAAATTCAATGAATGGGCAATCAATCGTTTGTAGCTTTCATGAATCATTGACAATTTTGACTTGGGTTTGCACCTTTCACTATATCATAACCAATATTCTATATTTGTCATATTATTTCTTGTGACCGGGGAGTATCAATAACCGAACATATTCTAAAAACCACACACTTGATTTCCCAAATACTAATTTTAAAGGAGCCTAAAACATGATAACACATGTGCCAATAACCGATCATTTTTTAGCTTTTTTGGTTGATAATTGACCCATTTGTGCATCACTATTAGGACATTTGTGTATGACTACGTGGACATTTATCCACAAGTACTAGCAATTTTGAGTGAACAACTATTGGTGCATCTTTAAGTGGGTATCGAGTGACACTGTAGAATGACCACTTTTTTACCCTTCGATGCTTGATTATCTCTCCACAGAGTTTCATTAATACCTAGAAGCCAAAAAGTATTTTTTAAGGTGTTAAGTTGCATACAAAGACAACCAACAAAAAATCTTTGAAATCAGACGTACAATTTAAACTCTATAGGTGCATGAAGTTAGGGTGTGTAGGTACTGGTACTCTCCCTCTAGTGGGGACTCTCAAAGATATGCCCAAATCCAAAATTTAATAAATTGGAATGGCTCGTTGGTATTAAATTCATATTATTCTATGGGGATTCCACTATGGCTTCAAATGCTTGCCTTGGTCATAAAATGGGCAATTTTGAACCGTAGTTAGTATCAAAATTTTAATATTTCTCAAACATAAATGTACTAGAACATGACAATACCAAGAAAAGATAACTCTAAAAGCCTCGTCCTATTAAAAAGAACAATAAAAACTAATATTGGTGACTTCACTCCACTTTGCAGAGACTTAAACCTTTACAAACAAAATCAATCCAAGTTCTGATAAGTGTAGTTTTAAAGTTGTGCTTGAAGTTTAAGCTTTTTTTTTTATAAATTTATTTTCAATTATGAACATCATATATAGATGTAATGAACACAAGAAATGAATTTGCATAAACTATTATTCATGAAATATGAGTTAATAAATTTGATTCAAAGTGAAACTATTATTTATGAATATGAGTTAATAAGTTTGATTCAAAGCAATGCAATTGATTTCTGATAATAATATCATAATTTGAAACACCATACAAAATACCCGCTATCAATTGATAAACTAAAAGATTTTTCTAATAAATAATTCATAACATACAATACTTGCTAAAGTTTTTATTATTGAAATAGCTAAATAAACCTGAAAATAATTGTGTCTATCATGTGTAGATATGACATTTTTTTTTGATGAATACAACCTTCTCTATTAATTGAAAATATTAAAGTACATATTCATAAAAAGGGGCTGGGGTATAAAAGATCACCCCGCAAGAGTTCACTCAGCTGCTGGTTGGAAGGCAAAATAGCTATTCATAAAAAAACCACCTCAGGCAGCCAAAGCAGTTCCAGCTGAGGGAGGTGGATCAAATTTATCATTTTTATCACCCCAACCATCCTTGGGGTCTGTAGGTTGGTCTGGAAGAGACCACCCATCATTAGCAACATCTTTTTCTTACTCTTTCTCCTCCCCCACCTTGGGAGGCAACCAACAGAGGGAGCAGGGGCAACAAGAGCAGGAGGTGACCAATTGGTACCACGCTGTGGTGAAGAAGAAGAGTAGCGATGATGAACATCAAAACCACTACCTAGAGAGTGACGAGGAGCCTGGGACCAAAGAGTCTAAGATTGGCAGGCGGATGAGCTGCGACCACGATGACGACCATGCGATGAAGTATAGTCATCTAAGGCATAATCTGATGGCACCCTAGCCATAGTACATGAGGCATTTCCCCAATGGTTCAAAAGATCTTGGAGGTGGCCCACCTCAAGAGCAACTTTGTTCGCCTGCACTTGAATTTGCATCATCACATTATAATTACATATGCATGTTTTAGTGTACAAAGCAACATTTATATCAAGAAAGTTGTGAGTGAAAAGAATAGAATTCCTTTCCAAAGAGTAAACAGAATCTCCATCCTGAAAGCATACCAAATCTGGGTGTATTTGAAGGGGATTTGAGGCAAATCACCCCAAAAAATCATATGCCAAGAAAAAGGCCTAGACCTGAATGGTTTGAAAAAATCATGAATCCAACTCTAATACTGTTGAGCTTTTCTATAGAACCAGAAGATATGAAGAATATCTTTGGATGAAGGACACCTAGGATCAAGAACTCCCATATGCTTGGGCCGAGAACCTAGGGGAAAGCCCTGGAAAAGAACACACCAAGCAAAGTGTGCAATTTTCATCTCAGTAATGGAAGTTTAGATAGTGTTAAAAATCTTAAGCTCCAAGATTTCTGGGTGGACTACAAGTGCCACCACTAGTTGAGGGTGGTGACCACAGAAAAATGTGGCACCAACCAATGGTATCCAATATTTGGCTTATAGATGATAAGAGGAGTGCAAGGATACCATTTCCAATCCTTCCACCATGGCTTAATATGTTGAACACCCAAATTCTAAATCAGGTGAGGCAAGGTAGAAACTAGCAAGTCAAAAGTCTATCTAGGTAAGATAGATGAAGCTAGACTTGCATATCTTACCATGTTTTGAGGCTCATAGTAGCTCTTAAAAATAGATCTTTTGGTGTTCTGCCACATTTATGAAACTGCAACACACTAGCACCCTAGATTTTAGTAAGTGGAACCCCATCATCATAAAAAAGGGGAAACCACCACAAATTTTGTTGGTTCATAAAGAGTTCATCACAAAACCCATCTCCAGCCCACCGAAGCCAAGGCTTAATGGATTCTTGGGATTTCCAAATTCTTTTGACCACAAAAGAGCCTTGGATATGCATAGGTTCAAATGTGATGAGAAAGGTTTGAAAACCAATCCCCTTCCAGGAAGGCCGATTAACTATAAAACCAAAAGAGATGAAATGCCGAAGAAGAACTTTCCAGGCCTCATCTCTAGTTAATGCATGAATAACCCATTTGGCACGTAGAGAGATTCCTTGCTTCTTGGTAGAGAGAAGTCCATGGCCTTCAGAATCCTTGGGAAGACAACAATACTCCCAGGTGACTCTATGAAACCCATGATTATTAGCTCCTGAAGCCCAAAGAAAATCATGAAGTACTTTCTCTAGCTTTAAATAGGAAGCTATGGAACGAGCCCAACAAGAATAATAATAAACATGAGTGGTAACCAAAACCTTGAAACAAATCTAGAATTTACCGGCCAGGGAAATTTGCTTGGTAATCTAGTATTGAAGCTTTTTCTCAATCTTGTCCAAGACCGCATTCCACAACTCCATAGGCAAGGCTTGAAAGAAAAAAGGAATGCCCAAAAATAAAAAAATCTCTCCATGTTGTATCCATTTTTAGCTGTATTGGGAAAACCAATGAGGTGCAGGTAGAAAAGATTGGTTGTAGAAAAGGGTTTTGTGCCATTGGATAGATGACCCATAAGTAAGAAATAAAGTATCCAGACATTGGAGAGCATTGGAAATATTTTCCTCATCCTCAAAAAGAGTGAGGAAAGAGTCATTGGAAAAATGTCCATTGACAAGGTGGGCAGGTGACTCAGGCAAGGAAATTCCACTGACAAGGCCATAAGAGACTGCGTTGACAAGAAAATACCCAAATCCTTTAGCAGCAAGCATATAAAGAGAGGGTGATAAAGGGAATCCCTAATAGATGGATCTGAAAAGGCCAAAAGCTTCAAATTGACATCCATTAATGGTTATGTAGGTAGAAGCATCACCAAAAATCATTTGAACAGATTGAATGAAGGTGGGACCAAACCCCAGATCCTGTAGTATAGAAAAAATGAAAGGCCATTCAATATGGTCACAGGCTTTGGAAAAATCAATCTTGAGAAAGATAGCTTGCTACTTGGACTTCTTGGCCCATTCCATGCCTTCCCAGATGGTAATAATGTTGTCAAGAATATATTTGGATTTGATGAACCTAGTTTTCTTTGACCGAACAACCAAAGGCAGGATGTAACAAATCTTTAGGGCTAAGGCTTTAGCAATGATCTTGTAGGAGACATTGACCAAGGAAATGGGTCTCCAATTGTAAATATCTTCAAGATCTCTAGCCTTAGGTATGAATTTAATATTTCCTTTATTAATAATGTTTCCAAGAGATTTGGAATGACATACTTCTAAATAAACCATATGTAGGTCAGGGCCAACACAATCCCAAAGGGGTTTATATAATTCACAAGGAAACCCATTGCACCCAAGAGCATTGTCATCCGCCATGGAATATATGACTTCCTTGAGGTCATTGAGGGTGAGTGTTTGCTGACAAAAAACATGATGCTCAACTGAGAGCCGATTAGGAGTAACAACAATACAATCCTTCAAAGCTTGGTCCTTGACAATGAAACTTCCACGTGCTATGGACACCTGCTCATAATGTTAAACAAAAGCTTGAAGAATTTTTGGAAGCTCAGGTAAGACCACTTGACCTTCCTTGATTTTCTCGATCCCCATAGAGGTATGACGATCTCTAAGAGCTTGAAAAAACTCCTTAGAGGCTTGATCACCAACTTCATGCTAGTGAAGGCGAGCCTTAATTTTCTCTCCTTTGGTAGCATAGTTGTCTACAAATTATTTCTAGTGATGAAGATTAGCTAGCTTGAGTTTGAGTTCAAAATCAAATGGATTCAAGGCCAAAGCCTCAAAGGCATCACAAAGAGCCTTTGTTGTGGCATCATATGAACGTTGGTGGTACATGGAAATTTGTCTACTATAAATGTGGAGAAACCTTGCTGTACAGGTGATGGAATCATTCCACCATTGAATCCATCCAATGTGATTGCGTAGTACCATGGCTCTCTCTCCCCAGATGTCCATCTAAATGACAAAATCCCATCTTTGACGATGCCAGCTCAACCATATTGAAGTCCCCACACACAACCCAGGTGGATGGTGGAAAGTGATTTGCTATCCAACACCATAGGTGTGATCTTTCAACAACATCATTGGGAGCATAAAATTTAACTTTTCTAAAAGAATGATTATGGAAAGACAACAAAATCCAAACAATTCTCTACATGGGGTCAGAGCTATATAAAATAATAGAAGATAACAAATGAGGGGAGATGAGAGTAACTAAACCACCTCGACTAGCTTCATGCTAAGAAGAAAAATCCGCTCCATCTGACCAAATAACACAACAGCTAATAGTGAGAAAAAAACTAGAGATTTTAACTTCCCGTGGATAGAGAATATCCTGATTACCAATCCTACGTATATCATCTCGATTTTTTTCTAGGGAGGTCAGTGTTAGAAATAGGGAATACTGAGAGGGGGGGGTGAATCAGTATTCTACAAACTTTTAATTTTGCCCAATTATGGATATAATAGATAATCTTAATGCATGCATAACATAGAAAGCTAAACAATGTGCATAGCAATAAAACAAAAGAACTCATAACACATTATTTGTTCTCGAGGAAACCCTGGCCAAGGGAAAACCCTAGTGGGGATGGTACCCACAAAGATCCACTAATCAAAAGTATCTTGTTAAGGATGTTGACCTTGTTAGGAGTCTATTACATGCATATAGTGTCTCAGTCCTGATTAAGGGACTATAGGCCTTGTTAGAAGCCTCAACCCTATTAGGAGTTGGCAGTACAAAATGTGATTACTAGATGAGCCCATTGCCCAAACAAGTAATGTATAATATTCACTGATTACAAAAGTAGGTCAAGGTACATAACCTTATACTACTTGCATCAATATCTCTTCACTGCTCTTTCACTATCGCTATTACATATACATCATATATCTTGCATCATATCACTTCTTCATTTTCTTACAATTTACAATTACATTTATACAAGTTATTAAGGCTAATAAATTTTCAGTCAGCTACCATATTAAAAAATAACTTTACCCAAGGGTTAAAATATAGGATGTCATCCCTTTATATTGTTAAGTCATTATTTTGATAAAAAAAATAATCCCTTAACTTTTTATCAATTCTCTCTTCATATTCTATCCTGTCGGCTTGACACTGTCTTTAGAAAAACTGTCATAACTTCTTTCGTACATGCCGTACTGACTTGCACTCTGAGATGAGTCTTTAATAGTCACCATAGAGTCTATGTTCAAGTGTGCAAGCACTGAACTTACTCCAATCAACATCGCAAACCAAAACTATCATCAGGTTCACTGGTAAAAACACACTATCTCATACTTAGACAATTTCGCATTGCGCTCTGACATACTAGCTCTCTGACCTATGTGATCTTCATGTAGATCATATGTTTCCATAATGAAAACATCCATGTAACCAACTCAGACAAATTTCCAACAATCTCCCCCTTTGTCATTGGTGGCAACATATGAGAAAATTGGCTAAGTCTTACAACTTCAAAATCTCAAAATTGTGGCCATAATACAAAACATATATATACTATCCTTATGACTTTATTAATCCTTTCTATATACTGTACTCCCCCTAAGAGTATGTATCCTTAACAATTTTTTGCTATATATCTCTCCCCCTTTGACAACAATGACAAAAAGAAGGTAAGGAGGCTAACAAAACTATGTTCACAAAAAGTTATACCTTAATTCAATATTGCAAAGCTGATAGGCTTGAAACACAATCTACAAAATTAATCTTCATAGCCTCTATCTCTTTCTCCCATGATTTCTTAATAGAATTTGCCACACTAAGTAGTGCGCATAATCCATAAGATGCTATCTCACATGCTTGGAGATTCTCAAAGCTAAAATTTTGAAAAGATGTCTTAGCTGAAAGACATTCTTCCAATTGCCCTTCAATAGTGCTCAAGTTTATAGAAATGTGCTCTCTTAAAAGAGTGAATCTCTTCATTTTCCTGTCCTTTTCATCTTGCAAAATTTTGATTTCATCATATATCTTACAAATTTTCTTCTCAACATCAGATACCTTCACATTGGGGCTTGAAAGAAGGTTTGTTTCATTTTGAATTTCTGCTTCCTTCATCTTCATCTTCTGATCTTCTTCTACTACCAAGGTCTCTGATTTTGTACACTGAATGCACAAGGATTTACCTCTTTCTAAATTCTTCCTGAAGTCCTTTATACAGATATCAAGGTTATTGATATCATTCCTGATATTCTGACTGATGTTTAAGAGTGTTTTGGCCTCATAAGCTACACGAGCTTTCAATTTTTCTATATCAGATAAGTTTGTAAACTCATTATCAAAAGTGTTCATTACTTCCTTTGCTCTTTCTAGAGGGTCATCTTTTGCAATCTGTGTAGTAATAATGCCTTGTAATTTCTCAGTAAGCTCCTTCATGCATCCTTCAAAACTCTTTACTTTCTTATTCTTTCCAATGATCTTGTTTAGAGATGTGATTAGTTCCATTTGATCATCATCATCTACTTCCTTTCCCAAATTCTCAATCATAGAGCCAATCTGAGTTTTCTTGTTAGTCTCAGGTGTAAGAATGATTTCTTCTTGAGTGGGAATAGGTACTTTTTTTTCTGTCACTTTAGGTTCTGCAACTGTGGTCTCTATTTTCTCTTCTCCTTTGGTAGTCTCGTGCTCTTCAAAAGCCAAATTGTCAACAATGTTTTCAAGATTCTTGAATAAGTTATCATCACTATCCAAGGTGATCTTAGTTCCTTCTACATTCATGACTTCATCCTCAATGTTTATGGCTGGTGGAGAGGGAATGTTCTCTTGTTCTGCTTGTTCTGCTGCTTGATCTTTTGATTCTACTGTAGCTGATGATTCTCCAACATTCTTTGACATTACCTTAATGATTTCTTGCTCTATTTCTGCATTAACTTCTTCATATCGGCCTCCCATAATATGAATAGTTCTCTTCTTGGTTCTCAAATGGGTGCTTAAAGCTTTCATAATCTGATTGAAGTGTACTTCATATCTCACAACACAAAGTTTTCTTACAAGATTTTCTCTAATAGCTATGTCCTCTTCTGATGCTCTCTTCTTCCTATTTACAAGTTTCTTGTATAAGTCATTAGGTATCTTACCTTGAATTATGTCAAGCTTCTTATCAGATAGAATCATATGCTTTACCATTGCATTTTCTAGATTTAATATCTCTGCATAATCATAGAGATCATAATACTTATTCATCTTTGTAAAGTCTCCATCTTGAATGATCTGCTCATTAACCTTTTCAATTCTAGGTTTCCAGGTTTTCTTCTTAATAGAAGTGTCATCATCTTTGATTTCTGCAATTTTCCTTGGAACTGGTGGCACCAAGGTTTTCTATCTCTTACTTGGTCCAGTAGCACTCTCTTTTACTCTTTTTCTAGGTATGGAGGAGGTGGATCTAGTGGATATCCTTGCTTCTTGATCCTTCTCTGTTACTTCTACTTTCACCTTAACTTGTGTTTCTCCTTGCTGTAATACAATTGATGATAAAGGTGGAACAAACAAAACTTCTTTTTGTCCAATATCTCTAATTTATGTTGCTGTTTTCTTGGCTACCAAGAACTCATGCTCATTCATCCCTGTATCTTTTAGAATTTTCTTGATAGTACTCTCAACTCTTTTCTTTGACTGCTTCTCTTCAAGGATGGTCTTTGTGGAGTTGAAGTTCTCCTCAAAGGTTCCAAACCTGTTACAATGAGTGTCCAACTTGCACTTAAGTAATCTGCTCACATATTCTTCTGTCTCAATCTTAGATATCTCATAGCCAAGAGGGTCTATGAACTCTGTTCTAGGTTCTACTGCTTCAATGTAAGTAAAGTTAGTATCAACCATGAAACATCTCTCATTTTTATACTTCTCCACAAGAGATTGTGGGATCCTTGATTTTCTTGTCACCAAATTCTGAAATGTCTTGATTACCAACACTGCACTTTATTTCACTTTATCAATAACATGCCTCCTATACACTTGGTTAATCCTTTCCATTGTAGTTTGGCCATCATTCCAATCATTTCCAATGGTGTAAGGAAATCTTCTCAATAAATGAAAAAACATATAAGTGATTAAGGATGAGAATCTAAATTGTGTATACTTAGTCTTCTTAATCTTTTCCAAATTCTCAAATAGTTGAATTCTCATAATCTCACACATATCAACTTGTACTTTATCAACACACATTAGATAAGCTACATGTATCATTCTAGATACCATGTCATCCTCTCTTGAGTTTGCACAAAACTTAGTGGTTAGGATCTTGCACAAGTATCTGACATCATCTTGTTGAGTCTTACTCATCACAATTCCTCTACCATTATAGGATGAATTTGTGTTGTCTATGAATATTTTCCTCATGTTCTTCTCATTTAAAGGAATGGCTCCAGTTTTAGATAGTCTAGTAACTTCATGAATCAAATCAGTTGTGATATTTATCACTCTATCTTCTAACCAAAACTTCCCATTATGAATTCTGCTTAGGATTATCTTAGTACATTCTTCATTATCAAATTCATACTATAATGCATACTTAATGATCTCATTATCTTTCAAATGTTTAAATCCTTCTTTCAATGACATGTCTTGATTGTAGATCTTCTAATATTCCTTCGTGAAATCACTATCACTAATAGTCTCTAGTTTGCATCCAAGATAACTTCTAGCATTCTCTAGATGTAAAACTCTGTCTGGTATGGATGATAAAGCTAACCTAGGATCATATTCCAAGTGTTCTACTGGTTCCCTTTTCATCTTAGGTCTATTTTTATCTTTGACATTGTGAATCAAAGAAACATCCATGATTTCCTCTAATTTCTTAACTGATTTAAAGATCTACCAAGTAAAATACCTTGATTTTGTGATTTAGGGCTTGCATAGATTCAGCACAAAATTCTTCACCAAATCCTTGCAAAACGCTTCCAATCACTGCTCTTCGATCTCCTTAACACTTGAATTTTCTTTGATGATAAAATAATACTGATCATGACCTTTTATTAATTCAATCTCACTTAGATCTGACATCGCATTCAATTATGTTGCTGCTTCTTTCCAAAAAGCTGATTCTGTTAACTTGCAAAACTTAAAACTTCTGGCGATCTCGCAAAAAATAATATTTTTCTTTGTGCTCTTAACCATAGCATTATAACATCATATAATACCTTGCATTAATTGTGCAAGACTCAATTCATCATATATCTACTTCTACACTAATCTAAGTTCCTATTCTACTGCAATTTTCATAAATTAAGTACTTTGAGATGGGTCAGGTAAAGATTCATTCTTACCTTTTAATACTTCACCTTCCTAATTACCTTCAATGTTGAATATGTCTCCTTGATCTGTGCTTTTGATAAACTTCACTTCATCTGAATTACTACATCATCCTTTCTGACTGTTACTTGCATCTTCATTTCTTCTTGCATGATTTCTAGGGTTAGGGTTAGGATGAAAAACTCTATTGTTCATTCTGCAAAAACTTGTTGTATGTCCAATCTTGTTGCATATCTAAAAAACAATTCCATTGTTTCCATATCTTGATCCAGGCTGATTGATCTAAGATCTGCAATTTCTAGCAATGTGTCCAGCCTTGTTGCATCTATAACATAGTACTCCATTTCTTCTGTTCATATCTTCAATAGGTTTCTTATCTGCATTTTTAGTATTCCTAAACATTCTACTACTATTATTATTCTCAATAAATTTAGGTTTCCTGCATTCAGTAGCTCTATGTCCAAAACCATGACAATTATAACAATAACCATTAAGGGGTTTGAATTTCTTACCTATGCAATCTCTCTTCATATGACCAATAGTATTACAAGCAAAACATCTACCTTTGAATTCTCTTTGCATACCTTTGGGTGATTCCTCTTGCTTAGGTGGTTCTTCTTCCTTAGGTGTATCTTCAGATTTGTTAGTCTCATCAAACTTCTTCTCATCTATACTTTCAGATATTTTCAGATCTGGTTCCTTGCTTTCTTCATTTGTTTTAAAAGTGTTGAATCCAAGACCAGTCTTATCATAGAATGGTTTTTGATAAGATATTTGTTCATCAATCTTCTCACTAGTTGAATATAGCCTTTCAAGTTGTTGTTTGGATTGAGTCAGTTCACCTTTCACAATTGTATTATATTTCTCAAGTTCAACATACTGCAAATTGACTTTCTCAAGTTCAAATGTTACTTTACCAAGTTTAGATTTTAGTCCTTCATTTTCAGTCTTTAGACTTTTATTCTCAGATTTCAAATTTTCTTCATTCTTGCTATTTCCATCTTTCAGACTTAGCTTTAGATTTTCTATCTTTAGTTCATGCTTAAGGATCTCATTTTATTTTTCTAAATTGTCATCACAATCTTCAATAAGAACTTTGGATTCCTTTTTAGATTTCAGATCTTCCAACTTGTTTTTCAGTTTCTCAATGAGGTTCTTGGCATCATCATATTTTATTTTCAGAGTGTCTCTTTCATCAGTAAGCATATCAATCTATTCAAAAGCTTCTTCAAGATTCTTCTGTAGTTGATCCATATCCATAGAGATCTTACTCAAGCTGCTAGGCTTTCCTTGAATGATTCTTTTTCGAGTAACTAGGCTCTGATACCAATTGTTAGAAATAGGAAAGACTGAGAGGGGGGGTTAAATCAGTATGCTAAAAACTTTTACTTTTGCCCAATTATGGATATAATAGATAATCTTAATGCATGCATAACATAGAAAGCTAAACAATGTGCATAGCAATAAAACAAAAGAACTCATAACACATTATTTGTGCTCGAGGAAACCCTGGCCAAGGGAAAACCCCAGTGGGGATGGTACCCACAAAGATCCACTAATCAAAAGTATCTTGTTAAGGATGTTGACCCTGTTAGGAGTCTATTACATGCATATAGTGTCTCAGTCCTAATGAAGGGACTATAGGCCTTGTTAGAAGCCTCAACCCTGTTAGGAGTTGGCAGTACAAAATGTGATTACCAGATGAGCCCACTGCCCAAACAAGTAATGTACAATATTCACTGATTACAAAAGTTGGTCAAGGTACATAAAATTATGCTACTTGCATCAATATCTCTTCGCTGCTCTTTCACTATCACTATTACATATACATCATATATCTTGCATCATATCACTTCTTCATTTTCTTACAATTTATAATTACATTTATACAAGTTATTAAGGCTAATAACTTTCAGTCGGCTACCATATTACACAATAACTTTACCCAAGGGTTAACATCTAGGATGTCATCCCTTTATATTGTTAAGTCATTATTTTAATAAAGAAAATAATCCCTTAAATCTTTATCAATTATGTCTTCATATTCTATCCTGTCGGCTTGACACTATCTTTAGAAAAACTATCATAACTTCTTCCGTACATGTCATACTAACTTGCACTCTGAGATGAGTCTTCAATAGTCACCATAGAGTCTATGTTCAAGTGTGCAAGCACTGAACTTACTCTAATCAACATCACAAACCAAAACTATCATCAGGTTCACTAGTAAAAACACATTGTCTCATACTTGGACAATTTTGCATTGCGCTCTGACATACTAGCTCTCTGACCTGTGTGATCTTCATGTAGATCATATGTTTCCATAATGAAAACATCTATGTAACCAACTCAGCCAAATGTCCAACAGTCAGTGGGACCTCTAACATTCCAAGAGCAAAAATTCATAAAAAATGATCTTGTATATCATCGTCGTCCCCAAGAGAGGAGAAAATATTATGCAAAAATGCTGAATTGGTTTTGAAGCTAGGAGTAGAATCACCCTTAGAAATAACTCTCTTCTTCTCCATACTTCCATCTAAAATCTCAACATGCCCAAAAGGGTTTCAAGACCTTCACAAGGATTGAGAAATGATCATTGAAGCGGCTTGCGGAGCACAGACCCAAGGGGCCAAAAAACAATTGTATAAGCTTTCGTCCCCTACAAGGGAGGTTTTGAAACATGATCCATAGAAAGAGGGATCTCATTTGCTGGGGCAACGAAGGGCATCAAAGTGACAAATGTTGATAGAGGAGCCATAGATGCTGAAGCTTTCTTGGGGGACGAGGTAGTCTTGCCTTTTCACACAAAAGTAGTCCATTCTTCTTTTTTGGTTGCCTCTGTAGATTTGGTAGGAGCATCCTTTGGTGGGGGTTTTGTGTGAGGCACCACTAGAGGGAAATCTATGATTTTATGCTCAGCTGATTCACACCTATAGTAGGTGTTGGGAAGGTTCAGATATAACACCTTCTGAGTGAAGGTGGTGGCACCAAATTGAATCTCCACTATTTCTTTGAGGTCCCTTGAAAGGTCAACTTCTACACAAACTCTCTTCTATGAACGAGAATTAAAAAAATGATCATGCTCCATGTACACCACTTTGCCAAGGGTTTGTGCAATGGATTGCATGAACAACCAACATGGCAAGGGAAGACCCATAAATTCCACCCAAACTAGGACCCTTAGCTTCTTGTCATCGGAGATAGTAAAGTCTCAATACCAATGCTAGATAACAAGCAGCAATGACCTAACTGTCCAGGGTCCATGGTTAAAAACTACCTCGACCTGGGTATGGTTTGAAAAATAAAACAAAAAAAATCTGTTAGTAAGGCTTTAAACGTCATCAAGCCAAACTCCGTGAGAGTCCAGGCCTTCGCCACCCAGTCTTTCAACATGCTTTTAGGAGGAGTTTTCCTAACAAAATAACCTATTAAAGTGTGATTTTCAAGCCAGTCACAAGCACTATCAAATTATTAGATATTAAGGACAATGTTAGGGAAGGGCATACCTTGTTAAATACTTTCAGAACAAACTTGCGAGGGTGTTTGTTTGGAGGAGGCACCATTAGCATCTGCAACAAAAAATCATCAACTGCTGGGCTAAAGTTGGTTAGAGACATAATAAACCCCTAATGTTTCCGCAAATAATATGGTATGAAAATTTGATACACAAAGATCATTAATAGAAAGAAAGTCGTACAACATGCAAAACCCTAACAGAGCCACCGATATGACATTTTTCAATGTGTGTTGTTTAAAATTTTCCATTATGATCCAAAAAATGTAATTCCTTGGAGTTTTTAGAGCAATGCTAACTTGAAAACTTAAAAAAAAAACATTACTAAGATCATAGGTTTCCTTTGATAGTAAACATAACTAAACAAGCGCTGAGAAATTTTACAACAATTGTTACTGTATGCAATGAAAATAGAAGTTAAGGGAATACAATAAACAAGTTAAAGAATTCAAACAACTAAGATATTACAACATCTAGATTGGACAAAGAAAAACATAAAAACCAAATGTGGATGAAAACCTCAAGCACCCAAAAAGCTTTCCTTGATTTGTAGATTTTTCCAAGATTGGATATGTGTGCTCAATGATTCATGCTCAAGCTTCAATGGTTTGGGAGGATTTTCGCATTATGAGGGTATGGATGTAGTTTTTAGCTATCAAATGGGCATTATAACAATGCATCAAAGGTGGATGATTTGTGAGGAGAAGAGGGTTCAATTTATAGGCAAGAGGAGAGGTGAATGAACGGTCAAGATGCAAATTTTAGGAAGGGTTAAGATGCATTTGAGAGAGAGCACATGGATTGTGCTTTCTCAAATGCCTCTCATTGTGACAAGTGTCACAATGGGAGAGGTTGGAAGGTGTGGGGGAATGCGACCATTTTGGGAGATGTGAGAGGGGACAAATGTGTAAGAGGGAGATGGAGTGTGTAAGGGATGTGTAAAAGCATTTATGGTTGACATGAGGTGAGAGAATTGGGGGATGTGAGGATGTGACATGAGGGTTGAATTCGATTGGGTTAGGATTTCTTAATCCATGGATTATGATTGTGAAAATATTTAGAGAGTGATTAGGCTTGGATTAGGAGGCAAGTGGGAGAATTAGGAGGATGTGATGGGAGGAGAGAGAATGTATGGAGGGTTAGATTAGCTAATCATAGGTCATTAGATAATTAAGGGTGATTAGTATGTGTGAATGGGTTGGGTTGAGTAGGAACTCAAGGTTAGGTTGTTGGGATTGGTTAGGTTAGGGGTTAGAGTTAGGAGCCATGCACTTAAATTGGACTAAATATTTTATTTAAATATAAAATAGGAAAGAAAAGGATTAATGAATTAATTTAGATAGATGAACATATTTATTTAAATTAATAGAGGAAGGGGGTTTTAATTAATTATTAGACTACAAGTTGTCATTTAGATAATTAATTGAAATATAGTTAATTAATTAAATTAGTTAGCTAGGAGATGGCTTAAATCAATTAAATAATTAATATTTAGTTAATAAATGCCTTAGGAGAGCACTAAATAAGATTAATTAATTGTGTAATCAGATTTAGGTGTCTACATTTTGCCTCTCTTTGACAGTGTTAAAATAATATTATTTCAAAGATGTTTAAAATAATAAATGACGCAAACAATTTAGAAGGTGATGAAGTTGGCCCAAAATATAGACAAAGAGGTTTTGATTGGGTGGTGCCCCCTCGAGAGGGTGACATGGAAAGAGAAAGGGGCCTAGAAAATGTCTCAAAAGGAAGGAAGGGTTTTGGTGTGACGGGGCATAAAAAGGTGAAAATGGGTGAAAAGAGGGTGAAACGGGCAAGAAAAAGAGGATATGCAGGGAAGAGGGAAGAAAAGGCAGGCTGGGAAGCTGCGTGAAGAAAAAATGGTTCACGGGAGGCCCTTAATAAGGGCCAGGATGGCTAGATATAGGTCATTTGCGCATATTGGAGCTTAGAGATATAGTGTGATTTTGAGCTTTGATATTGCATTCAGCAATGGTGAGAAGAGGTAGACCGAGGCATCATGTGGAGATTATGAGTATCTGGCAACACTAAACACCCAACCAATAGGTAGGATCAAAAAAGAAACTTGTCCTTTATGTTATTTAGTATTTATTTTAGTTAGTAGATAGAAAATTCATGATCCCATAGGTTTGGGATTGAGAGGATTGCCATATGAACCTGTAGGATCATGATCCCGCAAAAAAATGCTAGCTTAGTGGGTTGGGTTTGGGAAAAGTGGGATTTTTGGCGAGATTGCCAAATTTTCTAGGGTCTAGGGATCTTTGGTGGGTTCATGATCCTGAGTTGAATTTTTGGTAGGATCTCGATCCTGGACCAAAAGAGGGGAAAAAGGGAAAATAATGCGATCCCACAAGGGGTCATTGGGGTAGGTAAGGGTCACAATAGGAACGCAATCCTATGATTGTACAACTAGGAGGGTAATTCACGATCTTGCACTTGCAAGATTGTGAGAATAAGGAGTTTACAGGATCATAGGAAAAAAACCACGGCATCGTTGGGAGAGGGGATGAAAGAAACAAGAGGAATGGGTAGGGTTAGATAGAAAAAGTAGGGCTAGAATAGTTAGGATGTGCTATGAAAAGAAACTAGTGTAGCTTATTTGGATTGGTAGCAGTGGTTAGTGGATCAGTTGATGAGCTGATAGAGGTATGTAGCAGTAGTCACGACAGTGGAGCAGTTTACTCTTGTAGACTAGACGCGAGTGGACACTATTGGACTAGGGTAATTGGAATGTATGCCATTGAGGCAGACATACATGTTGATAGTCACCGCATTGTGTGAGTGGTGGCACTCAAAGACCTCCACCTTTCACCTACTGATGGGGGAGATGACAGTGACCCTAGAGGATGTCTACAGGATCTTTCAGCTACCGATCCAGGCAAGAGAAGTGATTGCAAAAGATTATACATAGTAGTCAGAGGTGACACCACTAGTGGGGCTAGGAGTGGTTTGAAAGTCATCTAGGACATGTTTGATGATCAGTTGTGAATCATTGAACACTTGCAGTTCTGTGATATTCCATTGAATAGTTATTTTAAGGCCTGAGATGAACACCCCATATTCTGCAATGTTATTTGTGTAAGGGAATCCTACCTTTAATGACTTGGGGATATAGTCACCTTGAGGGGTGATGAAGACGATCCCTCCTCCTAATCCATGAGATGTGTATGATCCATCAAAGTAGAGTTTCTATGTGGGATATTTTTGGACCATGCAGAGATATTCATCAGGGAACTCCATCACTAATGGTTATGCATCTACCAAGGGTTCTTTGGCTAGTTGATATGCAATGAATTGCCCCTTTATTGTTTTTTTTCTAACTTACTAGATGTCAATTTCACTTAGGAGCATAACCCATTTTTCCAATCATCCTATAAGTGTCATTCTTGAGAGTAGGTACTTAAGTGGATCTACCTTGGAGATGAGCTTTACTGTGTGGATTAGCATGTAGTGCTGAAGTTTATGAGTGGAAAAAATCACTACAAGGTATGCTTTTCCATGGGTGAATATTTTAGCTCACAACCCACAAGTGTGCGGCTAATGTAGTAGATGGCCTATTCTTTTCCATTATCATCAAGCTATGCCATGAGTGCCCCCAATGCTATCATGTTTGGTGAGATGTATAGAATGAGAGGTCATCTTGGATTTGGTGGAATGTGGATGGGTGAGTTAGCCAAGTACTCCTTGAGTCCCATTTGAAACTTGTATCCTTGCGCAACATATGTGTGAATGGTTGGCACTTGTGTCCTAGTTGAGATATGAACCCATGGACTGATTGTAGCTTACCCTGTAGACTTCTTAGATGCTTAAGTGTGCACGGTGGAGGCATGCCAATAATGGATTTTACTTTCTTAGGATCAATCTCTATGCCTCACTATGATACAATGAACCCTAACAACTTTCCTGACATGACACCAAAGACACACTTCTTTGGGTTCAATTTTAGACCATAGTGATGCAGGTGATCAAACACATGCTCAAGGATATCAATGTGTTCCAATCATGTCATTGACTTGGCAAGGATGTCATCCACATAGTCTTTAATTATTTTGTGGATCATATTGTGGAAGATAGCGGTCATTGCTCTTCGATATGTAGCTCCCACATTCTTTAACCCAAATGGCATCATGTTGTAATAGAAGGTACCCCATGGTATTGTGAATGTTATCTTGTGTTGGTTATACTCTAAAAAACCATCTTATGTTGGGATAACATCTTGTGGCCTGCTCACTTATGTTAGGTCAACAATCATGTTGATATTTGGTAGGGGGAAGTCATCTTTTGGGCATGCTTTGTTTAAGTTTTAGAAATCCATATAGATTCTAATTTTACCTAATGGTTTAGTAACTTGCACCATGTTGGATATCCATTCTCAGTAATCAATGATGTGAATGATATTTACTTATATAAGCTTCTCAAGCTCTGCCTTTACTATTAGGACAACCTTTAGATGTATCTTGCGTAGCTTTTGTTTGACTAGTTTTGCATTTGGATCTACTACAAGGTGATGAACAACTAGATTTGGTTCTAACCCAGGCATGTGAGTGTATGACCATGGAAATTTGATGGTTTCCTTGTGGAGGACTACTGTGAAAGATAGCTCTTCACCCTTAGTTAGGGATGCTGCAATGTGTGCGATCCTTGGGAATTATTTAGTTCCCAAGTTGATTAACCCGATGTCTTCAATTAGGATAGATGATTTTTCTGGCCTGTAGTCATGAATGAGGGAAGAGGAAAGTCCTCATCCTCTAGCACTTCAGAGAGGTTTTCACTAGAAGATACACCCTTTATTTTTACTTTTTTGGAGTTAGAATGTGCCCTAGAGGGGCTTTCACAAAAGGAATTGTTATTTTCTTTTTTATTTTTTCAGCTAAAGACTTCCTCTTCCCCGAAGTATCCCTTGGGGTCGAGCTTGTAAAAGTATGCTGATTCCTACCTCTAGTTTGACTATTGGTCTAAAGCTCCCATGAATCTTAGGAGTGCTTCCTCACTTCAGAACTCATCAATGTGTGCCACGCTTGGTTAGTCTGAGTTTATGAGTTTAGGATGGATGAGGGGAATCTCGATTAGGTTAATGGAGAGATGGAGGAGGAAAAAATTGACCAAGAAGGTTTCATCATCCAAAATATTATCGTAGGATTTCTTTTTTTCCTCTTTTGAGATGTGTTTGATTTCCACAAAGTTGTCCTGGATGTTCAAAAGGGTAACATTGGGTGAATTGGTGCCCTTAGTTATGGTATTGGGTCCTCATATATGAAGGTGAGGGGTATTGAATCCAAGGCCTCAATGTGGTGGATTATGTGAGGCTTCCATTGGGTCTTTCATACTAGCTTCTTTAGGTCCTAGACCACCACCCTCATAGTTCCATTGTTCAGTGGCTCATTTATGCGATGCAGGGTACTTTTCCTTGAAGTAGCTAAGAAGATCAATGTTGGGAGGTGGAGGGTACTTGTACAACCATATGTTAATGTTGGGGTCCATTTCCTCCTTATTCAAAAATTCTATAGGAGACAAATGTTGATGGTCCCATTTGCTTAACTTCAGGATCTTCTTGAGGGGGGTTTCTTTGATGATATGGTCATCCCTAAGTATGTGGATCTAGTGGTACAACCCCTACTATGAAGGAGTTAGTTAGGATGCACTTTTTGTAGCCCCTATTGTTGATCTTGACACTAGAGATGGTAAAAAGTAAGATAGTCTCTAGATCACAGTGGGATTAGGATGAACTTGCAATAGTAGTGCCAATGTCGATGCCAATAATTGGGTGTAGTGGGGGAAGGAGGCTTCCAACATACGATACTATGTGAAGGGTTGGTGATCGGCATGGATGGTGATTTTAGTGCCTTGATGTGGGACTTTAATGTATTGATGATAGGTGGAGAGAATGACTTTGATGGAATGAATCAATGGTTGACCGAGAAGAATGTTATATGGGAGGTCAAGATCAATAACAAGAAAAATGGTCTCTTAAATTGTTGGGCCTAGCTTGATGGGTAAAAAAAATAGTACCTTCCAAGGTATGCTCCAAGTTGTCATAGGATTTTACGGTGATGAATTCATGTGAAATGTTTGCCTCTGTATACCCCAGTTGTTGGACAAACTTCAATGTGCACAAGTTTAGGGACACACCATTATCTATCATGACTCACTTGATGATAAAGTCGTTAACCATTACGACAATGCAGAGTGGGAGATTGTGATTTGACTCAATGGATGGAATGTCAAAAGGCTTGAAGGAAAGGGTGGAAGATGTCAAAAAATGCCCCATGAGGTTGTTGAACTGAATGGTGTTGATATCTGTGGGGATGTATGCTTCTTGGAGGGCATTGTTGAGGATCTCTTTATGGAGGGGTGAGGTGTGAAGAAGGCCGAGGATGGAAATTTGGCATGTGTATTTTCAAGGTGTTCAAGGAGGTTGTATTGTGCATTAGGGGTCACTACAATATTTGGGGTCAAATTTTGATGCCAATTTGTGACACCACTACAATTTGTGTTATTTTTTGCAAATGACCCCGATGTATCATAATATCAATGATGATGTCGTAATTGCGACACCCATTTGGTTATAAATAAAAAAAAGAAAAAGAAAGTGCCATTTGTAATTTGTGAATTTGAAGAGCTGCCGTGAAGATGACATTGCACTTTTGCATGGCACAAAGAGGGCATTCAAGTTTGGCATGCACGAAGAGGCTGACACTGTGTGGTAAGAGGGCACTGGCACTTGAGGTAGGCATTCGAGCTTTGTCTTCGCATTAACTCAATTTTAGTGGCATTGTTTACATCTTAGCATTGTTAATAGTTGCATTGTTTACATCTTAGCATTTGGAATGCTCGATGACCTGTGATGAGAGATAGGGCATCGTTGCTATTACCTTCAAGGAATTGTGTGAAGTGTTTGATCTCTCTTTATTTGTTTTGCTGTTGATATTCACTATGTGGTACTCCTGATTTATGATCATTTCATGAGGAAATGTCTTGATGGCTCGCGGGCTACAAGCTAGGGCATCATACATTGTTTATGAGCTCGCTATTGAATATTGGCATTGTTTACATATTTTCATTTGGAATGCTTGATGACCCACAAGGTTTGAGAGCTAGGGCATCATTGCTATTATCTTCAAGGCATTGTGTGAAGTGTTTGATCTCTCTTTATTTGTTTTGCTATTGATATTCACTATGTGGTACTCTCCATTTATGATCATTTCACGAGGAAATGTCTTGATGGCTCGTGGGCTGCAAGTTAGGGCATCAACATTGTTCATGAGCTCACTATTTAATGCAGGCATTGTTTACATATTTTCATTTGGAATTGTAGACACTAAAAAATGGGCAAGTGCTTTAAAATCATTAAAATTGCAAATTGTTAATCAAAATGGCAAATTCTTATAAAAAAGGATCAAATCAAATCAAAATGGACATTTGTTAATCAAAGTTGGACAAAATCATCAAAATCAAAGGAAAAATCAAATCATGACATTAAATAATTAAATACAAGCCTAAAGGGGTCAAAAACACTATGTAATTGATTTTAATCAATTAATTGTATAGTTGTTAAATCAAAAATCAAATTGAACCTATTCCCTTACATGGCTAATTTAATTAAATGATGGAATTTAATTAATCCTAATATCTTTCAACAAAAAATTGAGCAACCAATGAGAATTGAGGAACAAAAGCACATGGATCACTCAAAATAGTTGAATCTCAATCACACATTTCAAACTTTGAATCTCATCCACTCAATTTTGTCCTTTTGTCCAAAGCTTTGAGACAAACATTTAAATTGTTCCCCCATTTAAAAACATTGCAAAGTTTTTGACTCAACCAAGGCTAAATCATGATTACTTCACTCTACCCCCTACCCTTGGGAATTTACTATAAATGAGAGGCATTTTGAGAGCAATAATCATCTTAGAAATTCATTTGCAAAGCATCACCATTATAGTCATTTTTCATAGCAATTGAGAGAAATTGAGAGCATTTGAATTATATTTGTATCACATTATCAAATTGAGAGCTAGATTAAGCATTTGTAGTATCATATTTCTCATTCTAGATTTGTCACTAGTGGATAATAGGCTGAGAGCTTCACTTACCAAATTAGTTAGAGAACCATGAGATGTCATGGATGTTAAATTCAATTCTTAGTTAAATTTGCATTATATTTTCTTAGAATTGTTAGTTAATGATCCTAATTTCATGAAGGTGTTAAACTTACACACACAAATGGTGCCCCATTATGGGGCCCTAAGCCTATTTCTAACATTTTCATCAAGTTTTGTGTGTTTTTGTTGTCAGTTTTCCATGAATTTTTACAAAAAATAGGAGAAATGACACTTATGAAGAATCTCATGACGTATGTGGCTATTATGATGATGCTTACCAGCAATTAACTGACGCTTAAGATATAAAGTGTGACATCTGTGAGATAAATTGCTACGCTTGAGATAGTAAAGCGACGCTTGAGACCTGAGAAGTACAGCAATTCACTATCTTTTGCCACCTGTGATGATCTTTATGACATAATTTACTGTGATCTGTCACACTTAGTATTTCTTAAATGACACCTAGTATATGTTTATTGCCGCTTTAAATATCTTATCATACACAATTTTTAATGCTTTTAATGCCTGTCATTTAAAGTATTAGACCTGCTGATCTTTAAATATCGCTTGATTCACTAGAAAGTGACACCTTCTATTTTTAAAGTTATGCCTGCTAATCTTTAAATCACACGTATTAGTTGACTAATGACACCTAGTACTTTCTGCTTCAATTTGCTGTCAGATCAATAAATTTTGTTTTCTTACTCTCTGTCTGTGTTTTTCTGGCAGATGAGCAAACATAGGAAAGTTCAAAAACTAGAGAGCAGAGTCACACAACCAAGCAAAGAGGTGAGAATTCAAGTTAAACGTGAAAAAGAGATTCATAGTGCTGCAATTTTAGAGATTTTGGGGTTAGAAGATAAATTGTATGCTCATTACATTAAAGTGTTAGAAGCTTACAAGAATAAATTCCCAACTTTGGATTAAAATTGCTTACATTAAGTTGTTGAAATTTCTTTGAAAAATCTTGTCAAAAACACTTAATGGCAATTGCACTTTGTTCCTTTTTGTTTCTCTCATTTTGTATGGCTTTGTTGGACTAACTTGTTCGAAGAGGGAGTGGGAACGATCGCCACTAGGTGAGTGAGAAAATCAAAAAGCCAAAATCTCATAAAAGCGCCTAGCCTTTGCTAGCTACAAAAGAGAGGTATTCATCAAATCAAGCTTGCATTTTCTTAGATCATGGCTTTCAGTGGATCTAGCTTAATAGATATAAGGAATTAATCAAAAACTTCAATTATAAGAATCTCTTTGTCAAGAGATTGAAAAAGAATGATTGTTGCTTAAAGTGTTTGGAACAAAGAACAACAATAGGGATATGCTCTTCACTTTTTAAGTGAACCAAATTCCCAAACTTGTTGGACTAAGTTCAATTTCTTGCTTTTCCATCATGCTAGTTAAAATAGAGCAATAGAGGGCCTGCCTCCCAAGATTTTCCTTACGAGGACGGTGAGAGGGAACGACCCAAGTGGGAGACAATCACTTTAGTCATGGTACTATCCAACTCACTCTAAAAAAAACACACTCTTCCTTAATAGGGGAGTGACTAGGTTATGTGCAAGTTTCTTCACTTCCTCTAGTAGTCCTTTTGGATTGTGCCAAATTGTGCTTTTGTGCATGTGGGAAGCCCAAAAGTGGGAAAAAGAGCTTGACATGATTTAGAACAAAATTACTCATTAAATCCTGATAAGCAGTAAGCTACCTTATAGAGCCAAACATGTTAAAAGCCAAATTTGACTATAGGTAGATTGCTTGGAAGACTTTCTTGTTCAATACTTGTGAAAAATGACCGAGAACATACACTTTTAGTGTGGTTTTAGGGACATGGTGCAAATTTGATGTGTGTGTTGCATTTGTACTTCATTTTCAAGCAAGAAAATTCTGTAGACCTGATCTTACAATTTTTAAAATCTAAAATTTACAACCTGGTCTGCCAAGTGCTGCCTATACAAAGAAAAAAACTACTTGTGCATAGAGAAGTTACGCCTATGATTTGTAAAAAGATGCCTGGAAATAATAAAGTCACACCTGTAACAGTTTAAGTGATGCTTGGAAAAATTTAAATCATGCCTACCAATAAGCAAAAGCCATCTGCTCAACTGCAAAGTGCCGCCTGAGAAGATTCCAGTTACCGCGTATCAAACTTAAAGTCACGCCTACACACTAGCAAGTGACACCCAAAAATAAAAAAGGGAAAACAGTGAGCATTTCTCGAGGGATTCAAAATTTTTTGATTTCATATTCAGATACCCTTTTGGCTGTTTTATTTGTTCCAGTACCCTGCCTAGTCAGAAATCTTGGTTTTGAGCAATTTTAAAAATTTCACAAGGATTCAGCCACAAGCAAGCAAGATAAAAGCCTATTTTCAAGTAGTTTATGTTCATGCCTTCTTTTACTTGATCATATTATGTAAAGAAAACCTTGCAAGCATACAGAACTTATCTGAGACAAGAGCTTCCTTTCCCAAGTGATACTTCTACCGCCCCAAAAGTACCACAAGAACCACCCATTCAAGAAGCAGAAACCAACATGATGTACTCCAATAGCTTGGGTAATAATAAAAATGGAGGTATTGACCCAAACAATTAGGGTAATACCAATAATGGAGGAATAGACCCTAATAGTCAAGGGATTAACAACAATACTAATGGGGGCAATGGTGAACCAACCACTGATGATGCAACTGATGAGAAGGTTAGTGAAGCTATACAAAGTTCATATTTCTTGAAACTTATGGAGAAAGTGATGGAAATAGACAAGGAAAAGTACTTTCTAGACCTAGCTCAAAAAGGTCTAAAACTCCCTCATGATGATGATGTTAATCAACTTAGACCACCAAAAGTTGAAGAGAGCCCGATTGAGATCATGAATAAACAATTTAAGTTATTTCAAATGCAATTAGACATGATAAAGCAAAGCGGGGCTCCAAAATCCTTTTCTATAGAAGCATTATGTCCTTTTCCATTTGACAAAAGTCTAGTCATGGTACCATTCCCTATCAACGTAGTATTTCCTAAGTATGATAAATATGAAGGAACATCGGATCCTCAAGATCATCTATGGGAATTTTGTGCATTGAGTTTAGAGTTCATGCACGATACCACTTATTTAATGAGATTATTTCCTAGAAGTTTGGGAGGTATGGCCATGAAATGGTTTTCAAAATTACCTTCCTGCATTAAAAATTTTGAAGATCTTGCTTCTAAATTTATGGCACACCATTCATACAATATCAAACATGAAGTCACAATGATCACTTTATGTAATACCAAGAAAAAAGAAGGAGAAGGATTCCTAATTTTCCTACAAAGATGGAGGACGGTATTTGCTAGATATCCTCAGAGTGTACCAGAAAAAGAGAAGATGGATATCTTTATCAATAGCTTGAGTAGTGAGATGAATTATCGGTTGAGAATGAAATGTCCTAAAACCTTCCAAGACCTTATAAAAAATGGAGTGACCATGGAAGAGGTATTAGTTAAGAGTGGAGAGTTAAAAATCTACAAGGACAATAAGAATTACAATAACAATACCTCCAACAAAACCATAACAACCAGAATAAGAACTTTTCTAACAGCTATAATTGGTTTGGGTTGAAGAACAAAAATAAAGGAGTGGTCAATGATGGTGTTGTTGATTCTAGTAATTTAAAAGCAACTCCCTTTTCTCTCACAAGAACACCTAATCAGCTGAACAATGCAAATCAGGCTCCCAAAGTGCCTTACAACAACAATACCAATAGTGGCAATTTTGGGAACAATCAAGGAGGTAACAAATCTAACAAATTCTTGGTACCAACCCCCAAGAGGACCTTCACACCTTTGGGTGAACCTCTCAAGAAAGCATTGAGGACTCTCATTTCTAACAAGATCATTAATTTACCTAGCATTCAACCCTTTGAGCCACAAAATAAATCCAACTGGTGGAGTGAGAATAGTCACTGTGAATATCATAGAATTAGAGGGCATAAGATAAATGATTGCTTACAGTTGAAGAACATGGTGCAAGACCTGATTGATAATGGTACAATCACTATTGAAGGACCTCAAGGTAATGAAGATCACACAACATTTAAACAACCTTTTAATAACCATGAAAAAGGTGAATCATCCAATGGGAATAAGAAAAGTAGCAACAATATCAATTTTGTGCCTCATTATGATAATGTTATCAATACTATATCCAAGAGTGAGCATGTGGTAAATACTATTGTGATTAAGGAACAACCCCAAAAGGAAACATCTAATGTTATCACTAGGGGGCAGGTTTCAAGGATTACCTTACAAGGGGTTGATCCTAAACCTATTGGCCCTTCACAATCCAGCATTTTGGCAAAACAACTGGCTACAACAAAAAAACCATATAGTTTGGTGGATCAACTACAAAAGACTCTAGCACAAATTTCTATCTTGGAGTTATTAAAGTTATCACCAAATCACAAGGAAATCTTAGAGAAAGCTTTAGTGGAAACTAATGTTCCTACCAACTTGGAGGAGGAGAAGTTTCAAAATATGGTAGGACATCTCATTGCGCCCCATTGCCTTTCATTTTTAGACCATGATGACATGTCCATTATCCATCCCCAAAATCTGCCACTGCATATAGAAGTCTTGATTGAAAGACATAGGGTCAAGAGAGCTCTCATAGATGGGGGAGCTAGTCTTAACATCTGCACTTTGAGCCTTGTCAAATCTCTAGGGTTATCCGAGTCATGTATTGATCCTACAAAAATAATTACCATAAAGGCTTATGATGAAGCAGAAAGAGCTTCAAAAGGCATGATTATATTTCCCATTCAAGTTGGACCTGTAAAAAAGGACACAAAATGCCAAGTCTTAGATATGAAATTAACTTATAATATCTTATTGGGGAGGCCATGGATCCATGAGATGCAAGCGGTCCCATCCACATATCATCAATGCATAAAATTTCTATACATGGGTGAGGAAATCACAATTGGAGGGGATTCAAATCTTTTCCAATATTGCAATGCACTAAAGCCTCTCCACGAACTATTTATTCCACATAACAAAGAAGGGATTATTCCAAGGGCTACCATTGAAGACATTAAAGTGGATGATCCTAAGTTAACATTAAGTGCTACTTCTACTTCAAACCCTCCTCGAACTAACTCAACTACATCAACTAAAGGAAAGGAGAAAGTGAGTTATGAGGGTTCAACTTCAAATGAAAATTTAGATAAAACATCTATACCAGAAGTAAAACTTTTCAAACCCACCAAAGAAGAGAAAGATAAAGCTAAAGAGGACCATTACAAAAAAATGAGTGAGATGATGCATATATTTGAAAAACAATGTATAATCAAGTCAAAGGGAGTAGGGGAATATTTTGTTTCCTTATTCAACTTACCTACATCTCCAAGAACACATGGGAAACTGTCCAAGGAACATCTTCCTCATAAATATAACTCTTATTTTGTAAGAGAAAGTGACAAGGTAGCATTTGAAAAAGAAGAAGATGAAGTTCTCCAATGGTTATATCAAGATGAAAATGATACCTCAAATACTCCCATGGAGAGAATTTAGTACATTAACATTCAAATTGAGCAATATGGAAAAGGATTTGAAATAATGCAAAAAATGGGGTACAAGGGAAGAGGACCCTTAGGAAAAAGAAATAGAGGTTTGCTAGAGCCTATTGAACCTTCTTGGAGGTCAAAAGAAGAAAAATCAGGGGTAGGCTACCAACACAAAGGAGAAAACTCCAGCCCCATGCATGATTCATATCCACAAGTGAACACAATGGAATCTGATGTTGATAACAATGATTCCTGAGACTATGAGTGGGATACTTTATCCGATGACTCATGCCATGATAAAGAGGTTGTCACAATACACGCTTATGCTAATGTTCCTAGGTAGAAAACTCAAGGTAACGAAGATTCTGATATACAAGAACTCAACATAGGACAAGCACCTATTAATCAGCCAAGGGTAAGGGAACCTTAGATACCTTCGTGGGAAAGTGATTTGAATGTTAATTTTAACCCACATGCATTCTTTCCCATAGAAGTCTTGGAGGACAATACTCAAGAAAATACTCAAGTTAATGCACAACCAGATCCACAAGAATCTCTCATAGGGCAAGCACATAATTATCAATGGGTAGGTGAACCTTGGATACCTTTGTGGTGGGATGATTTGTATGGTAGGTTTACCCCACATGTTTTCTCTCCCAGAGAAGTCTCTGAGGACTCAAGTGAAGAGGACTTTGATCCTTCTTCCATGGACCATCTCGAGGAAGCTCACGTCATTGACCTTAATGATACAATATATGAACCATCCAATGAGGTCATGTCCATAAATCTAGCTGATGACACTTTTCCAAATGAATCCTTACCCTTGATGCATTTCGAACTTATTGATTGGGACCTAACTAAGCCAAGTGACTTACTCTATTTCCCAAATGACCAAGCAATGACCCAATACTTAAACACGGTTGAGCCCTCTTTCACCAATGAGTTTGATCCAAACATGATGAGAAAAATGGGGGTTCAATCTCTTAATCCAAATAAAAAAATGAAAAAAAATAAAAATGAAAAGTTCTAGTGATGAAAACCACTATGTGGCAGCACTAGAACCAAAAAAAGTAAAGATAAAGGATATTTCCTAAGGTGAAAACCCAATTGTGGCACCAAAGGAAGAGAGGTTGGATGCCCTACCTAAACATGAAGAAGAAAGGTCACCCATTCTCATAGAGACAATGGAGAAGGTCAACATTGGAACATAATTTGATCCTAAATTCATACACCTAGCAACGTCACTTACAACTTTAGAAAGAAAGGATTTTATCAAGTTTTTCCAAGAAAAAAAAAGTGATGTTTGCATGGTCCTATGCCAACATGCCAGGATTGGATTCCAACTTCATCATGCACCATTTGAATGTTAAACCAGGGGTTAAGCCCGTCAAGTAGAAGTTGAGAAAGATACACCCACATATAGCTCTCCTAGTCAAAGCCAAATTGGAGAAATTGTTGAAGGTGGGGTTTATAAGAGCAATTGCATATGCTGAATGGATATCCAATATTGTATTAGTCACCAAGCATGAAAAATCCATTCGTGTATGCACATATTTTAGAGACTTGAATTTTGCATGTCCCAAAGATGACTTCCCACTTCCAATCATAGATGCAATAGTCGAATTGACAACTGGTCACTCCATGTATTCATTAATAGACAGTTTTAGTAGATACAATTAGATAAAAATTGCACCCAAAGACCAAGAGAAGACAACCTTTACATGCCCTTGGGGTACCTTTTGTTGGAACGTAATGCCCTTCAGCCTCAAAAATGCCAGAGCTACATACCAAAGGGCAATGACCACTATTTTCCATGATATGATGCACACCTTTTTAGAAGATTATGTGGATGACATATTAGAAAAGTCACATAAAAGAGAAGATCACTTGCAAATTCTAGAAAAGATATTCACACATTTGGAGGAATTCAAAGTGAAACTTAATCCAAAAAAAGGTGCCTTCGGTGTTCAATCCAGTAAATTATTAGGCTACATAGTTTCCGATAAAGGAATTTAAGTAGATCTGGAAAAGTTCCAAGAAATAATGGATATGGAGATTCCAAAGAACATAAGTCAAATGAGGTCCCTTCAAGGCAAGATTTAATCAATAAGGAGATTTATCTCTCAATTAGCTGAAAAGTGCCATTCATTCACAAGGTTACTACATAAAGACACCATTTTTATGTGGGATGAAGAATGTGACAAAACCTTCATCTTGTTGAAGACTTATCTAATAAATCCACCAATCCTAATGCCACCAATCAAAGGAAAACCATTGCTGCTATACATATCTACCACCAAGAGGTCTCTAGGAGTTCTTTTGGCACAAGAAGATGACCAAGGAAAAGAAAGAGCAATCTACTATTTGAGTAGAACATTGATCTAGTATGAGTTAAACTACATATTCATGGAAAGAGCATGTCTAGAGGTTGTCATTGCATCCCAAAAATTGAGGCATTACATGTTGATGCACAAGGTGAAACTTATTGCAAAAATTGATCCTCTAAAATACTTGCTAAGAAAAACTGCCTTAACAGGTAGAATAAGAAAATGGGTCATGATATTAAGTGAGTTTGACATTGAGTATGTGGATAGGAAGGCCATAAAAGGACAAGTGATAGAAGATCACTTAGAAGAAAATCCATTAGTTTCTACGCAAACCATTCAAGTGGAGTTTCCTAATTTAGCAATTGTCAACATAGAGGCCAAGACATGGAAGTTGTACTTCGATGGATCATATACACAAGGAGGTTCCGAGGCTGGCATATTATTGATTACCCCTCAAGGGTATACTATTCCCATGTTATACAAGCTTTTGTTCCCATGTACAAACAACATAGCAGAATATGAAGCTTTAGTCATTGAAATTAAGATGGCTTTAGAATGGAACATCACCGAACTACAAGTGTATGGAGAATCTTAGTTAATAATCAATTAGATCAATGATGAATACAATACCAAAGATGAAAAACTAATGCCATACAAGACTATGATAGATGCTTGGAAAAATTACTTTTCTTTGATAACTTTTGAACAAATTCCAAGAGAGAAGAACAGAGTAGTTGATGCAATGACGACCTTGGCTTCCTTACTTGAAAAACCTGATCAAAATGAGAAGTATGAATCCTTGGTGGAAGAGTTGGCAAAACCAGCATTTGACCTTCCCGATACCCAAATTGTTTCCCTAGTCAATGGACATGACTCACCTTGGTATGGCCCTATCTATACCTATCTCAAAGAGCAAGTGTTACCTATAGACCAATCCTGAACCCAAAAACAAAATTTCATCTGACAATCAGCCCATTACATAATCCTTTCTGACACATTGTATCGTAAAGGTCTTGATAGGATGTTACTTAGATGTCTAGAGGAAGAAGAGTCTAAGTTAGCTTTAAGTGAGGTTCACGAGGGCATTTACGGGTCGCACTCAAGCGGTTTAAACCTAGCCAAGAAGATCCTTCGCATGGGGTATTTTTGGAAAACCTTAGAGAAAGATGCTTGCCACTTTGTCAAAATATGAAGCAAATGTCAATACCATGGTGACATGATACATGTACCAACACAAGAATTACATCCATTTGTAACACCATGGCCATTCTATCAATGGGATTTGACTTGATTGGCATAATCTATCCACCTTCTTCCAATGGGCACAAGTACATCATCACTATTACAGAGTATTTCACAAAGTGGGTAGAAACCATTCCTTTGATCACCGCCATGGGCAAACAGATTTCCATGTTCATACTCAATCACATCATTTGCAGATATGGTATCCCTCATGCCATAATCATAGACAATGGAAAACAATTCAAAAATAAAGATGTGGATGAACTTTGTGACACATTCCATATTACTCATCACTCTTCATCCATTTATTATCCTCAAGGAAATGGACAAGCCGAAGCTACAAATAAGAATATCCTCAAAATATTGAAGAGATCGGTGAATAATTCAGGATGAGATTGGCATGTGAAAATCAACCTGGCATTATGGGCCTATAGAACTAGCATCCGGACACCTACAGGATCTACGCCATATTCATTGGTTTATGGAGCCGAAGCTATTCTACCTTTGGAGGTTGAAATCCCATCTTTATGAGTATCATTGCAAGGGTTAATAACAGATGAGGACTATAGAGTTTCCCGACTTCAACAATTAGAATTGCTAGAAGAACATCAAATGCAAGCCTATGGACACTTGAAAGTCCATCAGAACAGGATCTCAAGGAATTATAATAAGCATATCAAACCAAGAGTCTTTCAAGTAGGTGACTTAGTGCTAAGAGAAAACCCTAAAAATCAAGCTGAAAGATAAAAGAAGGGTAAATGGGAGGCAGATTGTGATGGAGAAGAGCTACAAGAACCTATCAATAGCATCCATCTAAAGAGGTTCTATACATGAGGTAGATGAAAGAGTATAAAGAGTATCAGATGTGAAGCATCATATTTATTGTATATAGTCAAAAGAGATCTTGAAAATACTAAAAACATTGAAAAAGGTCAAAATCCAAAAAAAAAAAAGAAAAAAAGAAAAAAAATTGAAAAAAAGAAAAGTGCCTTGGTGAAAACCTAGCAATAGGCACCTTGGTAGCAAAAAAAAATGAAAAAGAGAAAAAGACCCAAAAGGTGAAAACTTGGCAATCAAGCACCTTTTGTTCCCTTAAGTCATTTCCTAGTTGCATGTGTACATATTGCATTCCCAACATCTCACTTGTAAGTCTTCATTGCATTCGTCATTTGTGCATAGTCATAATAAAACCTTTCGATTGCATTGTTGCATTTCCTATGGCCCTAAGTTTGTCACACGATCACATTTATCACTTGGGGGTAGGAAAGGATTGGATTTTTGGTATGAATGGATTCAATTAGTGCTACATTCGGTCACAACATGAGAGAGGGAATTATCAGAGCTTCAGAAGAGAGAGATTTTCATTGAACCTTTGATGGATATCATTGTTCACAACCAAGTATTTTGATTCCACAACTTGATCCTTGAGCCTTGATTGACTTTATTATTCGGGATTAAAAATTGACAACACTTTAAAGATCAGAATGTTTGGAAATTCTATTTGAAAATCTGGATACATTGCAAAACACTTGAAGCTTTCTTTTGATGATCTTTATTGAAATGACTTTTATTGTGTTTCTTTAGCTCATCGATGATGTTTTGACTAGATCGGCCATGATGGAGACATGATATTTTCTTGCCTTTGAGTGACTATTTTGAGGGAGATCCATCAACTTATGTGAATTCATCTAACGACATGGTCATCAAAGAACCATCGAGAACTAGCCCATAGGATGAAGAATTGACCTTTTCTTGTTTATGCAAACAGATACCTTGGCTATTTAGATCTTCCATATCTCAATACCAAAATCCACTTGCAACATTGAATCCATTGAAATTGGGATTCATACTCCCATAGTTGGTCATCCAACTAGTGAGGGTTGTACTAGTTTCCAAAAGAGGTTACCAAAAGAGATATAAAAGTGGTATTCATATCATCATGATGTGGTCAGTGATGGTTGTACTTGCTTTTTGGTCCCACAATGCTCAATGATGAAAATATTTCTCTATGGCATTTCTTTGCTAAAAACTAGTGACAAATTAGTTGCATTGCATGGCATTTTCATGTTAGATTAAGTGCATGTTTGTAGTTATTTTTCCAAAGGGAAAAGGGGTTTATTTAATCATTGAGAAAAAACATAAAAAAAGGGGGTTCAATTAAACATTTCATCCTTGTTTCAAATCAATAATGTGAGATTATCTTTTTCTTTCATCCATAGCATTACTCATTAGTCATTATCTCTATATCAGAAAAGCAAAAGAGAACAAAATTTATTCATCATATATCATTTGCATACATCAAGTTAAGTATAGAATTGCATACATTCAAAAAAATCAAAAACATAGGTGCATCCATATTTCCAATAAAACTTTGCATCCATACATTGAAAATTAGAAAAGCATATCACAAAAGTGCATCATCATTGCATCCATCTATCATAAACATACATGAGATACATTGCATCCATAGTATAATCAAAGTAAATGCATCATAAACATCATATAGCTACATATAAAGATGATCTCACATGTACACACCAAAAGAATCAAGGAAAGTATATCATCATATAAATGTTCATAATATCAATGATCCATCAAATCAGTATAGCAAGATATAATGTCATCAACAAAGTGATACATCAAGTTTTGATCAATAAACATCAACATGATACAATTCATCAACATGAGGAGATTCATCATAATCAATAATCATGATCCTATGGCACCACTCGAGCCATCACTAGCACCTGATCCATCTGGACCCCCATCACCTGGTCTATCCTGAGTAGGAGGAGTTTGACTAGTGCTAGCCATACTAGGCCTCTGAGTCACAATGGTCACAAACTGCTGCATCATAATCGCTACCTGATCTAGTCGACCCACAACAGTGGATAAATCTATCTACAATGACTGAACATCCCATGCTAGAGTGTCAACACTAGGAGTAGCCTGAGATGTCTAACCCATATCTTGAGACTGAGGAACCTATGGATTCACTTGCTGTGCCAGAATCTGATCCTGCTATGCCAATGCAACCCAATGTAACTGAACCAAAGGATCCTGTCCTCCAGGAACCTATCTAGCAGCATCAATGTGTACCTATCTTTAGGCTCTCTGTTATCTCTGCTATCCCTATACCAATGCGGCTCGAGGATGAACAAACCCAGGTCCCTATTGTACCTGCCTTCCATCTTTAGCCCTATCCCTAACATGTCCACCTCGCACCCATGGTCCATCTCATCCTTTGCCCATAGCTCTAGAAGCTCTCTATCCTCTATGAGATTGTCATCACCTAGGCCTACCATCATCATCACTTTCATCCCCATCATCATCATCCCCGTCATCCTCTGATCTCTCATCTCTATCCAGGATAGGCTCTATCGGATCTATGAATATCAAAAACCTGTTCTTAGACCACCAATCTTTGAACTTAGGAGACATACCAGCTCTACTACACACACTAACATATCCCATCTGTAGTACATCATCTGAGCAATCTGATCACATGCAAACTAAAAATCAATCTGAGCACCCCACATAGATCGCTCTGCCTAAACTCTAGCATATAATGCCATACCCTGTGGCATATCCTGAACCCTTCCATACTGTCTAGAGACCCGACCAAAGAAAAATCACTCAATCATAGTTGTAGATCTACCAATCATCCAACGAGGAGCAAACATATACGGGAGCTCATCATCATCCTCCCTCCAACCCTTACAAAATAGATAAGGTCTCTAGATGACCTGATCCATGTCATCGATCCTCCAACACCAATACTCAAGTTTTCCCAGATGATGCTGGACAAACATGCCACCATATAGAAAAGCATAAGGAAAACCTCATCGATGGATCTGATATGACACTGGCCTAGTGATGGGAAGATGCTTCCACATCCACAACTACAGAATCACTGCACTTGCTGAAAAAGAAGCACTAGATCTGTACACCACCTCATGTAGATCATGGTATAACTATGCAAGGATGCAAGAACCCCAATCAAACCGTCAAGGCTGCGTAAGAAAATCCTCTAAAATCTGGCCCCATCCAAAAGAGAAACCATGACCTCACCGGTCGAGAAGTAGTAATCCATGAATCAGAGCACCTAGAACTATAGGAAAAGTGGGAAATGAGGTGAACTGTGCCCACGTGATAGTATCATCATTGATGGTGTTATCTCCGAACACCCATTTGCATACTGTACTATCATAAACTAAATCATAGTAGACCATCTCTCCTCAAGTAGGAATGCGCAACAATCGATACATGTCCTCAAACATGATTGTCATCTCTCCAAAAGGTAAATGGAAAGTATTGTGGTCAGAGTGCCATCTCTCTACCACAGCTATAAGGAGACCACGGTTCAGCTGGAACCATGAGATTAAAAGTAGGAAACTCAGACCGCACATCTCAATGATGCGGTACTCTGCAGGAGTCAAAGCTTGACCTAGATCAATGACCCAAGATGCAATGGTCCGCATGTAAAGTTTATGGAAATGTGCTTGTTTGGAAAAATCAAAGGAATCATATCAGTATTCTATATCAGTGAATCATCTTAAGTTAATCAATCCTATTAGAATAAAAGTATCAAGCTATCAAACCTAGTATCATTTGTTCCTATCTCTATGTCTTGAGAGAGAAGTATCAGTTATCTACCTATAACTTTTCACATTGATCAATCAATCCTCCCTATTAGTATCCCACTATCAGATTTCTATCCAATCAAATTGACAAATCACATTCTTGGTGTAGCGCCCCTCTAGTTCGGATTTGGTAAGGAGCTATTAACGTAAGCAAACCTTTCATCTTTGATAGTAAATTGTTAGTTCAAGTTGCTAGACCTATGATAGTCTATGCATAGACCTAAATATGCGTATAATAAATGTGGTTGTACAACTTTCATAAATATATAGTAATTTAATTAGTATGTTATTATTATATGCTAAATATGTTGTAAATTAAAAACAATATAATTTAATATTTCTCTTTATAAATCTAAAAGAAATATAATAAACAGTTTATTTAAATTAAATATGTTATTGATAAAAAAGATCTTTATTATTTTTGTATGTATTTTAAAAAATACATAGATATAATTTTAAATAGTATTTACAAATTTTAAATATTCTGATTATAAAATAAACTTTTACTTATTTTATTAGATTCTTTTATAAAAAGTCTATAAGCAAATTATTATATAAAATGAATTTTAAAAATAATTTAAAAAAAAAGAAAAATTCTCATTATAATAAAAAAAGAAAGTAGCTAAGTTAAGGAATCTTATTCCTTAATAAAGAATCTTAACTACAACTTAATAAAAATCCTACGTATGAAATTGTGGAGGGAGTTTAAAGATAAGACAAAAAGCATAGTTTGTAATTAATATAAAGATCTCTCGATAGCCTTTTTGAGAAAAAAGATTATTCACATTTATTCAGAGGAAGAGATCCGTTCGTTATTGAAACTGTTTCAGTTTTCTGAAAACAACAATATTAAATGGAATGGTGATCTCCTCGGGGGGCATTATGAACTTGGCAGTTAAAAAGAAACTTGGGATTTCATAGAAGGAATAAGAAAAAAATTAGACTACATCTTAATTCGGCAAAAGGAAATGGATGCATTTAACTATTCTTTCCATTGAGTTCTCTGATATATACCATGGTAGACTCAGTACCACATACATTAAAGTAGGTGTTCAATTTGGGAGACTTCTAGAGTATCCTGCTAACATTTGATAATGACACTCCAGATTTTAGAACTGAAAGTTGCGATTTTTAGAGGGAGAGAGAGTGTTGTGTCTTCAAGATGTGTATTAATGGGATTGGATTTATTCGATCAGAAGTAGTGTTGATGGATGTATTTGAGGTATGTCTATTAAACTGTATATCAATTTATTACAGCGCATTAGAATAAATTGTTTTGTATATAACCTTTTGTTTAGAATATATGGTTTAGGTTAAACAACACAATTTTGATTGAATAGAATTATAAAATTTGAATATCAGATTTGGAATTAGTTAGATAGAGCCATACATTTGTAATTGCTAATATCGATATCATGTATCCATTTATGAAATGTATTTTGCATATGAAACCAATTAATGGTCTATTCAATTTTTATTGAGACTTCCTTAAATCTCCTGCAGTTTAGTTTGAAAGTTCATTTTCACAATTTCCTTATGAACTGGTTATGATATATGTTTCATGACTTCGGTTTGGTTGAAAGAATTTGATAATGTATTGAATCAGGTTTTGGTAGAAAGGATTTAACAGCTAAGAGCAATCAGTTTTGAGTCATTGAATAAGCTAGTTTGTTTATGTATCAGTCTCATGATAGTCCCGATTTAGGATAATGAAAATCGGTTTTGGTTGTCAGTAAATTGATTCCGGTTTATAAAATTTGTTGGTTTTGGTTGAAGAGTTTAATAATGAATGGTATTGGGTTTGTAGATTTCGGTTTGGTTCTGGTCATTAGACATTTCTAGTATTGTGGTTCCTTGTATTGAAAGAACATAACAACTCATGGAATCGGGTGTTGAGCATTCATTTTGAGATGACATCCAAGAAGTCATTGTATGTTGAATTCGGTATTAGGAAATGGAAAATTTAAACATTTGAAAATTTAAAGAAAAATTCGATCATTGATTCAAACTTGATTGCAATTTCCTGAGTGTATGTAAGTTTGAAATGGTTTTCAAGAACTGTTACAAGAAGCTCAGAGTGGCTTCAAACCAAGTTATCCAGAAGTCATTGTTTATGCTTTTTAATCTGATGGAAGATCTTGTGTAGAGGTATTTTTATTGGATATCATGACGATGAATATTATCATGATCGGTGATTGAACCTTGAAAGGTGGTGAACGTGAAGGATGTGTTGTGATAGTAGGTTATCAAATTTGAATAAATGATATATCAATGCATTAATTTCATTAAGTTTTTTATTTATTTCTTAGATGACATTGCTAAGGACTCTATAAGGATGAGAAGATCATAAATTCTTTTTCTTATTGATTTTAGGAGGACTTATTGCTTATAAATTATAACATCTAGATTTTAATAGTTTATGGCTAATGTAGTTCTTTCTAAGTTATAAATAGATTAAATGTACAATTATAGGATGAATATTAAACAATATCTTTTATGAGTTAAAAGTTGAATACTTTTGATGTTATGTGTATAAATATTATCATTACTATCTTATTGAGGATATAATTTCATAAGGTTAGTAATTGGTCTAGGTGATTTTCTTTATAGCTCTTGGTCAAGCTAATAACAATATAGGGTATTCTGCCAAAGGAAACCACAACATCTATTGGTCAAGATATTGAAATATTTTACCCATGTTATGCTAGGGCATGTTCATGAAGTTATTTAGTTATTCATTCAAGATGTTATCCAAATCCTTTTACTTTTTTTTTTCTACGCTCATATATTCTTTTAAATAAAATTATCTAGTTAATGTGATTTGATTACAAGTTGTTAAGGGACTATAAACACATGACATAATATATGTTGGAAATTAGATTATTTATGAATGTTAATTATAGTGTAATAATGTAAGGTTAGAATAATAACATTTAAAATAATTTGGCACACTAAGTAATTATAAATGACTTTCTTAGTGTGTTATTCATAGTTTAATACATATGTAAGAAAGGCACATAGTTATATAGATGAAATGATAATATAATGGAAAGTAATATAAAAGGGAAAGAATTAGGTAATTCATAACCCCACTTGTATGATTATGAATCTTGTGAGTTTGGGGTCCTGGATAATACTTATATTTTAAAGTATCATTTCTCTACCTCGGCTTTAAACCTTTAAGTAGGTCTTTTGAGAAGACGTCATAATGATATTCATGTGCAACTTATCTCTATCCCAATTCAAGCTAGACTTCATCACTATATTCCCTAAGTGGGTAGCAACCGATGAGAAAACTATCTGGGGTATAGGACCTTAGAAAGGGTTGTGTACCCTCTTTTATACACTTTAGAACACATGATGTTTTATTTTATTTTTGTTTTACATTTGGTGAACTATTATAATATGGTTCAAAATCAAAAGGTTGAACTACAAAGTCTCTGAGCATGAATGTAGGCAAGGCTATCAATGATGAGCCCCCGAGACTTAGGTCCAGATCTTTAGATTTTGTCTCTACTATTCATTATTTATCCAAATGGATTATGTAAGCGGTTATTTTTATGATCACATAATTAATATTGATGACTCTTATTTTCTTGCATCTAGTTTTGAAATACGTGTGTAGATATAGGTATTGGAAAAGATGGTGAAGGTAAATGAAAGAAAAAGTTAGGTATGTAATGTTATTAGTTATTTTTATCTTATTTTACATTCAAAGATTATCATAAGAATGTTTAAATGAGCATAGTTGTGGATGATTCTTTATTTACTTCTTGTCTCTACTATTACATTAAAGTAAATTAAATAAAAGGAAGAAAAAAAAAAAGTTCATGTTTTGTTGTGTACTTATGTTCATGCATTAGGAGTCACTCGTTGGGGGCATTACATTTGGTATCAGAGCACTAGGTTTCCACACTGGGAACTCTGGGACTCTTAGCTCACTTATTGCTCAATATTGTGCATAGTTTAATTTTGGTTTATCATTATAAGATAAGATCCTAGATATATGAACTATGTTCTTGGTATTTGTGCTATAGTATTTTTTTTAAAAAGTGTACCTATTCTTCTAAGATTAGGTTGTCTTACGTAAATTACTTCTATTTTTCTTTCTAGAAATAATGAATGAGCCTCCTAAGTACTTTCTCAGATAGTCATGAATATCTTTCTAGTAAATAAATGTTCATTAATTCCTGATATTTTATGTCACCTTTTTGTTGTACTCCTAGAAATACTCAAATTAGTATTACAAGTTATTTTGTACCATAAGTGTTGATAGTAGCCAACCATATCTCCTGTAAAACTTGTCATCACGAGTGCTTGTTATAGCAATTATAGGTTGCTTGATTGACTTGAAAAGGCTTAACACCTTATTCTATTTTAAATATCATAATAGCTATGTGTGATTAATGAATCTAGTTAATGATGTTACCATGGTAGTTCTCCTTATTATAGATTCAAATGATGAAGTTACTGCATACGTATTATAGGCTATTGTAAGGACTGAAATATTGTGTCTCTCTCTTTCTTTTTTCCTATTTTAGAATAGAATTGAAAAATAAATCCTTGTACAAAACATGAATTTAGGACCTTATTAATTATGTTGCAACATTGGAATTCTTGGGTAATCCTTTTGGTCATGTTGTTGTTGAAGAATTACAAATAGTGGGGAACATCTGCTAAATTAATATTGTGAGTATTTCTCTTGGGATTTATATGCAAATGATAATGTGACATGATGCATGATTGATTTTGTTTTTATAACACCTGAATGTTTACATGAATTACATTAGGGTTATTTGATAATAATAACCAAAAATTAAAAATAAATATCTCTTCTCTATTCATGATGAATGACCATCAAATGATGTTATCTATATAAAGTAAAAATATGATTTAATTTGTTGATTTTGGAAATTCTTGGCTAAAAGACCCAAGGTCCATTTGTGACTATAAGCCTATGTAGGGATTAACCATAGAGATGAAATTAGGAGTTTTTCATAATGAAATGAATATGTGTTCTTTTGGTACAATTATTGAAGGAATAGGTAGGGTTGATGTAATATTTTCTTGACTATCTTTCTGAAATTGTTTGTTCTTGACTTGGTGAATAGGTAATATTTAGATGAAATATGAATGCTATGGTAAGTCCAGTAATGATGTGATTATCCTCCCCAAATTGCAATATTAGGCAATTGAGAATTCAATGTATTTACTTATTAGTATTGAAGTCATTATGTTAGTGAAAACTAGTGTCTTGAAATGTCTATATGGTGTGTTGTGTCTTTATTGGAGGGATTTATCATGTGTAATGAAAGTACAGGTAGCTAATTCATTTGTTTGAAAAGATGATACTTGGTCCACTCTTAGTGTCCCTGATTGGGTGAAAAGTAAATATCCATAATGGTTTATAATGATTAGTTGTGAATTTATTATGTGACTAATAAATGTACGTAGTACAATTTTATTGTTTCCTTTCCTTAATTAAAACAAATATGTGTTGATTCAATGACTCTTGAAGAAATATAGGGTATCATTTTTCCTTGTGCCTTATTTTATATAAGTTAAAGTGATCTTGCAAATAGATGTTATTGTCTCATATTATGGGAATGACAGAGACTGATATGTGTACATTGGATATTGGCATATGCCCATGAGGAGGTGAAATGTGATTAAGTATGTCAATGGTATTTTGTACCAGGTAGACAAAGTGAGTTGTGAAAATAAAATAAAATAAAAATTAGAATATATGGATACTATGTGATGTTATTGTGTACTTCCTTGTAAATGTGATAAAACCAGTGCTAATGCTTATGTTGGGTGTTGTGTATAACAAATAATTATTTGAGTTCCATGGAGTGGTGCAATATAAGTTCCATCCACGAAAGTTATGTTTTGGATAAGGGTATGGGAGAACCATACCACTCATGTATTGCTTTCTTGTTTGTCACCCTACTGAGTGCCAACCCATGAGTGTTGGTAATTTAGTATGTGGAGGGGTAGTAGTAGCACCATTTCCTCAGGTATTTATGTGGTGTATGTATAATGGTGGCGCACAGTGACCTTAGCTTCCACTACTCGAGGGAAAAGAGTAAACTATGCTTCCCCTTATGATGAACCTAAACATTTGGTTCATAAGTGTTTATCCTAATTCCCACAGTTCTTGAACATAATACTAGTACTTGATATGAGCCTCTATGAGGAGATATATGATTTATGGATATGTACATTTTCATGTGGTCCAATAGGTGGAGGGAGATTCTGTTAGCCCCTACTATGATGGATACCGTATTCACACATGTTCTGACATGATGCAATGAGTATGATGCCACACCCCACTATTAACCTGACATAGTGTGAGGTGATGATGCCATGTTGCTGATGGTAGTGAGCCAAGCTCGAGAACACTATGACACATACATGATTATGTGAAGGCATAGTATATGTATGTATTTTGTGTCCTACTTGATGTAAAGTATATTGGTGATGCTTGCATGCTTGTAGAGGGGCACCCATGGATGCTTAGTTTGTAGATGCGGTAGGCATATGGGTGGGCCCAAGCCATGTATACCTCTAGCTACGATGATGATCTATGAGAGACATCATTATGTAGGGTGTGTCCTGTATGTGCCTACTCCATAAGGAACACTGCCATGTGACATATGACCAAAGTGTGCTTACTCCACTTGGTGTATGGTCATGCCGGGTGGATTGGCATGCTTATTTTGCACCATTCCATGCAAGGGTGTTGCTGAGGTGAACCCCCTATGCCATGTAGGTAGTGTTTCCTAGGCCCAACCACATGAAGGGCTATTGTGATAGCTAGACGTTGTTCCCTCCTTCCTCGTGAGGTGACTAGATATAGTCACATAGTGATGTGATGTGCAATTTATGGTGATTTTTTTATATTTGTTTATGTAGACCAACAATTTTCTCATCTTTTCCTATGATTTTTTAGCCATGAATTATAAAATTTATCATGCGTGTAATTTGTTATTGCAACATCTTGGATTTTTCTTATCTTATTTTTTCTATTATTTATGAACTTTGGTGGCTAAACTATCTTCTTTTGGAATTTTGTAATGTTGGTCTTGTGTTGTGATTCCTCACTAAAGATGCATGAGGTGGACTTGGTGAGTGTATATGAGGAAGTAGATGTAGGGAACCCTTGAGGATGGGGGTATGTGAGGCTATTATGCAGCCAGTGTCCACTACCTTCCTATGTGTGGTGTCTATTCTTTGGAGGATAACCACCTTACACAAACAAGGGATATGACATGTGGACTTGTATGGAGGGCCTTCGTGTCAATGGCCCAAGACACCACCAAGCCACTATGTGAGGTATTGATTATGGATTATGGAATCTGAATATAGATGAGACTGGTATTGTATCCTAGAGTGAGATATTGTCGAGAGAGGCATATTCACTCTTGATCCTTGTAATGTGTAATCCCAGTGATGTGGACTGATATGAGTGTTTATAATGCACATTTGGATATGCTCAATGTCTCATTTTAGATCGAAATATATCATTATGTCAGATGCAAGTAAAAATTTTGATTTGTATGTGTTGAAAAGAGAAGGAAATTGTAACATTTTGATATATTTTAAGGAAAATTGAGTGGTTCAAGCTATTTACCTTGGTTCTTAATTTCTAAGTAAAGGGAAAATTCTATTCGTACTAATGTTTGATCAAGTTGAAGTTATCCTTGTTGGTGATAATAAAATTTATTGGGATATATATTTTATGCTTAACCATATTATGAGGATTATTCTCTATATAGTGCATGGATTTAAGGATTAGTTATACATGAGATATCGGTTAAAATGTGTATAAGATCTAATGTGTGATGTATTTCCATTTCAACATTTCTGAATTCCAGGAGTAAGTCTCATCTTAGGGGGGGAGGATGTAGCACCCCTCTAGTTCGGATTTGGTAAGGAGCTATTAATGTAAGTAAACCTTTCATCTTTGATAGTAAATTGTTAGTTCAAGTTGCTAGACCTATGATAGTCTATGCATAGACCTAAATATGCGTATAATAAATGTGGTTGTACAACTTTCATAAATATATAGTTTAATTAGTATGTTATTATTATATGCTAAATATGTTGTAAATTAAAAACAATGTAATTTAAGATTTCTCTTTATAAATCTAAAAGAAATATAATAAATATTTTATTTAAATTAAATATGTTATTGATAAAAAAGATCTTTATTATTTTTGTATGTATTTTAAAAAATACATATATATAATTTTAAATAGTATTTACAAATTTTAAATATTCTGATTATAAAATAAACTTTTACTTATTTTATTATATTCTTTTATAAAAAGTCTATAAACAAATTATTATATAAAATGAATTTTAAAAATAATAATTAAAAAAAAGAAAAATTCTCATTATAATAAAAAAAAGAAAGTAGCTAAGTTAAGGAATCTTATTCCTTAATAAAGAATCTTAACTACAACTTAATAAAAATCCTACATATGAAATTGTAGAGGGAGTTTAAAGATAAGACAAAAAGTATAGTTTCTAATTAATATAAAGATCTCTCGATAGCCTTTTTGAGAAAAAAGATTATTCAAATTTATTTAGAGGAAGAGATCTGTTCGTTATTGAAATTGTTTCAGTTTTCTGAAAACAACAATATCAAATGGAATGGTGATCTCCTCGGGGGGCATTATGAACTTGGCAGTTAAAAATAAACTTGGGATTTCATAGAAGGAATAAGAAAAAAATTGGACTACATCTTAATTCGACAAAAGGAAATGGATGCATTTAACTATTCTTTCCATCGAGTTCTCTGATATATACCATGGTAGAATTAGTACCATAGGCATTAAAGCCGGTGTTCAATTTGGGAGACTTCTAGAGTATCGTGCTAACATTTGATAATGATGCTCCAAATCTTAGAACCGAAAGTTGTGATTTTTAGAGGGAGAGTGAGTATTCTGTCTTCAAGATGTGTATTAATGGGATTGGATTTATTCGATCAGAAGTAGCATCCATGAATGTATTTGAGGTATGTCTATTAAACTGTATATCAATTTATTGTAGCGTATTAGAATAAATTGTTTTGTATATAACCTTTTGTTTAGAATATATGGTTTAGGTTAAACAACACACTTTTGATTGAATAGAATTATAAAATTTCAATATCAGATTTGGATTCAGTTAGATAGAGCCATACATTTGTAATTGCTGATATCGATATCATGTATCCATTTATGAAATGTATTTTGCATATGAAACCAATTAATGGTCTGTTCAATTTTTATTGAGAATTCCTTAAATCTCCTGCAGTTTAGTTTGAAAGTTCATTTTCACAATTTCCTTATGAACTGGTTATGATATATGTTTCGTGACTTCGGTTTGGTTGAAAGAATTTGATAATGTATTGAATCAGGTTTTGGTAGAAAGGATTTAACAGCGAAGAGCAATCAGTTTTGAGTCATTGAATAAGCTAGTTTGTTTATGTATCAGTCTCATGACAGTCCCAATTTGGGACAATGAAAATCGGTTTTGGTTGTTAGTAAATTGATTCGGGTTTATAAAATTTTGTTGGTTTTGGTTGAAGAGTTTAATAATGAATGGTATTGGGTTTGTAGATTTCGGTTTGGTTCTGGTCATTAGACATTTCTAGTATTTTAGTCCCTTGTATTGAAAGAACATAACAACTCATGGAATCGGGTGTTGAGCATTCATTTTGAGATGACATCCAAGAAGTCATTGTATGTTGAATTTGGTATTAGGAAATGGAAAATTTAAACACTTGAAAATTTAAAGAAAAATCCGATCATTGATTCAAACCCAATTGCAATTTCCTGAGTGTATGTAAGTTTGAAATGGTTTTCAAGAACCGTTACAAGCAGCTCATAGTGGCTTCAAACCAAGTTATTTGAAAGTCATTGTTTATGCTCATTAATATGATGGAAGATCTTGTGTAGAGGTATTTTTATTGGATATCATGACAATGAATATTATCATGTTCGGTGATTGAACCTTGAAAGGTGGTGAACGTGAAGGATGTGTTGTGATATTAGGTTATCAAATTTGAATAAATGATATCAATGCATTAATTTCATTAAGTTTTTTAATTTATTTCTTAGATGACATTGCTAAGTGTATGCAGCCTAAAATGGTCACCTAGACTTTGGGCCCCCATTCAGCAATTTATCAAATCCTTGAATAAATATTTTCAATTATATCAATTTCCTTGATCAAAATCCTATTTTTATCATTTATTCAATTCTTCCATGGGCTAACCATTTTATCCTAAAGGCTTTATTTATTTAAAAGGAATTTCCTCCCCTTTTATTAAATAAAAATCCCCCACTTTTCATCTTATCCTAAGTTGCACAAATAAAGCATTATTCTTATTTTATAAAGAGAAGAAAAATGTCTTTTTGTCTCATATGGACACAAAAGTCAACTCTTATTTTCTCATTGGAGGATATTTGTGCACATGGATTGCTCCTCTTTCAAGCTCCACCTTTGATTAAATCTTTTTCCTCTTAATCTCCATGGTCCATTCCTTTTCAATTCCTTCAAAAGGAGAGCTCTTTTCTTATTCTAGGATCCCAACTTTGAATACTATTCTTATGCTATAGGATTTCTTGGAGACTTTGGAACTTTTTGAGATCTTCATGCATTTAGCTTCATTCTTTCATTCTTAGGTTAAGCTTTCATGGCATCTAGCTTAGTTTCTTTTATGCTCTGGATTAGCTCACATAGCTTAATTAGCTAGGATTTGTAATACTTTCATTTCCATAGCTTAGCTTGCATCTTCATTCTTAGTATAGTTGCATTGCATCTTCATTCTTGATTCTTGAGGATATTGGCACTCTTGCCCTTGTCTCTTTGAATTTCTCATTGTGTGGTTTACTAGCAAGGTTGCATGCTTCAATAGCTCTAGCTGAGAGCACCATCAACATCCTTTTGAATCCATGCCTAGGGAGCTCTAGGTTGCTTTCTCAAGGTTTCCCATTCATGGATTCCCTTGGAAGAAATGACTTAGAGAAGTGCACTATCTAGTGTGTACATTTTTTGCACCCACTGTGGGGCAGAACACTCTTGTTTTGTCATTCTTTTTATGCATTTCTGTCAATTTTTCATCATCATTTTAGCTTGTTGTTTTGGCTCTCTATTTTCTAATAGAATTATCATGTGATAGTTTTCCAGTGTCATATGATAGTTTCTTGTATACCAGTATGATACTTTACTAGTTAAAGTATCGCGCACCTTTACAGATTCTATCGCACTATTGTTTTATTCTCTGTTGCATGCAGGTATCAGGAACTATCACACAGAGATAAAGTATCATAGTAGTATACAAAAAAGTATTGCATGACTCTTTCTCTGACAAAAATATCACCTAGGCTTGGTAGTGAGTAATTTTTGACATTTCTTTGCAAGATTTGATCTATTTGATTTGGATTTTTGATTTGCTGTGGTAGAACAGGGGTTTATTTGTAGATTTCATTTGGTTTTGATGTGATAACCCTTGTAGGGATAACAAGCTATGCTTGTAGATGCTCTCATTGCTTAAATATTTTCTTAAAAGAATGCATGTCAAAGCTCCAAATGCACAAGGGCTACTAATCCTTTCTTGCAGGGCTGCCCAAAGCATAAAAATCAATCAAGTGCTTGTTTAATTGCTTTCTTTTTGAGTGCAGCATATACTAGTTGTTTATTTTCATAGGCACTTAATATCTTGTTGTATGAATCTTTGGGTGGTAGGAGAGTATGCTCTTCACCCTTGTGGTGAAACATAAATCTTGACCCATCTTTGGATTTTGAAGGCAAGAGGGTAATTGAACCTTTGCTTGGTGTGTTTGGGAGAAATTTTTGAGGTAGGAGAGTATGCTCTTCACCCTTGAGGTGAACCAAAAATCTTGACACTCAAAAGTTGATCCACTCTTTGTTTAGTTTTAGAATCCTTTAGTGGGCCTACTCTAGACCAATCAAGAGGAACGACCCAAGTGGGGACAAGCTTTTCACCGGCTATTCCGACCCACTATAAACTCAAGGCTATCAAGGGGACAAAACCTTGGTAGATGTAGTACTTGTCTTTGCTTGATGTGAGTACTTGTGGGATTGTGACCATGAGGAAAATGTTGAGTAGGAGTGCTTAAGGTACTCTTGTGGCCGTGAGGTCCGTTACTTGCTGCAAGGTAAGGAGTCCCTTTGGGGAGCAAGAGGGGTATTATGAATGGAAGCCCTTACTAAGAACCATAGATAGAAGCCACCCTATTTTTCCACTTAGCTTCTTGGTGCAAGGATTGATCCTAGTGGACTAACCCGGATCACCCCAAGATTACTCACCATATATGTTCCTTTGGTTGTGTCATTGACACTTCCACAAAAAAGCCAATATCTATTGTGGGAAACCACTTTGTGTGAGGCAATGGAGCATCAAGTGTGGACATTCTCAAACATTAAACATCACGGTAGCATTCATAGGATTTTCTTGCTTTAATAGCACAATTGCTTGTCTTGGCAAGGTTGCTTTCGCCCTTGTGCAAGTGTTTTATGACATGTTTGATCACCTACTATTTGTAAACTTGTTTGATTACTACTAGTACTGTGCCTGAAATTGAAGAATCCTGTATGCACCCTAAAATGGTCACCTAGACTTTGGGCCCCCATTCAATAATTTATCAAATCCCTGAATCAATATTTTCAAAAATCAACATTTCTCAATTATATCAATTACCTTGATCAAATCCTATTTTATCATTTATTCGATTATTTTCTATGGGCTAACCATTTTTAAAAGGAGAGCTCTTTTCTCATTCTAGGATCTAATATTTTATGCTAATCTTATGCTGCAGGATTTCTTGGAGACTTTGGAGCTTTTGGAGATCGTTTCTTGCATTCTAGTTTCATTTCTTGCATCATAGCTTTCATGGCATCTAGTTTAGTTTCTTTTATGCTATAGCTGAGCTCACATACATTAATTAGCAAGGCTTGTAATACCTTCATTTCCATAGCTTACTTGCATCTTCATTCTTAGCATAGTTGCATTGCATTCTCATCTTGATTCTTGAGGATATTGGCACTCTTGCCCTTGTCTCTTTGAATCTCTCATTGTGTGGTTTACTAGCAAGGTTTCATGCTTCAATAGCTCTAGCTAAGAGCACCATTAACATCCTTGTGAATCCATAGCTAGGGAGCTCTAGATCACTTTCTCAAGGTTTTCCATTCATGGATTCCCTTGGAAGTAATGACTTAGAGAAGTGCACTATTTTGTGTGTACATTTTTGGCATCCACCGTGGGGCAGAACACTCTTGTTTTGTCCTTCTTTTTATGCATTTCTATCAAATTTTCATCAATATTTGCTTGCTATTTTGGCTCTTTGGTTTTTTATGACAAAATTATCATGCGACAATTTTCTAGTGTCGTATGATAGTTTATTGTATACCAGTGCGATATTTTACCAGTTAAAGTATCACACACCCTTTCAAATTCTATTGCACTATTATTCTATTCTCTATTGCATGCAGGTATCAGGAACTATTGCATGGAGATAAAGTATCACACTAGTACAGAGTAAAATATCATGACTCTTTCTTTGATAGAAACATTGCCCAACCCTGACAGTGAGCATTTTTTTGTCATTTCTTTGCAAGATTTACTTGGTTTGATTCGGATTTCTGATTTTCTATGGTAGAACAAGGGTTTATTTGCAGATTTTATTTGGTTTTGATGTGCTAACCCTTATAGGGATAACAAGTTGTGCTTGTAGGTTCTCTCATTGCTTGATTATTTTCTTAAAAGAATGAATGTCAAAGCTCCAAATGCACAAGGGCTACTAATCCTTTCTTGCAGGGTTGCCCAAAGCATAAAAACCAATCAAGTGCTTGTTTAATTGCTTTCTTTTGAGTGCGACATATACTAGTTGTTTCATTTCATAGGCACTTAATATCTTGTTGTAGGAATCTTTTGGTGGTAGGAGAAGTATGTTCTTCACCCTTGTGGTGAATCAGAAAATCTTGACCCATCTTTAGATTTTGAAAGAAAGAGGGTAATTGAACCTTTTCTTGGTGTGTTTGGGAGAAGTTTTTGATCTAGGAGAGTATGCTCTTCACTCTTGAGGTGAAACAAAAATCTTGACACTCAAAGGTTGATCCACTCTTTGTTTAGTTTTAGAATCCTTTAGCGGGCCTGCTCTTGAGCAATGAAGAGGAATGACCCAAGTGGGGGCAAGCTTTTCACCAGCTATTCCAACCCACTATAAACTCAAGGCTATCAAGGACACAAAACCTTGGTAGATGTAGTACTTGTCTTCACTTGATGTGAGTACTTGTGGGATTGTGACCATGAGGAAAATGTTGAGCAGGAATGCTTAAGGTACTCTTGTGGCCGCAAGGTCTATTACTTGCTGCAAGGTAAGAAGTCCCTTTGGGGAGCAAGAGGGGTATTATGAATGGAAGCCCTTACTAAGAACCATAGATAGAGGCCACCCTATTTTTCTGCTTAGCTTCTTGGTGCAAGGATTGATCCTAGTGGACTAACCTAGATCACCCCAAGATTACTCACCATCTATGTTCCTTTGGTTGTGTCATTGGCACTTCCACAACAAAGCCAATATCTATTATGGGAAACCACTTTGTGTGAGGCAATGGAGCATCAAGTATGGGCCAAAATGTTAAGTATTAAGCCTTTGTCTTTTCAGGCTAGTAAGTGCTTGAAGTGTTCTCACTGTGATCTACCCATGTAAACATTCTCAAACATCAAACATGATGGTAGCATTCATAGGATTTTATTGCTTTGATATCACAATTGCTTGTCTTAGAAAGGTTGCTTTTGCCCTTGTGAAAGTGTTTTATGACATGTTTGATCACCTACTGTTTGTAAACTTGTCTGATTACTGCTGTCACTATGCTTGAAATTGAAAAATCCAACCTTCAAAATGAAATTTTGACCAAATTGCCCTTAAAACTGAGATTTTTAACACTCACTGGTCAAGAGTCGTATGATCCTGAAACTATATCGCACACTATACTGATAATTATCATGTGATAGTTTGTTCCTGCAAAACTATCACACTGTTCACCTGGAAAGTATTGCACAGGCTACCTAGAAACTGTCACACTACTTCTTGAGAAATATCGCCTGGTCAAAAATTATCGTACTGTTTGCCTAGAAACTGTCGCACAAAGTCTTTTTTGCTGTTTGTCTAGTTTATGCAATTTTTAGCCTTCCCTTAGTCGACTAGATTTTAATAGGTGACTTACTCTGTTGCTAGAAACCTATTTATACCTTAGATTCCTATTTTTAGATCCCTTGAATTAGTGTTCTTTTATTTTCCAAAGTAGTCTTGCTTGGCACCGATAAGTTAGGAATTATCCTTGTTGAAAAAGTACATCTTTAGATTCTTTGGTAACACACTTGGAGAGTTTTAGTACTCTTTTGTCCAAATCACTTCCATCAAAATTCAATTTCAATTATATATTTGGTAAATCCATCCTCCTGGTCCATATGTGTTAGGATACTTATCCTTTTACTATGCACCTCTGTGGCAGTGTTGGTTTACACCTTTTGCAGCTTTCTATCTCACCATCCCTTTTTGGACAATTGAACACTTTCACTATCCTAGTTTGGTACTGACATTTCATAGGGTCATCTTATCACCAAGGGTCTTTTTCTTTCATGTTGGTTATGACAAGGTACCAAGTTAGTCAAGGAAAATGACCTCAAGTTGTCTTTGAACAATTACCCTTAGTCCAAACTCGTCAAAAGAGAAAGGGAAAGAAACCCATCTTTGATCAATCACCTAGTAGTGAGTCTAAGGCTTGGTTTGACCCAAAGAGAAATCCTAGTGAGTTGAGTACCTCTTTACCATCTTCTCAATCAAATATGGACATGAGTTACACCTTGAGTAGAAAACAAAGAGAAGTGATGGATCAAACTCTTGATGACATTTTCCAAAGACATATGGATAACATGCTATTTGGTGATGATAATCAACTTGAATCACCCCCTATTAACTCAAGATATTTAGACGCCCATCAAAGAGCTGAAAGACATTATGGGAAAGCTCACCAAGATGCACGGTCACAACATGAAGAACAAAACAAAAAATCTGGTGATTCTCATGTGAATGCAGCATTCACTAATGACTTGTTCAAACATTCAAGGTGCAACTCTCCACTTAAAACAACCTCAAGGTATGCAAATAAGAGGCTTAAAAGGATTGAGCTTGAAAAGAAGGCCTTTTTGGATGAACAAGCTGCTAAAGAAGAAAGGTTTAGACATCTAGAGGTGGAGCAACAAGCCTTGTTGGAGTTCAAAAGAAAAGCATTCCAAGAGGAAAAATATAGGCTTTTAGCCCAGCAACTCAATGACCAATTCAATAATAGGGGTACCAACAGTGGAAACAACTCTCCACCATCTACTCCCTCAAAAACCCCAAGAAGCAAAAGGCGGTCAAGGACCCCTTCAAGATCTCCTAGTCCTAGAGGAAGGAGGATTTCACAACATATGAGACAAACACCTCCTAGGAACTCGAGACAACCCTCCCAATGAGCTCATCATGGCTCTCAACATGGAGGAAGTAGTGCAAGTTTTGATGATCAAGATTTTATGAGAATGCAACAAGAGCCACTATTTCAACAAAATGTGGAGAAGTATCTTGATCAAAAGAAGGATAGATTCCTAGAGAGCTTGATTAACAAGGGTGACAGAGTCCCTTACAACTTTGATGTGGATAGAAGAATCAAGAAACAAGGACCCTCTCAAGAAGAGGAGATTAAACAACTCAAGCATATGATGGAAAAGGTGTTAGCGCCTAAAAGTTCCTTTTCATTGGATTCTATCTATCCCAATCCTTTCGACAAGAGTGCCAGTATGAAGGATTTTCCTAGAAAAGTTGAAATCCCCTAGTATGACAAGTATGATGGCAATGGTGACCCACATGATCAAGTGCGTCAATTCTACATCATGATTTTTGAGTTTCACCAAGATGACTCCTATCTTATGAGATTATTTCCAAGGAGTCTCAAGGGCCAAGCCATGGAGTGGTTTACCAACATAACCCCTCCTGTCAAAAATTTCAAGGAACTTGTCCACATATTTGTTCAACATTTTGCATACAACTTGTCAAGATTAGTCACTATGCTAGACTTGTGCAATTTGAAACAGAACCAAGGGGAATCCTTTGTTACCTTTTTAAAAAGGTGGAGATGATTATGCTCTCGCTATTCTAGGACTATTCCTGAGCATGAAAGGATTGATATTAGTGTTAGCAATTTGGTGCTTGAAATGCGATAAGAGGTTCAGAAGATGGTCTTTGATTCCTTCGACACTATAGTTGAAACTGCATGTTGAATTGAGGATGTCTTGAAAGAGCAAAGCATTTTGACCAAACATAGCAATAACAACAATGGTCAGAATACTAACAATGCTAATAAGGACAAAGGAAAGCACTCACATTGGAATAAGAACAAGAAAGTAGTCAACGATGGAGTTGTGGACTCTTCCTGACCCAAGGATCAAGGAGTGCTCCATTTGTCTAGTGCAGTCCAAGCTATGAAGCTCAACACATCCTCCAACCAACAAGAGCATAAACCAAAGTATCAAGAAAAGCCTAAGAAGGAGAAGTGACAATTTTCTAAATTGGGTGACTCCTATGAGGATGTTTTCAAGATGCTTATTTCCAATAACCTTGCACAACCACAAGATCCAACAAATTTATGCATACTTGATGTTAAACCTCATTGGTGGAATGAAAAGGCTTTCTAAAAATTCCACAATGGCATTGGACATGACATAAAAAATTGTTGCAAACTTAAGCACCTCATTTAGGATCTTATTGAAAATGGAAAACTTCAGATTGATGGGTTGAATACCAATGTAGACCATAAGGTTTTCAAGGATCCTTTTCCTAACTATGAAAAGGGGGAAACCTCTCAACCCAAGAATGGAAAGGCCACAATCAACTATACCTACACAGGTGCAGAAAATGTGGTCAATATGCTTGAGGTTGTCGAGGAAAGTGTCAACATGATGAGAGATAAAGATCCTTATGGTTATGATGTGGGCTCTCCTCCTATATTTGATGAAGAACTTGTGATTGTGCTTAGAGGTCCTCACTCTTGAAGATCATCCCAAGCCCTCAACGCTGTCACCAGAAGCTAAAGTCAAGGTCCTATGGTTATTAGAGGTCCTAGTTCCAACCAGTCCAATAAACCCAAGAAAGTGACATACAAGAATGTCACCACTAAATCAGTAGTCAACCCTGAAATGAGCTATAATCTTGTTGAATAGTTATAAAGAATGCCTGCTCAAATCACAATTTTTGAACTCTTGGAATTATCTCCAAGACATAAACATATCCTTCAGGATGATTTGCATTCAACCAATGTTCCTAACAACATAGATGTTGACCAATTATAGAACATGGTTAACCACCTTGCCAATCCTCATTACCTAACATTCTTAGAAGAAGATGACAAAGCTTTGAGCCATCTGCATAATCTTGCCCTTCATATCAAAGTCTTGATTCACAAGACCCATGTTAGGCATGTGTTGATTGATGGGGGTGCTGGGCTCAACATTTGTTCCTTGAGTTTGTTGAAGATACTAGGTTATTCTGAGAAAGTTATTGATAGCCAGAAGAAAATTACCATTAAAGCCTATGATGAGGTAGAGAGAAGTTCTAAAGGTTTAGCCGTCCTTCCTGTCAGAATTGGTCCTATTGAAAAGGACATTTTGTTCCAAATTGTTGATGCTAGTCCTCTAGCATATAATATCCTACTTGGTAGACCATGGATCCATGACATGCAAGCGGTGCCATCCACCTCCCACCAATGTGTTAAATTCCCCTATAATGGAGTAGAAGTCTATATACTCGGGGATAATACATTATCTTTAAATGCAATTTCAGCAAGGACTCATGTTCCTCTGAACAGAGAAGCAGAGAATTTTTATGCAACTCTAGAACAGTGCAAGAATAAGTTCAAGTCCATAGACCTTGGTATGGGGGGATATCACATCTACTCCTTTACTAAAATTCCAGTCTCACCTAGGTCCTATGGTAAGCCTTCACAAGAGATGCATCCTTCATCTTTAGCCATGACTTTGTTTGGTACATTTTTAGAGTCCTCAGTGCCCATCCAAGATGAAAAAGAAGAGGTGGTTGTTAGAGATTGGATTTACAAAGAGGAAAAATACAACCACAATGAAAATTTCTCCCCCTCTTTAAGGCTTATGGGAGAGGATACACTTTGGTCAAAAATATGGGCTACCCAGGACATGGTCCTCTTAGTTATAGATTAGATGCTAAGGCCAAACCACTCGATCATGCTCTTTTTGGATGCAGGTCTACGAAGATGGTTGGCCTAGGTTTTGAAAGTCATGACAAGAAAAATGCTCCTATCCTTTCTGTGATAGATAGTGATGATGAATGAAGCTACATACCCAATTTTCAAAATCAACAAGATAGGTGTGAAGATTGGGTCCCTTCCACTAATCTCCTTTGGGGAGATTCAGATACTCCAGTTACCAATCCAATAATTTTAGACCTAGAACAAGAAGAGTCCACTGTTAAAGACCATGTTGAGGATACTATTCAAGAAAATCAATACACAAATGGAATTCAAGAAGGTGTTACCCTTGGTGAGATTAGGGCTTCCACATCTAGACGTCAAAAATATGCTTGGTGTAAACAACCCAGTTGGGATTCAGATATAGACTCACATGAATATGAGTGGGAATCTCTCTCTGATTCTTCTACAGTTGACTTGGACATTGATGTTGTTCACACATATGTTTCCCAACCTGAGGTAGCTAACAAGTCTAGTGTAGGATTAGAGGATTGGAATCCATGAGTCACTTTAGTGGATGATGCTTTGCTTGGTAGGATAAGTCCTAATTTGGGTACCTTAGAGGGGTACTTGACAAACCCTAACTCTATACTCACCAGAGATGATACCATTCGTATACACAACATTGAACCCATCATTGACCTACCCCTTGCCAATCCTCACCTGATTGATTGATCTTAGTGCTATCACGAGCCTCGGCTCTTAAATTTCCAAAATGACTATGAGATAGCATGTTACCTAAATGCCCTTGAGCCCGTAGTGTCTTCAAACAGTGAACCAACTACAAGCATGACAAAACTAGATATCAAGTACCTCAGTCACAAAATGAAAATAAAGGATGTATCCAAGGGTGAACCTATCCGAGGCACCTAAGGATGAGGTACTTGATCATCTCCCAAGTTAATTTTAGGATAGATCTTGAATGCTTCTCGATCCTACACAACCAATTAATTTGAATACACAAGATGCTCCACAAGTAGTGCATTTGGCTCAATTTCTATCAACACAAAAAAATGAAGCATATACCAAGTTCCTAAAGAATAAGAAAATTAATTTTGGTTGGACTTACTCAGACATGCTAGGGTTGGACACTAGTCTCATTATGCATCACTTATGCATAGCTCTAGGTATCAAACCAGTGAAACAAAAATTGAGGAAAATGCATGGTCACATAGCTCTTCTCATCAAAGCTAAACTAGAAAAACTCCTCAGTGTAGGATTTATAAGAGCCATTGATTATGCCAAATGGATACCAATATAGTACTAGTTTCAAAGCATGAAAAGTCCATTCATGTCTGCATAGATTTTAGGGATCTTAATAAAGCATGCCCAAAGGATGATTTTCCATTTCCAAACATAGACATGATAGTGGACATGACCGCAGGTTATGAGATCTATTCATTGATGGATGGTTTTTTCAGGTATAATCAAATCAAGATAACTCCTAAAGACTAGGAAAAGACTGCATTTACTTGCGCATGGGAAACCTATTGCTGGAATGTCATGCCATTTGGATTAAAAAATGTAGGAGCTACATACCAAAGAGCTATGACTACTATCTTCCATGACATGATGCATAAGAATATGGAAGACTATGTGGATGACACCTTGGCAAAATCTAGAAATAGGGATACCCACTTAGGTGATTTGGAAGTCATTCTAGATCATATGGAACAATTTCAATTAAGATTAAATCCCAAAAAGTGTGCATTTGGAGTCCCCTCTAGAAAACTCTTAGGATTTATCATTTTAGCTAAAGGCATAGAGGTGGACCCAAAGAAAGTTCAAGCAATATTGGATATGCCACCTCCCAAAAACATCATCCAAATGAGGAGTCTTCAAGGACGCCTTCAATCTATAAGGAGGTTCATTTCAAAACTAGTAGATAGAGCTCAACCCTTTAATAAGACTTTGTACAAAGGGGTTAAATGTGTATGGAATGAAGATTGTCAGCAAAGTATGGACCAAATCAAACAATACTTGGCCAATCCTCTAATCTTGATACCTCCTATCCCAGGAAAACCACTCATATTGTATGTGTTAGCAATAGAATCTTCCTTGGGGGCATTATTGGCCCAACTTGATGATACTGGAAAAGAAAGAGCTATATATTACATCAATCATACTCTTGTGTCATTTGAGATCAATTACACTAGTATTGAAAAATCTTTCCTTGTGGTGGTGTTTGCTTCTCAAAAGTTGCAACATTACATGCTTGTGCATACAATACACCTCATTGCAAAAATTGATCCTCTCAAATATTTGCTTGGTAAGGCTGCTCTCATAGGTAGACTTGCTAAGTGGATGATGGTCTTATCAGAATTTGACATAGAGTATGTTTAGTGTGAGGCTATAAAAGGATAGGCCATAGCTGACCAATTGGCTGATTTTCCAATTCGAGATAAAATGCCAATCCAAGTTGAATTTCTAGATGAGCACATAATGTACATGACTCCAAGAACATGGAAGATGTTCTTTGATGGCTCTTTCCTTCCAAATGGTTCAGGAGTAGGAGTGTTATTTGTTTCTCCTCATGGGTACACAATCCCTAAGTCCTACAAACTATTGTTCGCATGCACAAATAACATTGCTGAATATGAGGCCTTGAATAATGGACTAAAAATGGCTATAGATTGGAGAATCATAGAGCTACATATTTATGGGGATTCACAATTGATAGTCAACCAAGTTAATGAAGAATACCAAACAAAGGATGAAAAATTGGTACCCTACAAAAAAATGGTTGATTCATTGCGATGATATTTCACCTTTGTTACATTTCAAGAAATCCCTAGAGTAGAGAATAAAGCAGCTGATGCTATGGCTACATTGGCTTCACTTCTTCAGCTAGAACAACATGAGTCCAGATTCAAATTCCTAGTGGAAGAGCTACGCTACCCTTTCTATGACTCCCAAGAAAGACAAGTTGTTTGTACCCTTGTTGGCCATGAGTCATCCTGCTATGGTGCCATTTACTCATACCTCTGTGATGGTACTATTCTTGAAACCTTCAACCATTCTGAATGATGAAACCTAACCTGAAATGCCTCTCCCCATACCCTTATCTCTAGTGATTTGTATAGGAGGGGTTTAGATGGGACACTTCTTAGGTGCTTGGAAAAGGATGAGTCTGACCAAGTGTTAGTTGACATCCATGAGGGAATTTGTGGGGGATTTTCTAATGGTCTTGCCATGGCCTGAAGGTTTCTTAGGGCTGGGTACTATTGGCCTACCATGTAGATAGATGTAGTAGCTTTTGCTAAATCTTGTGAAAAGTGTCAGAAACATGGTAACCTGATACATGCTCTAGGTAGGGAGATTATTCCTTCTATTTATCATTGGCCATTTTAGTGCTGGGCCTTTGACCTTGTTGGGAAAATTCATCCTAACTCATCAGGTGGACACAAATTCATCATCACTGCTACTGATTATTTTACCAAATGGGTAGAAGCTGTCCCACTTTCTGGTTCCTTAGGCAAGACAATTTCTTTGTTTATTTTGAACCATATCATCTATCAGTATGGAGTGCCTTATGAAATAATCACTGACAATGGAGGTCAATTTAAAAACAAGGACCTTAAACATCTCTACAAAAGTTCAAGATAAATCAACATTGGTCCTCCATTTACTTCCCGCAAGGAAATGGACAAGCAAAGGCTTCAAATAAATCCATTCTTAAGATTCTCCATAGAACAATTCACAAGAACGGTAGAGATTTGCATGTACAGATAAATCCAGCCTTATGGGCCTATAGAACAAGTATTTGTACTCTAACTGGGGCTACTCCTTTTTCCCTCACTTATGGTGTTGAAGCAGTGTTACCTTTAGAGGTGGAGATTCCTTCACTTAGAGTTTCCCTTAAAGGTTTAGTGACAGACGAAGACTACGGTGCCATGAGGCTCCAAGAACTAGAACTTCTAGATGAAAAGCATAAAGCATCTTTTGATCACATGAGAGTTTACCAAAAGCATATGTCCAAAGCATTCAACAAGAAGGTTTGCACTAGAGAGTTTCAAGTGGAGGATCTTGTCCTATGAGAAAACCCTAAGAACCAACAACATAGAGAGCAAAAGGGGAAATTTGAACCTAATTGGCTTGGACCATACATAATTACTGCTGCTTTTGGGATAGGTGCTTATTTACTATCTGATCCAGAGGGAGAACAATTCCCTGATCCTATCAACGTTTTGCACCTCAAGAAGTTCTATCCATGATGCCTATTCTATCTAGGGGCATCCTTTGTACATATTTATTGATCCTAAAAAAATTCCAAAAAATTCATATATGATGATGAGAAAATCCTAAAAAGCATATAAAGTCCTGAAAAAATACAAAAACATAAAAAAAATTAAAAATTAAAAAAATTAAAAAAGTGCCTTGGTGAAAACCCGGAAACAGGCACCTTGGTAGCAAAAATAAAAAAAATAAAAATTAGAAAAATCTCCAAGTGGTGAAAACTTGGAAATAGGCACTACTTGAGACCTTTGCACCCTTGTTTCTTAGCATGTGTCCTCGACACTTAACCTTTCTCCATTATGCCTTGACCTTGTTGCCTTGGTTTGGAATTGGTCTTTGTCTTTGTCTAGGGGGCATAACTATGTTAGCTTTGGTCTCTAGGATGCGTTGCTCTTTAGGACATCTTGCAAATGGTGTTTTTCAACACCACTCCAACTGTGTTTTTCAACACTACCCTAGTGTCAAGTGTTTTTCAACACTTATCAGATATCTTACTCGTAGTCTAGCATGATATGATATTTTCTCAATGGTAGATGCGATACTCAAAGTTTGACTCTATGACCTACACACACACTTAAACACTTGACTCACTGAGACTTGTTTGACTTTATTTCTTTGTGTGCTATCTATGATGATTTCTTTGATGAGTGTTCTCTCCCTAATAGTTTTCGATGATGCTGAGCTAGAAGACTAGGGGCATGAGGACATGTTTTATTGCTTTTTCTGCTTGTGGGTATATTTTGTTGGTCCTAACTATCATTAGCATTTATGCTTGTTCCACTTGACATTAGGGTCTACAAGGTCTTATCATTGACTATTTTTCACAAGTGCATGCTTATAGTCATCTTGACTTTCTTGTGTCTCGATGCAAGCATAATCCTGCCATATTAAACTTAGGAAATCTCACTGCACTAGTCATCTTGACCTATATGTCTTTGATGCCTAGGTGGGATTCCCACATATCTATCTGATATAGATCATATTCAGATTCACATAGTTATACTAGTGTATATTGTATGATCTTGCAATGCTACCAATAATTATTGATGATGAATATTAGAGTCTAAAAGCTTTGTGACCTTGCAAGTAAACCACTTTTCATAGTAGCTTTCATTTTTAGGTTCATGATAGTTAGTTTTTCATCTTGCATATGGAGAGTGCTCTCCTTTCATCTTTCAAAAACTTATTAGTCAAACTGCGCTTACCTTTCACTTCTTCCCGATCATGTCTTTCACTTCTCGTATTTCATATCACATCATTTTCTATTCATTTTGGGATCAAAATTGAAATCCAAGTTCATCCTGATAGTCCAAATTGAATTTTCCCCTTCTTTTGCATAGTTGGTTGACCGTTTGAGGCTTGATCCTTCTATCTTTATTGGGGCATCTTCATTTCTTCATCCCCATCTCTTTCAACCTCCTAGTCTTTCATTCATTTCCATTTGATTTATCTCTCTGAGGTTTGACTTCATCCTTAATCTATATCTTTCTCAGTCAAACCTAGTCAAACTGGGGCATATCTTCATTTCTTGATGGTTATCCTATCATCTTTCACCTTCAATTATGATTTCTAGTGACTTGATCAAGTTTATCAATTTACTATTTCTCCTCTACCTGATTTCAATTTCGATTCCGAGGGGGCAGTACCTATCAGCTTCAATATTTGATTCAACTTATCAATTAAACCTTGCTTGAGATTCTTATCTCTTATTTGAGACTTGACAATTTCCTATTTACAAGTGTGTTGGTCTTGTCTTTCAGCTTATCTTTGTCAGCTTATGCTTATCTTTGTCCTGATATGTTCCCATCCGTCGAACACATGTCTGGATTGTTTTGTGATCCCAAATCAATCTTACATTTCAATTTCATTCTTTGACCACATGTGATCCCAAATCGATCTCACATTAGTCAAAGAGGGGAAAATGTATGCACCCTAAAATGGTCACCTAGACTTTGGGCCCCCATTGAACAATTTATCAAATCCCTGAATCAATATTTTCAAAAATCAACATTTTTCAATTATATCAATTACCTTGATCAAATCGTATTTTATCATTTATTCGATTATTTTCTATGGGCTAACCATTTTTAAAAGGAGAGCTCTTTTCTCATTCTAGGATCCAACATTTTATGCTAATCTTATGCTCCAAGATTTCTTGGAGACTTTGGAGCTTTTGGAGATCGTTTCTTGCATTCTAGTTTGATTTCTTGCATCATAGCTTTCATGGCATCTAGTTTAGTTTCTTTTATGCTTTAGCTCAGCTCACATATATTAATTAGCAAGGCTTGTAATAGTTTCATTTCCATAGCTTACTTGCATCTTCATTCTTAGCATAGTTGCATTGCATTCTCATCTTGATTCTTGAGGATATTGGCACTCTTGCCCTTGTCTCTTTGAATCTCCCATTGTGTGGTTTACTAGCAAGGTTGCATGCTTCAATAGCTCTAGCTGAGAGCACCATCAACATCCTTGTGACTCCATACCTAGGGAGCTCTAGGTCACTTTCTCAAAGTTTCCCATTCATGGATTCCCTTGGAAGAAATGACTTAGAGAAGTGCACTATTGAGTGTGTACAAATCCTATCTTCAAACATAAATTTTGACCAAATTGCCCTTAAAACTGATATTTTTAAAACTCATTGGTCAAGATTCGTACGATCTTGAAACTTCATCGCACACTATTTTGGGATTTATCATGTGATAGTTTGTTGCTACAAAACTATTGCACTGCTTGCTTGGAAAGTATCACACAGGCTGCCTGGAAATTGTCACACTGCTTAGCGCAAAAAATCATTTTGAAAGATTCTATCATACTGTTAGCCTGGAAACTATCACACGAGTTATTTTTATGTCTCATTATTGCTTGCTATCTTACTAATTTTTCACTTCTAATTTTCCTTGGTCAGTCTAGGTTAGATCTTAGGTGCTGTGAGATGTTGCTCAATATCCAAATGAACTCAAATGGTATCAATTTGCATAAAATGACTCTTGGTCTTATTTCTTCCACATCTTCCATGTCTTCCTAGTCTCCCATTTTCATCCTTTCTCTTCTTCCTTCATGTCTTATTTCTCTTCTTCCTAGACTCTTCATGTGTTCTTGATTCTTTTCCTCTTATTTTCTAGTCTACTTTCTTCTATTCTTCTATTCATTTATTCCATGCTTGATTCCTTCTCTTCTAGAACCATGAATTTCAACTATTTTGTTATGGAACCTCTCTTGAAGTAGATGATCTCGAACTCATTACGCAATTTGAATAATTTTATTCCTCTGATAGTCCTTCTAGATATTGCATGGGTGATAAACTTAAGGCAAAAATAAGAGAAAAATTGCTTGAATCAGATGCCTTTGCTAGGATCATAGACATGATCATGTCATGACCTGCTTCCAAACATTCTTCATCATCTAAGTCTTCTCATTCTTCCTCATCTTCCAAGTCTTATAATGACTCTTCTAGACATTATTTGCATTCCTCATTATCCAAGTCTTCTTCCTCTACTAGGTCTTCACTTTCCCCTTCTTCAGGATCTTGTTCCTCTTCTACTTCTCCCAAGAGTCTTACTTCTCTTCTCAAGACATACCATAATGAGAAATATGATAGCCCTTGTGATACCTCTTCCATGAAGAGTGACACACTTGTCTTAGATGACTATGATGACTATGATGACTATGATGATGAACAATGTAGTGATACCTATGATACTTATGTTCCTAAAAGTCCTTCTAGTCATGCGCTTGTGCTTACTAGAAATGGGTCATCACATTGGATAGATCATGATGGTGATCAATATGATTCTAATTTTGAAAGAGACTTTGAAGATTTCTGTGAACAATAGCTAGATGATACATCTACTTCACTTGAGGAAGAGAAAGCTTACCGTGCTAATTATAAACATAAATACTATAAGAATCTTTCCTCTAAGAACTCTCATGCTAAAAATATAGATTACACTCTCAAGCAAGATTATGTTAATGATGGACCACTGTCTTGTGATGATTCCCTTCCATCCCTTACTTCCTCCAATACCCATACATTTCCTAAAGCTTCTGAGTCTTTCAAATCTTTCACAAATCCTTCATCCAAAAAATATCCTAATACTTTTCATGCGGTTCCCTATAGTTATCCTCAAGGGCTACCTCTTAAAAAAACTCAAGCTAACCTTAAATTATCTAAAAATACTTCCAATAATGCTACACCTAATGAGCCTAATCCTTTATATGCTACAATGCCTACTTTAGCTAATTCCTCACTATCTCTTCCAGAGTCTTCCATACAATCCCAACATGCTTCCTTCTCCTTAGAAGTGGCTCCATGTCAAGAGGACTCTAAAAATAAAGAAAAGAACATAAAGAAAGATCAAGATCAAGAACCCTCCATAACATCCAATCCTTTTCATGATGTCTCTTATCTATTTTATGGTTCTTTTGATCCTCAACGCCCTTCCTCATTAATTCCACCATGTCTTGAGTCTTCTCCTAAGCAAGATCAAGCTACTACTTACACCGTTGATCTTATTGCCAATCAAAATAACCTTACTACACTTGTGCTTTCCAAAGATGATACTTTCATTAAGGTTATTGAAAATGGTGTTGTTACTTCCAATGTTAAGCCTATTCAAAATCAAGAGAGAAATTATACGCTTATGCTATCCAAAGCTCCTTTTCAAGATCAAAGTCTTCCATCTTCTTGTTCTACCACTCCATCTTCGCTTCCACTTTCTACTCTTCCTAAGTCTTTTCAAGCTTTGAACAATCATATCAAAGAATTTTATCTTATTCAAGAGGTTCATGATCCTATTGCAAATCCTAATGCTCACTCTAAAGATGGTGATGTCCTTGGTTGTCATATAGATGTTGATGAACTTGTTGATTATCCTTTTGCATCTTACACTTCCATCCTCAGACATCTTCCACCACTACTAAGGGTTTCACATCTACCTTCCATCTTGGGCCCTTATGTCCATTCACTTTCCCCTCCTAACTCTCCTAATTTGCAATCCATATTGGGTCCTTACATCCCTCCATCTCCTATCCTTCCTCAAGATCAACATAGATGCATATCCTTGAATCATTTTCATCCACCCACCCATCTAAACTAGTCATATCCTCCTTCTTCTTCCACAAGTCCCAAGTCTTTTAGAAGTAACTTGAATGTTCAATACAAGAAAAATAAGCAATACAAGAATCCATAAAAAAAATAAGATCACCATATCTCCTCTAATCGAAATGGAGGCATAAAGTCAAAATAGATATCTAAAACCAAAACTACAAGACAAGTATGGGTTCCAAAATCCATCATTGAAGATATTCTCTCTAAATCATAAAAAATAAATGAAAAGCCTATGACTATATGGATTCCAAAGTCTCTCTTGAAAGAGTCTAATGTTGAACAACAAGTGAAGTTGACATTCAAGCTTCCAAAAGCTTCCACTTTATCTTCTTCCAAAACATTCTTCCATTCCATGTGCCTAAAACACAACCTCTGCTATCCATTCACCATATTCCCTCACGTATTCCTTCATTCATGTTTCCTCCATCCTCTCGTCACCCTTCAATTTGTGTGTTGATGTTGATCTCACCTTCCTTCCCATCTACCCTTTCACAATCCTTCCATTCATTGTCCTTCTACCTTCTATCCTTTTTCCTCATTTGCTTATTCCTCCTATCTTCCAACCTCACTTGCTTTACATAAAACCTTATCCTCCATTTTTCTCTTCCATCTTCCTTTCCCTATCGACATCTTTGAGCATATCATTTTAAATCCTTGGCATATCATGGTATATCCTTTCAAGGAGCATTATCTAAAAAGCTTACATTCTTCCAAAAAAATTAAAAAAAATAGAAAAAATAGAAAAATTCAAAAAGAAAACCAAAAAAAAAATAAAATTGAAAATGTGCCTTTGTGGAAACCTGGAAACAGGCACCTTGGTAGCAAAAGTAAAGAGAAATAAATTTGTCCTATGGTGAAAACCACTCCCTTGTGGCCCCTTGTATAAGTATCGTGATGAAAACCTGGCAATCAGGCATCATGCATAGTTCTTCTACATATTTCATCCATTCCATCTTCTCTCTTTAATCTTGACAATGTTGACCTATACACGAATATTTGGCTATCTTGTGATCTATCTTATGATGATCTTGCTTTCATTTCATTCATGTTTAGCCTCCATATTTATTTTCCTCCATTCATTCTATCCTTTCGCTATCCTTTTCCCCTTTGGTCCTTATCTAATAGAAAAGAGTAAAACACAATGCTATGAAGCATCTTGACATGTCTACTGCTTTGGACTGCATCATTTCGTTCTTTTGCATTATGCCTTTTTGACTTATCCTATGTTGGCCTTTCATTGCTTGTCCAAATGTGCTTTATATGACAATTTTCCCCTAACTTGGGTACTCTTGAGGAGTTCACCCTTGAGAATTTCTTCCCTTCATTCTCTTGTCTTCCATCTCTTCCACTAGCTTGCTATTCCCTCTTGTCCTCCACCTTGCTAGACATTGGGACTACATGATGTGATCTTGCTTGGGAGTTTGATGCCCATTCTATTTGGGGGCATCCTTTGTACATATTTATCAATCCTAAAAAAATTTCAAAAAAATTCATATATGATGCTGAGAAAATTCTAAAAAGAAAATATTGTCTTGAAAAAATACAAAAAAATCAAAAAATGCAAAAAATTCAAAAAAATAGAAAAAGTGCCTTGGTGAAAACTTGGAAACAGGCGCCTTGGTAGCAAAAAATACAAAAAAAATTTGAAAAAACCAAAAAATCTCTAAGTGGTGAAAACCTGGAAATAGGCACTACTTGAGGCCTTTGCACCCTTGTTTCTTAGCAATGCATCTTTGAAACTTAGCCTTTCTCCATCTTGCCTTGACCTTGTTGCCTTGGTTTGGAATTGGTCTTTGTCTTTGTCTAGGGGGCATAATTGTGTTGGCTTTGGTCTCTTGGATGCATTGGTCTTTAGGAAATCTTGCAAACGGTGTTTTTCAACACCAACCCCAACTATGTTTTTCAACACTACCCTAGCGTCAAGTGTTTCTCAGCACTTATTAGATATCTTACCCGTAGTCTAGAATGATATGATATTTCTCACTGGCAGATGTGATACTCAGAGTTTGAATCTATGACCTACACACATGCACTTAAACACTCGACTCGCTGAGACTTGTTTGAATTTATTTCTTTGTGTGCTATCTATGATGATTTCTTTGATGAGTGTTCTCTCCCTAATAGTTTTTTTTCTACTTGTGGGTATATTTTGTCGGTTCTAACTATCATTAGCATTTATGCTTGTTCCACTTGACATTAGGGTCTACAAGGTATTATCCTTGACTGTTTTCACAAATGCATACTTATAGTCATCTTGACTTTCCTTGTGTCTTGATGCGAGTATAATCTTTCCATATTAAACTTAGGAAATCTCACTACACTAGTCATCTTGACTTATATGTCTTTGGTGCCTAGGTGGGATTCTCACATATCTATCTGATATAGATCATATTCAGATTCACATAGTCATACTAGTGTGCATTGTATGATCTTACGATGCTACCAATAATGCTTGATGATGAATATTAGAGTCTAAAAGCTTTGTGACCTTGCAAGTAAACCACTTTTCATAGTATCTTGCATTTTTAGGTTCATCATAGTTTAGTTTTGCATCTTGCATATGGAGAGAGCTCTCCTTCATCTTTCATGGACTTCTCGGTCAACTGTGCTCACCTTTCCTTTTCTTGATCATGACTTTTTCTCCTTGTCTTTCACATCACATCCTTTTCCTATCATCACGATGGGTTAATCTTATCATCATATATAAAATGACCCTTTTTGCCCCTTATATAGCATTTTGACTTTTTGACCAATTTTCAAAACATCTCAGAATTTCATGAATATTTCACCCTTGGCTAATGTCGACATCCTGTATCTATTTTCAGGATCAAAATTGAAATCTGAGTTCATCTTGATAGTCAAAATTGCATTTCAAAACTTTCTCTTTTTTCTGCGCAATTTGCTGACCATTTGAGGCCTAATCCTTCGATCTTTTTTGGGGCATCTTCATTTCTTTCCATCTCTTTCAACCTTCTAGTCTTTCATTCATTTTTATTTGATTCATTTCTCTGAGGTTTGACTTCATTTTTATCCTATATCTTTCTCAGTAAAACCTAGTCAAACTAGGGCATATCTTCATTTCTTAATGGTTATCCTATCATTTTTCATCTTGGATTATGATTTCTAGTGACTTGATCAAATTTATCAATTTATTATTTCTCCTCTACCTGATTTTGATTTCAATTTCAAGGGGGCAGTGCCTATCAGCTTCAATCATTGATTTAGCTTATCAATCAAGCTTGCTTGAGATTCTTATTTGAGAATTGACAATTTCCTTTTCACAGGTATGTTGGTCTTGTCTTTTAGCTTACCTTTATCAACTTACCATTGTCCTAATAGGTTCCCATCCGTCGAACACATGTCTGGATTTTTTTGTGATCCCAAATCGATCTCACATTTCAATTCCATTCTTTGACCACATGTGATCCCAAATCGATCTCACATTAGTCAAAGAGGGGAAAATGTATGCACCCTAAAATGGTCGCCTAGACTTTGGGCCCCCATTCAGCAATTTATCAAATCCCTAAATCAATATTTTCAATTATATCAATTTTCTTGATCAAAATCCTATTTTTATCATTTATTTGATTATTCCATGGGCTAACCATTTTATCCTAAAGTCTTTACTTATTTAAAAGGAATTTCCTCCCCTTTTATTAAATAAAAAGACCCCAATTTTCATCTTATCCTAAGTTGCACAAATAAAGCATTATTCTTATTTTATAAAAAGAAAAAAAAGTCTTTTTGTCTCATATGGACACAAAAGTCAACTCTTATTTTCTCATTGGAGGATATTTGTGCACATGGATTGCTCATCTTTCAAGCTCCACCCTTGATTAAATCTTTTACCTCTTAATCTCCATGGTCCATTCCTTTTCAATTCCTTTAAAAGGAGAGCTCTTTTCTCATTCTAGGATCCCAACTTTGAATACTAATCTTATGCTGCAGGATTTCTTGGAGACTTTGGAGCTTTTGGAGATCATGCATTTAGCTTCATTCTTTCATTCTCAGCTTAAGCTTTCATGGCATCTAGCTTAGTTTCATTTATGCTCTAGATTAGCTCACATAGCTTAATTAGCAAGGATTTGTAATACTTTTATTTTCATAGCTTAATTTGTATCTTCATTCTTAGCATAGTTGCATTGCATCTTCATTCTTGATTCTTGAGGATATTGGCACTCTTGCCCTTGTCTCTTTGAATCTCCCATTGTTTGGTTTACTAGTAAGGTTTCATGATTCAATAGCTCTAGTTGAGAGCACTATCAACATCCTTGTGAATCCATGCCTAGGGAGCTCTAGGTTGCTTTCTCAAGGTTTCCCATTCATGGATTCCCTTGGAAGTAATGACTTAGAGAAGTGCACTATCTAGTGTGTACACTAAGGACTCTATAAAGATGGGAAGATCATAAATTCTTTTTCTTATTGATTTTAGGAGGACTTGTTGCTTATAAATTATAACATCTAGATTTTTATAGTTTATGGCTAATGTAGTTCTTTCTAAGTTATAAATAGATTAAATGTACAATTATATGTTGACTATTAAACAATATATTTTATGAGTTAACAGTTGAATGCTTTTGATGTTATGTGTATAAATATTAGCATTACTATCTTATTGTGGATATAATTTCATAAGGTTGGTAATTTGTCTAGGTGATTTTCTTTATAGCTCTTGGTCAAGCTAATAACAATATAGGGTATTCTGCCAAAGGAAACCACAACATCTATTGGTCAAGATATTGAAATATTTTACCCATGTTATGCTAGGGCATGTTCATGAAGTTATTTAGTTATTCGTTCAAGATGTTATCCAAATCCTTTTACTTTTTTTTTCTACGCTCATATATTCTTTTAAATAAAATTATCTAGTTAGTGTGATTTGATTACAAGTTGTTAAGGGACTATAAACACGTGACATAATATATGTTGGAAATTAGATTATTTATGAATGTTAATTATAGTGTAATAATGTAAGGTTAGAATAATAACATTTAAAATAAGTTGGCACACTAAGTAATTATAAATGAATTTCTTAGTGTGTTATTCATAGTTTAATACATATGTAAGAAAGGCACATAGTTATATAGATAAAATGATAATATAATGGAAAGTAATATAAAAGGGAAAGAATTAGGTAATTCATAACCCCACTTGTACGATTATGAATCTTGTGAGTTTGGGTTCCTGGATAATACTTATATTTTAAAGTATCATTTCTCTACGTCAGCTTTAAACCTTTAAGTGGGTCTTTTGAGAAGACCTCGTAATGATATTCATGTGCAACTTATCTCTATGCCAAGTCAAGCTAGACTTCGTCACTATATTCCCTAAGTGGGTAGCAGCTGACAAGAAAATTGTCTGGGGTATAAGACCTTAGAAAGGGTTGTGTACCCACTTTTATACACTTTAGAATGCATGATGTTTTATTTTATTTTTGTTTTACATTTGGTGAACTATTATAATATGGTTCAAAATCAAAAGGTTGAACTACAAAGTCTTTGAGCGTGAACGTAGGCAAGGCTATCAATGATGAGTCCCCGAGACTTGGGTCTAGACCTTTAAGGTTTGTCTCTACTATTCTTTATTTATCCAAATGGATTATGTAAGCCATTATTTTTATGATCACATAATTAATATTGATGACTCTTATTTTCTTGCATCTAGTTTTGAAACACGTGCAGATATAGGTATTGCAAAAGATGGTGAAGGTACATGAAAGAAAAAGTTAGGTATGTAATGTTATTAGTTATTTTTATCTTATTTTACATTCAAAGATTATCATAAGAATGTTTAAATGAGCATAGTTGTGGATGATTCTTGATTTACTTCTTGTCTCTACTATTACATTAAAGTAAATTAAATAAAAGGAAGAAAAAAAAAAAGTTGATGTTTTGTTGTGTATTTATGTTCTTGCATTGGGAGTCACTCATTGGGGGCATTACAATTGGTACCACTATCCTGATATCCTAATCACTTGTTTTTTTTAACTACAACAGACCTATATATCTTTTAAAATCAATCAACCAATCAGAAACATCAAATTTTTATTAGAAAATCAAGTTTGAGTTTCAAAATTTAAAAAATCCTTAGGTGTCATTTGCCTAATAGGACGCGACATTATACCTTAGGCGGTGCATAAAATTACATACGTGGAACTTTATCATTAGCACACATCACTTAACATTTCAAATGACATTTTACAGCTCTAGGCAACACTTTATCAGGCCTAGGCGATATTTAAAACCTAGGGTTTTATACGTAGAAAAAACATTTCTAAAATGACAATATAACCCTAGTGCTACGCGGTAGTTAAAATTTATTAGGCGATAATTTACCCTATCTTAAGCAACATTTTAACATGCTGAGGTGTCATTAAAATGCATGGATGCATTCTTTTAATGTTCTACGTGGCATTTAAGCTATACTACGCAACATTTTGCAAAATGTAATCTATAACAATAAGATTTAAATGCAATAAATAATATTAAAGAGCAATAAATGCACAAGGAAGGTTTGAAATCACTCACAGGAGGTCCATAATCCAAGGGTCTCTGATACCGATGACCTCTCTCGAATTGATGCCCCCGAATAGGCACAACCATTGTGAATAATCAACTCTAGATTAGAGAAAAATCTCAATAGTGAAAAGTGAAAATGAATGGTAAATCTAGGTTTTTCAACCTATTTAAGCTAAATTTGATCTAATTTGGAGGTAATTTTTCACCTAGTGACCTATATCAACATATAAATCAAACCGGGGCATTTGTTGAAATATGCATATCATCAATGTTTTTTAGAAATGAAAACATATTGGATCAACTATCAATCAATTTCATCAAATTTTTCAAATCAAGCAATCAATATGTTTTATTTCTAAGGGGGCATCATAGTATCAAATTAGCATCACATTAGATATGGGGTATCAAAATTTTTGAACTATTATCAGTGGGACACATATCATTTTATCAAATCAAATCAGAGGCATATCATATCAATCAACAACTAGGACCTAAAAGTGATCAAGACTTAAAAATTTTCTTTGAATCAATGAGCTTCACACATCAATTCAAAGAGGGGCATTTGTAGACACTCAAATATGGGCAAGTGCTTTAAAATGATTAAAATTCCAAATTGTTAATCAAAATGGCAAATTCTTATAAAAAAGGATCAAATCAAATCAAAATAGATATTTATTAACCAAAGTTGGACAAAATAATTAAAATCAAAGGAAAAATCAAATCATGAGATTAAATAATTAAATACAAGCTTAAAGGGGTCAAAAACACTGTGTAATTGATTTTAATCAATTAATTGTATAGTTGTTAAATCAAAAATCAAATTGAACCTATTCCCTTACATGTCTAATTTAATTAAATGATGGAATTTAATTAATCCTAATATCTTTCAACAAAAAATTGAGCAACCAATGAGAATTGAGGAACAAAAGCACATGGATCACTCAAAATAGTTGAATCTCAATCACACATTTCAAACTTTGAATCTCATCCACTCAGTTTTGTCCTTTTGTCCAAAGCTTTGAGACAAACATTTAAATTGTCCCCCCATTTAAAAACATTGCAAAGTTTTTGACTCAACCAAGGCTAAATCATGATTACTTCACTCTACCCCCTACCCTTGGGAATTTACTATAAATGAGAGGCATTTTGAGAGTAATAATCATCTTAAAAATTGATTTGCAAAGCATCACCATTATAGTCATTTTTCATAGCAATTGAGAGAATTGAGAGCATTTGAATTATCTTTGTATCACATTATCAATTTGAGAGCTAGATTAAGCATTTGTAGTATCATATTTCTCATTCTAGATTTGTCACTTGTGGAGAATAGGCTGAGAGCTTCACTTACCAAATTAGTTAGAGAACCATGAGATGTCATGGATGTTAAATTCAATTCTTAGTTTAAATTTGCAATGTATTTGCTTAGAATTGTTAGTTAATGATCCTAATTTCATGAAGGTGTTAAACTGGAATGCTTGATGACCTGTGAGCTTTGAGAGCTAGGGCATCATTTCTATTACCTTCAAGGCATTGTGTGAAGTATTTGATCTCTCATTATTTGTTTTGATGTTGATATTCACTATGTGGTACTCCCCATTTATGATCATTTCATGAGGAAATGTCTTGATGGCTCACGGTCTACAAGCTAGGGAATCATACATTATTCATGAGATCACTATTTAATAATGGCATTGTTCATGAGCTCATTGTTTAATATCTAGCTAGGCCATGTAAATGGTACGAGGCCAACCCAATCAGCCCAGCAAAATGTGTCATGTTTATCTTTGTCAAATAGACTCATTCACCATTTTTTTCTTGTTCTTCACATAAATATTTTTGGAAAGTTGACTATACTAGTGTATATGACTTAATATAGTGTTGTCATTATGGAAAAAAAGTCATATGATGTTTTAGAATCAGCACTCATGATAAGAAGATCAGAAATTGGCTAAGTGTTGAAGACTGGACAGTGTACAGAGTACCTGAAGGTCAGAGCATCAATGCATGTGCATACGATAGAATTATGATATGTGCCCTAGAATTTAATTTGGTAAGACCATATTTATGCTAAGTCTAAGAGTTCATGATCAGAAGATTAAGTATGAGGAAGATACAGAGAGTCTAAGTTGCACAAACAAGTGAATGCCAAAGAAGAATAGTGCAAGCAGCTAACTGTTGGTATTTTGGTTAGCGGTTATATTATTGTTGTGTAAGGGCTATGCACCTATTGTAATTAGGTTGTATACATACAATTATGTTTTTTTGTAAACACGCTTGAGCCAATTCAATTGGAAGCATTGTGTGTAATCAGTTAAATGGCCGACCTAGTTAATTATTTTATATGTGCATATAAATATTAGATGCGCTGTTGTAATGAAGTATGAATGTTGATAGAGAGTTGAAATAAGAAGAGAAGAAGTATGTGAAGGGTTGTTAAGATGTATTAGATCTTTGCAAGAGGTCAAAGCGTCAATGCATCAAAGGAACTAATCAGACAAGCAGTGTCACAGTGCTAGTTCATCCAACAGATATAGTCTGTATCTAAGATCAAAAGGTTGTAGCCTTCACCACCTTAGAAGTGAGCGCTAGGATAGTGTGTCCAAACCCCTAATAGGGTTATTGTAAAAGAATCCTAATAGGGTTAGACCCTTGACCAGGTCATTGTACTAAATGTATTGTAAAGCAACTCCTAACAGGGTTAAGGATCTTCTAACAAGGATCATTAAACACTAGTACAGATTATTAGTGGGTGTTAATTCCCTCTGGGGTTTTTACCTATTTGGGTTTCCTCATAACCACATTGGTGTTATGTGTTGAGTTCATGTTTCTTATTTATGTTGATGTTCATTTCACTACTTAAGCATTCAGGTTAAGTTTAAGAAGTAAAGTAAAAAGATTAAATTAAGTGAACACTGATTCACACCCCCCCCACCCCCCCCCCCCCCCTCTTAGTGTTCCCATTCCTAACAATTGGTATCAGAGCTCTAGTCCTTAGAAAAGAAGTTTAACCACTTGAGGAGTACATGGAGAAATAAGAAATGAAACATCTGAAAAGAAATCTTGAAGCTGCTCTTAAAGACCTGGACAAATTTGAAAAAGAAATTGAAGAACTAAAAGAAAAAGTTAGTGATGCTCAAGCAGTTATCAAAAGGCTAAGAAAAGATTTGAAAGAATGCTCTGCCAGTGATTTAGGGATAATGATCAAGAAGATGAATGAAGAAAATTCATCCCTGAAAGAATTGAATGAAGAATTGGATGATAAACTAACTAACAATCAAGAAGTCTATGATGAACAGATCAAAGAGAACCTTCAACTGAATGAAGAATTAAGGCAAGAAAACATGGAAATCTTGGAGCTAAGGAACAACAAGGAAAGCTTGGAATCTGAATTGAAAGAGGCTAAGAATCACATTGATAAATTTCACACAAGAAAGGATTTGATTGAATCTCAACTGTATGCTCGAAAGCTTAAAGGAGATACTAGTGGCATTGGATTCAATGAAGCACAAAATTAGATTGACAACATGTGAGCAAGAATGAAAGCACTAGAAGACACCATAGATTCTAAGGAGACTAGAAGTTAGACTAAATATCATGTTGAACCATCCAATAATGAGTGCAAGCCAGTAGATTGAACCTGTTATGCATGTAACAAGAAGGGACATATATCAAGGAACTGTACAGAGGTAAGACCTTTCAATGGTTATTGTTATTCATGAAATAAATTTGGTCATAGAGCTATGAATTGTAAGACAAGTCAGAAGAACAAGACTCAACATAATCAGAGAAATTAGAATCAGCCAAATATAAGAAGTTCTCAGAATGTTACATGTCAGATATGTAACTATAATGGTCACTCAACTAGACAGTGTAAAATGGTAACCCATCTCAATGCGCTAAGAAATATAAGGCCTCCAACTATTTGTCAATCATGTAACAAGGCTAGACACATCTCAAAGTTTAGTAGATCAAGGATGCAAAGTTAGGAAAGCCCTAGAAAGCCAGAAGAATCAATACTGGACACCGAAGGAGAAGTCAAGTTTGTGAAAGCTTCAAAAGATGCGAGCTTGATTTGGTCAGAGGCAAAGAAGGATAAGGTTAATGATAATGTATTAGATGCATCCATAGTGGACACACCCTCTACATCTCAATGAATGGCCCTCAGGGTCATAGGGGGAGCTAATTTATCTCTAAACCCCTGCGTGATTGGTATACTCACCCTCAGAGTATGCACCTTTGGACTAAACCTTTTGGAGACTAGCAGAACCTATGTGCAAGAGTGCACTAGATGATTGATTACACAATGAAAGTTGGAAATTATTAGTGATAACCTAGTTTATGTGACAAGCATTAATGGTAGAATTCTTACTTTAAAGTACACAGAAGCTTCTAGATCTCTCATTACATTTGAATTCAAAGTGATTGGAGAGTAGAGGATCCCTAGCATTTGAGTGTGAAGGATTGTAGATTGATTCACCAGTGTTCAACAAGTGCATTTGATTGGTTTCAGAAGCCCGAATCTATCATTCTAGTTCAGAAGTCTTTGAGATCATTTGGAAAGTGATATACAAGTAAGTAATGGCTACTCCCATTGTATTTGATGTGGCGGAGAAGAAGAGATATGTGTTTAAGAGACATATATTCAAATCCACACTAGACGACCTAGAAGGTGCATTCTCTCGCACTCCCATGGGCGTTATGCATGTGGGGGCATACATATATTGCAAGAAGGAACCAGTAGGTTTGGATAGAATAATAGTGCACATGGAAACAATGATGAAACCAGATAAAACCTTCATGAATGAGTATGCGTAGCTTGAAAACCACCTGATAATTGAATATGCGACTGCATATGAGTTATATGAGTTTGAATGGATAAAGATTCTACTTAGTAGGATTCATGATGACCTATTCTAGATAGGTGAAGTTCTAGTAAGGATCATAGGTGACCTAATTCACAAGATGATATGTCTCTCTAAGCAAGGCACCATTCTTCTAGTAGGCAAGGATGTGAGAAAACTAGTTGAGAAAACTTGTGAATCAAGAAGTGATAGGTGCGGAATGAAAATTGAGCCTATAGAGGAGAAAGACATCAAATTTATGTCCATGATATTGGGATATAGGTTCTAGCACACTAGCAGAGTAAACAGTGTGTCAACGGCCACCATTCCAGCAACAATAAGGTTGGTAAGAGAGAATGGAGAGTTTAATCTGTGTGAGATCTTGTGCACACAACTAATAGACAACATAAGAGCCACCAAGCATGACAAGACCAAGATATTCAAGTTTGTGTCTCTAATAATCTATATGTACTTCCATATTCTTGGGAAGGTGACTGATTTATATCTAGACAAGTCTATTCCCACTATGCCACATATATCCTTTAAGGCATCCATAGAAAGTACCCTTAAGGATTATATGGAACTGGAGTTGAAAAAATTCAAAGTGAGAATGCAGATGAGGTATAGGATACCTAAAAAGATAGTTGAAAAATACAAAGATAGTATTTGTTTCATGGTAGAGATTGATACAACATGCATGGAGGCTATTGAACCAAGAACAAAGTGGATTCATTCACTAGGATATGAAGTTGAAGAGCCTATTCTAGAGGCTTATGCTCAAGTTCTATTGTCAGCACCTAAGGACCTAAATGAACCTAGGTGGGGAACTTATGAAGAGAAAACAAGAGAAGTAGATGCTGCATTGAACAAAACAAAAACAAAAAGAAAAGTTTCCAAGGTTACTTTAGAGATTTTGAAAATTCATGGAGTTTCTCAAGAAAACATAGACAAAGCAAGGCAAGAGAAGATTTCTTTGGAAATAGAGAGCGCATCTGCAAAAAAGATAGAATTTGATGATCCAATGATGAAGAAGGTGAAAATTGAGAAATCAGATGATCAGAAGGGTAAATCTGATGTTACCCCTCCTGAACCCACAGTAACAATTGATCTTACTACTCCTCCAGAGTATAAGATAATAACAAAGAGGAAGAAAGAGATCAACACTAGTCATCCATCCTCACAAGAAACAACAAGGAAAAGAAACACTCAAGCACCTCTAGAAGTAAGCTTCAAACCTAGTCTCAGTGTGTTAAGTACAAGGATTGTTGATGAAGGTAGAATTGATTAAGTAGGAAAGTTCTATGAGAAATACAGTGAGATTGACAAATCAGAGATTCATGGAATGATTGTCAAACATATGCTGAAGTTTAAAAAGAGTCCTAGAACTAAAAATAGTGATTCTAGATAATGTATGGAACATTTTGGAATTCTTGAAGAGACAGGCAAATGAGGAAGATCTAAGAATAAGAGAGAAAATTCTAGATGAAAGTATCCCAGTATGTTCTCTTGAAGAAAAATCCATGTTGTTAGATTTGGAGAAACCACACCTCCAAAATAAGACAAGAACACTACATATCATGGATAAAAATTATGATTTAGTAGCTAAAGAGATAGAGAAAGCCTTTGAGAAGGTATTCTTGAACATACACATGTATCCATCTACTGCGCACACAACTCAAGTGCCTCCTAAGGAAGCCAAGGAGATAGAGACCACAAAGGCATCAATGAAAGGTCCTCAAGATTCAACGCCTGCAGTAGAAACACATACAGAGGCAGAAAATTCTGCACCCATGACAAAGTCAGTAAAGATAACACTATCATCATTGACAAAGTAGAAATAGCCATGGCGGCCACATATAGAGACCTGGATAAGTTTGATGAAGCTTTTGTGAGCACACAAGAAGTTGAAATCATTTGTGGTAACAATTCACCTAAGCCACAAGAAGAAGTACACATTGAAGATATAACAGATGAAAAAGAAGAAGAGAAGGAAACAGAAAAACAAGAGCAAGAAAAAGAGAAAGAAAAGATGGAAGAGGAGAAAGAAAAAGAAGAGGAAAAAGGAAATGAAATAATAGATAAGCCATCTGTTGAAATACTAAGCAAAGTAAAGCAAGAAGTGATAGATATCACTCCTATCGTTCCCTTAACATCATTGTTTTCAAGCTTGACACCTGACACCACTAGTTTGGAATCATGGGGAGAAGAATACTTGATGAAGTTTAGTGTGTTAGCTATGGAGAAGGCCAAGGAGAAATAGGTAATGAGGAAGCCCCTCCTTGTAGAATCAATAAATATCCTAAACAACTTGTTACCAGCAGATAACAAAGTGTCCAAGGTACACTATGTTGATGATTTAAGTGCAATTCTCTCACAGTTCAAGAGTAATTTCTCTAACTTGGAAGAATCAACATCATTAGTTGCAGAAGAGAAGTATATGAAGAAAAGACTAAATGAGCTGGCCAGCAACTTCTCACTAGACCTCAGTTCACTCAAAGTTGGACAAGAAACTTTGAAAGAGTTTGCAGCAAAAGGAAGGAAAATTATTACTGATTGTATGGATCAAGATAAGTTGACAACCGATCACTACAATAAGATCCAAGAAGTAGAGGCCATGATTGAAAAAAGAGGAAGTTAGTAGAAGATCCCTCTATTGATGTAAACATGTGTAACAATGTATATCAGGGGCAAATTGACAAAATTGAGAAGGCAGAAAATGAGATGTCAAAGATAAGGGCCAGGCAGACTCAGCTTAGAAATGCTCTTGCACCCTCCCTAGATGTGTTGAATTAGAATATCAAGGAGATAGATGCCACCATGGTGACATATGATCAAGGTCCTAGTTAAGATTTGGAGAAGATGGAGAAAATACAATATGCCTTATGTGCCCATCTCCAAACAATCAATGCATTGATTGCATTTTGGAAGCAAGAGATCCAAAATTTATAGATTGCATACCTGAATGTACTTTCAATGTAAGTACTTGTACAGATTCAGTTTTGTAACACCTTTGTCATTAATGTCAAAGGGGGAGTATGTATAGAATATGGAGCTATACCTATGTAAATAAAATGTATAGTAAGAAGATATAAGTGAGATATAAGATAGAGTATGATTAAGTATTTTTTTGTATCAAGTGACAGTTAGTAACTTTGCCATATTCCTTTGTTGCCATCAATGAAAAAGGGGGAGATTATTGGAAAGTTGACTATACTGGTGTATATGACTTAATATAGTTTTTTCATTATGGAAACAAAGCCATATGATGTTTTGGAGTCAGTGCTCATGATAAGAAGATTAGAAATTGGCTAAGTGTTGAAAATTGGATAGTGTACAGAGTACCTAAAGGTTAGAGCATCAGTGCATGTGCATACGAAAAAATTATGGTATGCTCCCTAGAAGTTAAGTTGGTAAGACCATATTCATGCTAAGTCTAAGAGTGCATGATCGGAAGATTCAGTATGAGGAAGATACAGAGAGTTTAAGTTGCACAGACAAGTGAATGCCAGAGAAGAACAGTGCAAGAAGCCGACTGTTGGTATTTTGGTTAGTGGTTATATTATTGTTGTGTAAGGGCTATGCACATATTGTAATTAGGTTGTAGACATACAATTATGTTTTTTTGTAAACACGCTTGAGCCAATTCAAATGGAATCATTGTGTGTAATTGGTTAAAGGGCTGACCTAGTTAATTGTTTTGTATGTGCATATAAATATTAGATGCACCGTTGTAATGAAGTATGAATGTTGATAGAGAGTTGAAATAAGAAGAGCATAAGTATGCAAAGGGTTTTTAAGATCTATTAGAGCTTTACAAGAGGTCAAAGCATCAACACATCAAAGGAACTGATCAAACAAGTAGTGTCACAGTGCCAGTTCATCCAATAGATCTAGTGTGTATCTGAGATCAGAAGGTTGTAGCCTTCACCACTTGAGCAGTGAGCTCTAGGATAGTGTGTCCACACCCCAAACAAGGTTATTGTGAAAGACTCCTAGCAGGGTCTGACCCTTTACCAGGTCACTGTACTAAATACATTTTAAAGAAACTCCTAACAGGGTTAAGGATCTTCTAACAAGGATAATAAAACACTAGTAAAGATTATTAGTGGGTCGCAATTCCCATTGGGGTTTTTACCTATTTGGGTTTCCCCGTAACCACATTGGTGTTATGTGTTGAGTTCATGTTTCTTATTTATGTTGATGTTCATTTCAGTACTTAAGCATTCAAGTTAAGTCTAAGAAGTAAAGTAAAAAGATTAAATTAAGTGAGCACTCATCCACCCCCCCTCTCAGTGTTCCCATTCCTAACAAATATTGCATCAAAAGTAATTGTAAACAATGATTCAAAGAAAAAACAAACAACTACAATAGATCAGACCCCAAAAGAATACAAGGAGAAATAGTGCCCTAATCAGAGACAAAATGAACTCTTAATGTAAGCAAGCATGGAACCAAAGAGGGGAAAGTAAGGCACCAACCAGACTTAGGAAAATATAGCATCCAAAATCATAGAGGATGCTGACAGAACAAGGAGGTTAGCCCACACAAATTTGGTACCTTGCCCACACAAGATCAGCTGTAAAGATCTTAGCCTTCTTCTCCCCTAAATTCACAATAAGAACAGTTAAAATTGAATGCTCTTAGTTTTTCTTCAAATCTATTTAAAAATCCTATGAATTCACTATGCATCAGGTATGACATATGAAGGAATGAATTTGAAATAAGAAAGAAAAATCTTTCTATTTAAAAAATAGCATAATTAAGCCTCAAACAAAAAAAGTGCAAACTTATAAACTTACAAGCTATATACACCACCCTGATTCGCTGAAAAGGTCTTAGCCTTCTTCTCCCCTGAAATCATGATAGGAACAAATAAAATTCAATACTCTTAGTTTTTATTCAAATCTATTCAAAACTCTAATCAACTCATTGTCCAATAGTTAAACTAACCTATGACTTCAAAGGAGGAATTATGAAATATAGTTGTAGGTAGTTATCTCTTCTATAATGATGGAGGAGTCAAAGGTAATGATCAACGAGGTTGCTGCTATTAGATCATACATTAATACACTTACTATTTTGAATTTGAGCTCGGACATCATGCAATGAAATTTCTATCATTGCATGCTTGCTACTGTTGTGTATCATATATTTTTTTATACACTGTTTATTTCATTCAGACCGCGAGCTTGGCATTTGTAATGTATTTTCTATTATTGGATCAATGCTACCTTGTTGTTGAGTCTATGTATGGCTTAACTATGCACATGCATAATTGTAGATGAGGATTAGTAATAGGGTGCCAAGCATTGCTTAGATCCTTTGGATCTAACCCCATCTTTTCCTTCCTTGCAGGTTTTGGATCATACAAGAGCATACTGGATTGAACCCTGGGTCAACACTTCATTACTTCAGGTAATGTTTGGTACCTTCATTATTTATGTTCATCCACTTATGTATATTTTCATATTCATTCATATTCTTCTAAAATTTGGCTATTAGTGACCATATAGGACCATTCTTGATGAAATTTGGCATGAAATTTTATAACATAGTTTCGTAGCATTTGATCTTCATATGGTAGCCATGACTTGAGGTAGGCATTTGAGCTTTGTCTTCTCATTAACTGAATTTAATTTTGATGACATTTTTTGATGGTACTCCCCATTTATGATCATTTCATGAGGAAATCTCTTGATGTCTCACGGGCTGCAAGCTAGGGGATCATGCATTGTTTATGAGCTCACTATTTGAGCACCTCATGTCTCTATTTTATTGACCAGTGCTCTATTTGTTATATTGATGCTATTAGATCAAATAGGGACATTAGTAATAAAATAGGGACATCAGTAATAAAATAATACACTTACTATTTTGAATTTGAGCTCTGGCATCATGCAATGTTATTGCTGTCAAAATAGTAAGTGTATTAATGTATGATCTAATAGCAGCAACCTCATTGATCATTACCTTTGACTCCTCCATCATTATAGAAGAGATAACTACCTACAAATATATTTCATAACTCCTCCTTTGAAGTCATAGGTTAGTTTAAAATGGAGAGGGGTCTTGAAATATCATAAGTAAAAACATTACACAGTGGCATTCAGATTAAGTACAATATGAATTCACATGCCTTTAATTATGTTTTACTTTTGAAATTATCACTCATTGGTCATTTGACAATTCAAGATATAAGTATTAGAATATAAACTATTGTAAAAGGAAAAAACACATATGTATCATCATTTAGTACAAAATATAAAAGTATCCCACAGACACACAGTTGCCATTATAACAACCATCCTCTAATTCCATGGTGTACTAGTCTCAAGGTAAGAACAATTTACTTAAGCCATCATATAAGTATCATCCTAAAGTTTAAATAGACATTGACTATGGATATACAACACTGAGCCATAATAAATTATTGAGTTTCACTACAATTTCTATGTCCACTTACAATCATCCTACTACTTACACTGTAATTTCTATGTCCACTTAAAATAATAAATTATAGAGTTTCATTGCAATTTCTATGTCGACTGCCATTAAAATATATCACTCCTCCTGTTATATAGGCATCCTTCTCATTAAGTGTTTCCATTAAAATATATCACTCTTGTTATATAATGTATATGCATACTTGTTGCTCTTAAATCTTATTACCATTTCACTCAAATTTACATGACATTAAAGCCAAGCCCAAAATGTATACATACGTGTAAGTATAGGAGAAGCTGGATTCTGCAACTATTGAAAAAAAAAACTATACCAATATCAACTTACGAGAAACTATACTTGTGCTCACCACACAATACCTCAACATCATAATGCTTATCATTTTCAAGCTTGAGTGAGGCTTCATACCACACACCTTCCATAGATTTGTATGCAACACTAATTTAGGCTGGAGGTAAACTACACATGTCATGTAAACAACATGGTTGAATGCAATCTCTTTTGTGCATTTTCAAGAGTTTTCCCACCAATACAAGTGTAAATAACGCATTGAACATAATCTATGAACACTGTGTGGTATGAAGTCTCACCGAAGTTTGAAATATATCACTCCTCATGTTATTGTCAAAATTAAATTCAAATATTTCTCAAAACATTTATTCTTGTAGAATTAAGATATCCTTATCTCAATAATAAAACAATCTTCCATAATAGCTTTTGAATCACATTAACACACCCATGTTTTATAGCATATTTCATTTTAGAAGTGTATGGCTTGACTATGCACATGCATAATTGTAGATGAGGATCAATAATAGGGTGCCAGACATTTATTAGACCCTTTGGATCTAACCCCATCTTTTCCTTCCTTGCAGGCTTTGGATCATACAAGAGCATACTGGATTGAACCTTGCGTCAACACTTCATTACTTTAGGCAATGTTTGGTACCTTCATTATTTATGTTCATCCACTTATGTATGTTTTCATATTCATTCATATTATTCTAAAAGTTGGCTATTAGTGACCATATAGGACCATTCTTTATGTTTTTGGGTCATTTGATGAAAAGATGTAAATAGGGACATCAGTAATAAAATAGGGATATCTTAATCTTTAGGAGCTCAAATTCAAAATAGTAAGTGTATTATTTTATTACTAATGTCCCTATTTGATGCTCCTATTTTATTACTGATGTCCCTATTTTATTACTAATGTCCCTATTTTGAAGTGTTTGCTCATTTCAATTACCTTCAAGGCATTGTGTGAAGTGTTTGATCTCTCTTTATTTATTTTGTTGTGCATATACCTTATCTGATCAACTCTGATATGCACAGATGATGAACATTCATATTTTCTTAAGCATTACTTTGAGCTTTCCTACAACGCATGTACTATTGTGAAAATCATCACAAGTCCATTTGTTGCAGGAAAACTCATAGTACACATGTTTGGATGACATTGTTTACATCTTAGCATTTGGAATGCTCGATGACCTACGAGCTTTGAGTGCTAGGGCATCATTGCTATTACCTTCAAGGAATTGTGTTAAGTTTTTTATTTCTATTTATTTGTTTTGCTATTGATATTCACTATGTGGTACTCCCTGTTTATGATCATTTCATGAGGAAATGTCTTGATGGCTCACGGGCTACAAGCTAGGGCATCATGCATTGTTTATGAGCTCACTATTTGAGCACCTCATGTCCCTATTTTATTGGCTGGTGCTCTATTTTTTATATTGAGTTTACATCATATATTTAGTCTTAATAAATATCTTATAAAACAACATAAAACTAACCCAAAATACTTTGTCTTAATAAAATCTTAATAAAACAATTTATTTAGTCTTAATAAAATCTTATAAAACAACATATATTGTGTGAAATGTTTGATCTCTCTTTATTTTTTTTTTTGTTAATACTCACTAGCTATGTGGTACTCCCCGTTTATGATCATTTCATGAGGAAAGGCCTTGATGGTTTGCATGCTGCAAGCTAGGGCATCATACATTGTTCATGAGCTCACTGTTTAATACTGGCATTATTTACATCTTTTCATTTGGAATGCTTGATGACCCCCAAGCTTTGAGAGCTAGGGAATCATTTCTATTACCTTCAAGGCATTGTGTGAAGTGTTTGATCTCTCTTTATTTCTTTTGTTGTTGATATTCACTATGTGGTTCTCCCTGTTTATGATCATTTCATGACGAAATGTCTTGATGGCTCATGGGCTGTAAGCTAGGGCATCATGCATTATTTATGAGCTCACTATTTGAGCACCTCATGTTGCTATTTGACTGGCTGGTGCTCAAACAATGAGCTCATAAACAATGCATGATGCCTGAGCTTGCAGCTCGCGAGCCATCAAGACATTTCCTCATGAAATGATTATAAATGGGGAGTACCACATAGTGAATATAAAAAAAAAAACAAATAAAAAGAGATCAAACACTTCAGAAAATGTAGTTTTATAAGATTTTATTAAGACTAAATATATTGTTTTATTAAGACAAAGTATTTTGGGTTAATTTTATGTTGTTTTATAATATTTTATTAAGACTAAATATATGATGTAAACTCATAATTATACTTGATATATATATACTTCAAAGGAGGAATTATGAAATATAGTTTTAGGTAGTTATCTCTTCGATAATGATGGAGTAGTGAAAGGTAATGATCAATGAGGTTGTTTCTATTAGATCATACATTAATACACTTATTATTTCAAATTTGAGCTCGGGCATCATGCAATGTTATTGTTGTCATTGCATGCTTGCTATTGTTGTGCACCATATATTGTTTTATACACTATTTATTTCATTGAGACTGTAAGCTTGGCATTTGTAATGTATTTTCTATTATTGGATCGATGTCGCCATGTTGTTGAGGCTGTAGATGCATTGAATCACCACTGTCATTCTAATTTGATAGCAGCAATATAACAAATAGAGCACCATCCAATCAAATAGTGATGCAAGGGAAAGATTAGAGGGGCAAAATGATGGGTCACCCTATAGATCCAGCCTTCTCAACAACATGTGGAAGCAACAACAACCATAGACTAAGAGAGAGAAAGAAGGATCATTCATATATTAGCTTCTTTCAAATTGATTCATACATGCCGGGCTGTAAGGCCTTCTCGGTTAGGGCCAGATATTACAATGAATTACAGAAGTCCTCAAACATGCAAGGATCTACCAACAATCTTGATTCTACTATCTTCTATCTTCTATCCAAAAAAAACTAACTCCTAAACTCTAACCAAACAACTATACTTATACAAGAGGCTACTGAACTGAATCGGCCTTCAGATCCATAATCAATAAAAGGAATAGTCAAATCTAGGACCACACACTTCCCAATGATGGAAACCAACACAAAATCCATGACCCATAATTAATGCACAAGTCGGCCTCAACAGAAACTCAAAATAAACTACTCGGTAAGCAAGGATGACCAAGAAATAGACAAGCATCACCGAGCGCCAGTGAAACAACTGACCATACTTGATAACCAAAGGAAACTAACCAACTATCAACCAACTTGGTTAAAGTAGGAACCGAGCAACACAGACAAACTTCAAAATCTTTTTGATGACACAAGATTGCCAAGGACCCGATATGCTCCTACATCAGACACTTGGGGTTGTTTTGAAATGATTCTCTGAATCATTTAGTAGGTCTGGTCTGAGCTACATCCAAATCAGACTATGAAATCCATGAATTGTCTTCAATTGGTCTATTCTTCCACTTTACCAAATATTCCATATACTGTTTACCTCTTGTACTCTTGCCAATTTTTTGTTCCAAAATTCATTCAACTTCTTCATTCTATTTCTTAGGATATTCCATTGATACTGTCATGTCTTCATCAGGTTCATAATACTCATACAAATCAGAAATGTTTAAAATTGGTGATATGTCCATGTCATCAGGTAACTCAATCTCATATTCATTTCCACTTTCAAATTTCTTCAAAATCTTGCAAGGTTGAAACTTCTTCATCTTTAGCTTCCCCTATGTTCCAATAGGAAATTGACCCTTCTTCAAATGAACCATCACTTCATCACCAACATCAAAAGTTTTATGTTTCCTTGATCTATCAGCTCTGTCTTTGTATTTCTGATTACTCTCTTCTAGCTTGATTTTCACATCTTCATGCAATGTCTTCATGTACTTAGCAAATTTCACTCCTTCAACACTTCTCTTACTTTCATCAGCAATGTCTCTCAAATCAAATATACCTCTTGGCTGTACACCATTCACAATATCAAATGGTGTTTTTCCAGTACTCCTATTCACTAAATTATTGTATGCAAACTCTTCTTGTGCCAAAACAGAATCCAAATTACTAGGTGTGTCTCCAACTAAACATCTCAAAAGATTTCCCAAACTTCTATTTACAACCTCTATCTATCCATCGGTTTGTGGGTGAAATGTAGAACTATATTTCAACTAAGTGCCAAACTTTCTCCAAAGAGTCTTCCAAAAGTATCCAATAAATTTACTGTCTCAGTCAGAGATAATACTCCTCAGTAATCCATGCAATCTGACAATTTCCTTAAAGAAAAGATCTACTACATGTACTACATCTGATGTCTTTCAACAAGGTATAAAATGTGCCATCTTTGAAAATCTGTCTACCACAACAAATATAGAATCATTACCTCTTACTATCTTCGGTAAGCCAAGAACAAAATCCATACTGATGTCAGTCCAAGGTTTCTCAGGTACAACAATCGGTGTATACAATCTAGTATTCTAACTTACTCCTTTTGCAACTTGACAAATTCCATAAATTTTCACAAATTTCTGAACATCTTTATACAACTGTGACCAAAAGTATTTCTCCTTAAGAAAACTTAATGTCTTATCAATACCAAAATGTCCAGCCAAACCACTACTATGTTTCTCCTTCATCAAATTAGTTCTCATTTGTCCTCTCGGTATACAAAATTGAATACCTTTGAACAACATACCTTCTTGAATGAAATATTCTTCCCATTTTGTACTTGGTTGATCTTGAATAGGTGCTTTGCACTTTTTCCATGGCTCAAAAAAATCAGGATCAGTTTCATACAAATCTCTCATCTCATCAAAACCAAGAACTTCAATTTTCATCTCGGTCATCAAAGATCTTCTTCTACTCAATGCATCAACAACTCAGTTAGTGACTCCACTTTTATGTTTTATCAAAAATGTATAACTCTACAAGTACTCAAACCATTTCATATGTCTCTGATTCAACTTATTCTAACTACCCAAATAATGTAAAGCCTTCTAATTAGTATACAACACAAACTCACTCAGGATCAAATAATGTCTCCATTTCTTCAGTGCTTCAACAATAGCATAGAATTCTTGATCATAGACAAAATATTTCCTTCTAGCATCATTCAAATTTTCACTAAAGAAAGTAATAGGTTTACCTTCTTGAGTCAACACAGCTCCAATTTCACTACCACTTGCATCACATTCCACTTGAAATACCTTATTGAAATCAGGCAATGCCAAAATAGGAAATTCAACAACCTTCTGCTTCAGAGTCTCAAAACTTTTATTAGCTCCATGTGTCCACTTGAATTCTCTTTTATCTCCTCTCAGAGTCTTAGTCATAGCATTACAAATAGAACTAAAATTCCTTATGAACTTTTGGTGAAAACTTTCCAAACCATGAAATGATCTTACCTCACTAGCATTCATAGGTGTAGGCCAATTCAGAATAGCTTCAACCTTTTTAGGATCCATCTCCAAACCATCAGCTGAAATTACAAATCCCAAATACACAATCTCCTCTTTCATGAATGAACACTTTTTTAGATTTATCAGCAACTTTTCTTCTTTCAACCTCTGCAAAACTTGTCTAACATGCAACAAATGTTCTTCTTTGGTCTTACTGAATATCAGAATATCATCAAGATATAAAATCACAAATTTACCCAAGAATTTATTCAAAACTTCATTCATCAGCCTCATAAAAGTACTCGGTGCATTAGTTAAACCAAAGGGCATAACCAACCAATCATACAAACCTTATTTTGTCTTGAAAGAAGTCTTCCATTCATCATCTTCTCTGATTTTGATATGATGATATCCACTTTTCAAATCAATCTTTGTGAAATACTTTTCTCTAGTCAAACTATCCATTATGTCATCCATTCTTGGTATAGGAAACCTATACTTCACTGTTATCTTGTTGATTTCTCTGGAATCAGTACACATTCACCATTCTCCATTCTTTTTAGGTGCCACTACCACAGGTACTACACATGGACTCAAAATTTCTCTGATCAAACCTTTATCCAAAAACTCTTGAATCTGTTGGTTCAATTCCTGATTCTCGATAGGTGTCAACCGATGAGGTGCCTTATTTGGTAAACTAGCTCCAGGGATTAGATCCATGCAATGATCAATACTTCTCTTCAGTGGCAAACCATCAGGTACATTATTAGAAATGATATCACTGTACTTGGTGAGTAACTTATCAATCTACTTAGGGATATTATCCTCTATTTTCTTACTCGGTTTGTTAGGAATCACAACAAAACATACACCATTCTTCTTCAAATCCTTAACAAATTTTCTCCCTTCCCTCAAAAAAACTTTCACAGATGTGAAAACATTACTAATAGGTTCTTACATCAAAGGTAACAAGATTTTTTTTTTTTCCATCAGCTACAATGGTGTACTTATGCAATCTCCCATCATATATAGCATGTCTATCATATTGCCAAGGTCTACCCAACAAAATATGACAATAATCCATAGGCATGATATCACATAACACCTTATCACGGTACTTTCCAATCTTCAAATTCACATAACATTGTTTACTTACTAGGAGTGTATGCTCATCCTTGATCCATGAAATCTGACAGGGCTTCAGATGCCTCAACCTTTCCAACTGCAATTTTTTGACCATCTCTTCAAATGCCAGATTCTCCGAGCTACCATTGTGAATGATTACCTTCCAAAATTTATCAAAAACTCTACATCTAGTCTTGAACAAACTTTTCCTTACCAGATCTTCCTTTTTACTTTCATTCCACAATGCTCTCCTTACCATCAAGTTATTTTCCTTCTCAGGTTCATTCGGTGATTCTTCTTGCACCAAAGCATTTCTACTGCTACCAGCCTTCTTACCAGCATGTGTACATTCAAAAGATCTATGTTCTTCTTCTCCACAATTGTAAAAAGTTCCTCAGAAATTATCTCTGCTATAACCAAATTGGTAGTTACTACCTCTACCTCTAGATGAAATATTACCTTTCCACCCGGTCTTGCCTTTGTCTAGATTTGTGAGGCCTCACCCCGTGACATCAGTTCATAGCAGATTATTTTACATCTTTTGACTCATGATGACACTTTATTTTATTATGTTGACTTATTATGAAAGAGACATTATATTATGATTCTATTAGATGACTTATGTTATGTGATGATGATATAGGACTTTTACTTTCTTGTTAAGTATTAGGTCATGAGCATGGTAATTGACACATCTTTGATTTATATATGATATATTGATGTTACATTCATGTTAGGAAAATTTATGAGAAATACTCATGACCATTATGTTAGATGGATTAACATGTATCATTTTATTCTTGACTTTATGTGCTTTAGAAATGCAATGTTGAAATGATGGGAATTATTATGAAATGCAGTTAGAAATTATGATCATAAGAATGTAATTTTTTAGATGTATTGTATTTACATATATATATGATATTTGACATTTCATGAGCTACTGATGCTTTGTCAAGTGTGCAGGTAAGACCATGAAAATTTTGGGGGAAAACAAAGATGGATATTTGTAAATTCCTATTAAGCCAAGGTTATCTCCAAGGGGAGAAATTAACCTCGTTGTAAAGTGTAAATTTTGTAAAGTGGTGCATGAATGTAATTGTTATATTATGTTCATTTTATTTTATTATTTAGTCTACTTGGCATGCCATGTGTATTATATGTAATTTGATTTGTTTGTGGTGTCAATTGACACATGCCTTGTGAGTTGGCATGCTCAAGTGTTTAATGTGTTTAAGTGGTCTCTATTTTTAGGGGGCCATGAGTGGGATTTCTTTTTCATTTTCGGATTCATTCTTTGAGTGGCCTTTTGAGTGACTTTTAATGACCATTTATGTTAGTGGAGGTTAAAAATAGGCTACCCCATAGTGGTGCCATATGTTGGGGGTCAAATTTTGACTATTGTGATGGTTTTTGACTATTTTTGCCCTTCCAAAAGATGCCCTTTTGAAAAGTGACGAAATTGGAAGAGCCACTCTTCATTTGAATTTTGAATTTTGAATTTTCCCTCTTTTTGTTTTGAAGGGTGAGGGTTTGTCTTCTTAAGGAGATGGAGGGAAAATTGTAGGCTAATGCCCACTCTCCAATTCTTGGAGACTAGAGAGTTGTGAAATTTTTTGGAGGTTGTTGTGATTGGAAGAGTTTGGTGTTGCTTTGTAAAGGAGGATACTAGTTGGAAAGCTCAACTCAACCTTCTTTCCTTAAGCTTGGATCAAGGTTGGATCCTGAAATCCTTGTGTTTATTGCTATGTACAATTCTTTTACATTTTATATGTTGTGTGATTGCTAGTTGATCTTGCAAAAAAATTAATGTCTTATTATCCTTGCTTGTAGTTGTACTTTCTTTAGTGCATTGTTTCTTGGGGTTGTGCAAGGCTAAACTCACCCTGGGGAGGGAAGAGAGCCTTGATGGGTGAAGGGCACAAGTTGGGACTACTTTTTTAGTGGAGAGTCCTTCCTTTGGGAGGAAGGGAATAAAGCACGGATGTATGGGCATCCATGTACCTTTTTGTTTATGTAATTTTGGGGGTTATAAGGGTGTGGTTATGGTGGAGAGTTTGAGAAGGGTGGATGGTTGTTTATATGGCCTTGCAAAGGCATATTGTGCAGATTTTGGTGCCTTGTTGAAGGCTGGTTCTCTTTTATACTTTGGAAATATCCTAGTTGAGTAGCTTCCACCTTCACCCCTACCATGGGTCCAAAGTGACTCAGGTTGTGTTAAGCCTTGGGAAAGGGAATTTTGTGTCTATGCAATGTTTGCTGGTTTCTATTGAGTGTGCTTGATGTATGCATGTTGTTATCCTATCCATCTTTATTTCCCCTAGCTCTGGGGTGGCCATGAAATGGCCTAGGTTGGGAGGTGAGCCTCCATGGTCTATTTGTTGTCTTGCAAATTTTCCTATGTCAAAGCTTGATGGTTTTCCAAGGTGAAAAAGAGAGATCGGAAGGTTGCTTCCAATCCATGATATTTTATTGTTGGCCTTGAGCATTTGCGAATGTTGTTGTTAAACAAGGCTATGATAGAAAGCCGCATTTGTAATGCTTTTAATAGCTAGTTGGATGCTTAGTTCCTCCATATTTTGTACTATTATGATTTTGAAAGAGACGCATTACCTCCCCCTTTGTTGAAGAGAAATGATAGTGTAGATGATTAAAGTTAGATGAAATCTATGCAAATGCTAGTTGGTTGTTTCATTATGGCATGCACAAGAAAGAAATGTTATCTTTATGATTATGTTTCCCAAAAGATCTATTTACAAATTTCTTTGAAGTCTCCCATAAATAAAAGATTTATCTTCATTTTATGAACGTTTTAGATTAAATAAATGTTCAGATATGTGTTGTTTGACTTGAAAGGATTTGTTATTATCTTTTTATGGCAGTATCAAAATGAATCTAAAATTAATATCTCATATATATATATTGTATGACTTAAAAGTAAAAGAGAAAGGAAGTTGGACTAGAATAGATGGTTTGGCTAAATAATTAAATATATATGATGAGTATATAATTATCTATATGTTAATATATTCCAGAATATTTTAACATATAAATTAATTTATATATTTATTGCTACTGAATTATGTTATTCCCTTTGGTTAATAAACTTGGTAGCTGAATTACTGCATATGTACATTTGTCTATTTAACATTATAAATATGAATTAATATTTCTTTTTATTTAATTAATATTGGGTTTTATATTAATATATATATATATATATATATATATATATATATATATATATATATATATATATAAATATAATAAACTATATATATACATATATTAATACAATCCTTATTAATAGATTTCTGGTATTCTTTTTTATTATTACACATATATATATTCGGCTATATATATATATGTGTAATAATTTCAAATTTCTTTAAATCGACAACCTTAGCAAAAATATTGTTATTAAACACCATCGCATGATGGGAATCTTGTATCATAGTATCCATGGAATAAATAAAAACTTATTGCATAATTTCCCTTTGTACTGCAAACCCTAACCCCGACTGTTAGGGCATGGTCGCAGGGGCAAGGGGCCGAGGTGGACAACGATTGGCAGCTGCCACCAGCGGTCATCACTATCGCAGTAACCCTGCCACTGCCATTGATGGTGTTGATCACCGGAGCAGTGGCAAGGCCACTACTGCCGGTGCCCAGGAAGAAACATGGCCTGTGTGCTTTGGCACATCTGCTACTCACGCAAAACATTTTCATTTTTGGGTTAAATTTTGTTGCGGCATCAATTTTCGAGCTTGTGATATTAGCCCAAGTTCATTTCATGGGATTGTGCACTGGTTCAAATATGAACAGTGCCTTAGCATATTCATTTATTATTATGCAATCCCCATTATAATTTCCTTGCTTAAATTATCTCTTTTTATAGATCGATACTAATGTTAACTCAAATAGATTTAAAAACCTAATTATTAATGTTTTAGTGCAACCACATCTCTGCACGTATAAATAACCCTCTATAGAATAAATTGTGCTAAAGCATGTAAATAAAATTACACTGGCATTTTAGATCAAAAACCTAACAGAAACAAATAAATAAAATGATGTTAGATCTGTGAGTAAATGAACATTCTAGAACTCGTAACATATATCATATTTGTCTTCATCCACCATACTTTCATAACTTCTTGGATAAAAACTTAGCATCATATCTTCCATCTGACCCTGCTATTCCCTTGTCTTTGGATGACTGAATACTCTCGAATGCAACCCCTAGTATTTACTCAAGTCTGCATAGGAATGTAAGTACACCTATGTAAAAACACACTTGTGCATGCCTAGGTGAATACTCACCTTGAGTTATAGATTTTTGCTTGGCCTCTGCTGCAACCTGTTAAAAACTTCTTCAAGGGAAGAATGATACCCAGGGCAGATTGTTTTAAGCCTAATCCCTTATTTCAGATTAGGGTTAGGGATAGCCAATAGTCCTTCTAGATTTTTCCCCTTTAAGAATTTTGGATTATATTTCCTTTTTATGAAGTAATTAAATTACTAAATTGTTGACTGTGTTGAAGCTCTAAATTTTAGGCAAAATTTGGAGTCCTATATAGTGATAAAACCCTAAAAAATGGCCTCTTAAACTCCATGCCCAATAATTAATGGTGGATTACATGAAATGGGATAAAAAATTATTTTTAATTTTCAATTAAAAAGTTGAGATATTATGGAAGGAAGCTATGTGACAAGAACAATCAAAATTCTATGATCAAAGCCTTCAGAAAATGCTGGAATTTCGACCTGCTCCAAAGATGATGTCGACAAAAGTAGAAGATGGTCAAATTTTAAAAATCTAAAAAAGACCCAGTTCGGGAAATCAAATTTCCTATTTCCAATAAAAATATTAGCTTTCCACAATGTGTTTTGGTTTTTCAACCAAACCCAAATCCGAAAGATAAGTAGTTATTTTTTAGTTAGTTTATCATTTTTTCAAAACAATTTGTAACAAGGGTGTGTCTTTTCACCTTAAAGAGATGTGAAAGCCACTCAAACATGTATATATACATAATGTAAAATGTAAAGAGAGGATACAATACAAGATATATTTTCATAGGATATAATTTGATCAAAACTATAATATGAACTCTAATGTACTATTTTTTCAATATTAATAAAGATAAGTGCTCTTCTTTTTTATTTGTGATTATAAGTTATATGTTTTCAATTAGTCTTTCAGATTACTCTATGAACCAGGGTATCCTACTGTGTTTTTATATTTGATGCATTTATTTATGACTAATTTGTACAATTTGAATAATGGTAGCATGGTCTGAGAACCTGTTACTGTTTCCTTTCAGGCTCTTAAGTTGAGTTAAAAACCATAGGACCTATTGTCTAAAATTGTTGAAAATTTTGTTTTAAATGAAGCTTGTAGGGTGATGGTCTCGCTTTATAGGAGTGAGTTACCTTAAAACTGTCTTTGATTATATGTAGGATTGAAATTTTTATGACTCTATAGCCCAAGTATTTAGAAGGCACTGATCTAACTATAATTTGAAAATTGTCATTTGGTTCATACTTTGTGGTTTGTAGATTATATAATCATTATTTGAAAAATATTACTTTTGAGTCCTTAGTTTAATCCACTTTAGTCAAGATTTATAGAATAGAGATTATTAGAGGATTTGTTTCTTTCCTCCAATGATCATTCACCACCTTGGGAGGAACTTTGTTTATTTATGTACGTAGTTGTGCAACATAGAGAATTTGATAGTTTAAAGTGATTTAGGCCTACCAGCCTTGGCTAGATTAAGCCAGAATTATAGAGGTATCAGTGTGTACCTGTTAGTTGGCCAAAAGTGAATCCATCATTTTTGGGCACCAAAAAATTGGTGACTCTACTGGGAAAGAGTTGCTCACAATATATATTGTGAGGTTACCTAGAATTTCAGATTTCATAGATCAGAATCAGAAAGTAGTTATATTAGTTTGTTTGGAAGCACACTCTACTAGAAGAAAGAACCCAGAAGCAAGACATTCCTTGAATGAGGTGGTGACTCTATTCAATAAAGCATTTCAATCAGTGACTCTACTAAGGAAGAAGACCCACAAGTAGATAAGTAAAGTTTTCCTCTTTGAAAGAGGCGGTGACTCTATTGTCAAGAACCTAATGTATAAAGAAACAAGTTACTACAAATTTAGATATTCAGAATGTATCAAAATAAATAAATTTTTCACAGAAAACCATTTATTCCAAATGGTATTAGGCCATTAGATCTCAGGGGATTCCATTGTATTCCTTTTAAGTTGCTCCATAAGTTTTCGCAACTTGTATCCGGGTATCTACTAGATTGAAGTTTGCAGGATCCCTTTGGGAATCATAGTTACCACAACCTTGTCCCACAAGATTAAAATCATGGACATGAAGGGTAATGAAGATGATCATCTACAACTCCAGTATAATCGAATGTGTGGGGAGGATTTTTTGGAAAATCTCTGGTAAACACTCCATTGGTATAATTATAATGAGCTTGTAATCTGGCTATCTCAGGCTCCACGAATGAGACATTATTATAATTTCCAATGCTTCTTCTACTGAGCACTGTGCAGGATCTGGTCGTATAGGTAATGAATCCCAATCCCTCTATTATAAGCATTTCTTCATCCACAGTCTGTGGAACAGAGGGCCTCAGGCTTCTCAGGGCTGCACTGAAGTTCAATGTGGTTGCCGTATTAAGTAAAATGAAGGAAACTTGGGCAAGAGGGGTCGGTGAGATATATTACTATGGAATTTGTATTCCAATATTGCTATTGCAGTGGTTTCAATCTTTATTCCAACAAAGAGCACATCTAGTGCATAGATTAATACTACTTCAATTGTAGTGGCTTTTTCTATTGACTATGGCCACCATTTGCTAGAAATTGTACTAAAGTGTGCTCACAAGCATTCATATATGATTTTATGTGGTGAAAATTGGAAGGCGGTTATTGATATATTAAAAGGAATATCTCAAATCAATTGGGTGGTAGCAAGACTTGGGGTTGTAGCCAAATAGACAAAATCTCCACCAACAAGAAATAATGTGTCCAATTTTTGCGCTACATGTGTGGCTTGGCTAAGAAGATTAAGCAACTAGACAGTCATTTAGAACATGAAAATTGAAAGATGTGGTCAGTTTCATTGTAAATGGATCTTTCTTTTGTATTTCTAGGATGCCAGTTAACAATCTCTCTAGATTTTTCTCTGCATCAATGGATGCAGAGGAGTTAAAGGGTCTTCAATCCCAATTGGCCCACACTTATCCAGATCTTACACTAGATGCAGTGATTCAAATATTGAATCGGATACCTATCACTCTCCCTCCCACACAAGGAAAAGATCCCAATGCAGTTGGCATCAAGGAGGCACGAGCCTGAGTAATGAAGTTACTTGATCTAGAGGATAAATCAATTTCAAGAAGTGTGGTGTTGTATGGAGTTGGGGGGATAGGGAAGACAACCCTCGCAACTACTGTCTTCTGCTCTCTTGATCTCAAAGCCTACAAACAATGCAGAAGCAATATTCAAAAAGACTGCTCAAAGTCTGATCTTAGGCAGCTACAAGAATAGGTTTTAAGTGACCTATTTGCACAAAAGATTCAGCTAAGGAATTGTGATGAGGGTAAAGAAAAGCTCAAAGATTTGCTTAGAAAGTCAGCCACTCAACCAATGTTTTTGTTTATCGACAATGCTTTGAGAGGAAGCGATCTGGCAAAGCTTCTTCCAAAGGACCTTTCTTGCCTATAAAATGGAAGTAGGCTACTGATAACCACAAGAAAGCTCAATGAGAGTGACATGATCGAAGAGGGAGGCATCAAGTGCCACGCATATAGTGTAAACTATCTTTCAAACGCGACATCGAGAAATTTTTTGTGCTTGAAGGTTTTAGGTAGTGTAGACAAATATTTTGACAAGAGCTTAGGTATTAATGCTCTTGTGAAGCTATGCGGCAGTGTGCCTCTAGTATTGGACCTATTCGGCTCAACGTTGCATAAACCTAGCAATGATGTCCGTGCTTGTGAAAGCACCATTGAATTTTTGAAGGATATAGCTGTAAGAGGTGAGGGAGATCTTAGTGAAAAAATAGTGGATGTGGTTTACAACACTCTGGAATATGATGCATACAAAGATGCATTTCTAGATATAGCAGCATATTTTAATTACTGGGGACATCAACAGGAGAAAAGGAATGATAATTGGTAATGACCAGGAGGGAGATGACTACATATTGATTGCTCATGTACCTTTGAACAACATGTTTGGATAATCAATGACACTCCGGTCCATGACACAGGGAAGAGGTGAATTTACTATGGAATATCGGGAACATGCTTCAGCCACTCAAGATGTGTAGATGCAACTAATGAATAGTTACAAGAAAACAAAGGTAGTTGAGTAAGCCGAGGCTTGTAGATGGATCAAAACTAGTAAAATTGTGCAAGATAATATAAACTTATAGTTCAAATTTCAAGAGCAGAAACCCTAACCCTAAAATCATTTGGAGAACAAAAGGTAAGTATCGAGGTAAGAATTTTTCATTATTTTGATATTTTGAAAGGTACAAGTATTATTTTTTCTTTAGGGTTTGTATATCAAATTTCTTAAAAAGAGAAATATATTATTATTAAATATTTTAATAGAGAATCATTAATGAGACTAATGCTTTTTCCTTTTATTTTAATTCTCAATCTAACCCTCAGATTCATATAAGTGATTTTGAATAATTTTTATTAATATTATGTTTCAAAGTGATCTGCTTCCTCCAGAGAAGTCTAGATTCTCGCTGTGTCTAGGTATGGACACATGTCCCCAATTGGAGCCACTGTTGGCACCTAAAAATTTAGGCCAAAATATATACGAAACGTTAGGGAAGTATGATATTTTATTTTCATTTTTATATAATTTTCCTATGATAAAAAACTAAAATGGATAAAAGGCATGTGTGTTTGTTATTTTCTATTTTTATGTATTAGGTTGTAAATTATTTTCTGCATATTTAATTTTGAAAATAAATAATTATTGAAAAAATAAAATAGGTTTAAAAAAAGGTGGCAAGAGGGAGTTGAACACTCGACCTCTCAAGCCATCCTTTCTTCCTACCTATCTACCCTCATACCCCCAAACTAGTTAACCTATATGTTTTCTTCGAGAGGAATAGGAGATATTTATTTATTTTGTTTTATGTGTAGGTGAGAGATCAAAATAACTTTTCACACAGGGAGTTACTTCTTCCCTAATTATTTTTTACAATTTATTAATATGATTATTATCTATTTATATATTGTTTTAATGATAAAAGGAAAAAAGAATGGGGAGAGGGAGTTGAACACTCGACCTCTCGACCCATTCCTTCTTTCCTACCTAACTACCGAAACCTATTCCCTTTACTAACTACTCTACATTATTCCTCGAGAGTATGTGTAGGAATAAATATATAAATATAAGATAATTGTATTTCTTTTAAAGTAAATTATTAAAATTAATATTATTTATTTGGGAGATTTTTCGCATATTGTAATTACTTATTCTTGGTTTGTATTTTACCTTAAAATTTTAAGTTATATAACATGGTAAGTTTGTTATTTGATTAATTTATTTACCTTGTAACCTAGCTTCTTTTCATCTCCTCATTTTTCACGTTTTCACCTATTGTTAATATTAATATTTTTAGGGTGAAGAAATTTTATTATTGTTGAACTTAAATTGTGTATAATTTGTAGATTAAATTTTGTATTATTAGGGTTGTTTTAGAAAATAAAATCTCTAGATTCCCTAATCATGTATATTTTCAACAATTATAATAGTATTTCATATTTGAAATATTTTTATGGTAATTATTTCATAAGCTTAATGTATTAACCCTTAAGCGAATGAATTTTATTTTTAGGGTTAATTTCATTAAGTGGATTCTATTCTAGAATGAGTACAATATGTTTTATTTTCAAAATAAAGGATAACTATGAACATATCATTTTATTTATCTCATTGTATAAATGTCTCACAACTTAATAATTTTTGTGATGATTTTATTTTATTTTTATTTTTATGATACTTGTTTTTCAAATAAGTATTAATAAATAATAAATATTTTATAAGATTAACACATCACATAATGTTTTTATTATAAACTAATGTTGATTGTTTTTGTGTGCAAGAAACTAATAGATAAACCATTATGCACAGGATACCGGAATGAAATTAATTCTAGGGAAGATTTTCCCGAACAATCATTGTAAGAGTTTATTAGGCATATTTTAGGGTTAGTTGTGTGATTAGATCCTATAAAAGGGCATGTCCTTTCACAGGAAACTATTGGGATTTATATATTTATTCAACTATAAACAAACACACAATTTCTATCATGGAAAAAAATGTACCTTCTCACAGATTGAAACTTAATGTCTCAAGATCTCAGGGATGGATATCTAATAAGTACTTATAACTATTGATTTTACAGTTTTTTTTATGTTCAGCCAGTTTCTTGGATTACTCTCTAACCAGGGTATCCTATTATGCTTTCTATTTTATACATTTATTTATGATCAATTTTTACAATTTGAATAATAGTAGCATGGTCTGGGAACCTGTTACTGTTTCCTTTGGGCTCTTAAGTTGAGTTAAAAATCTTAGGACCTATTGTATAAATTGTTGTAAATTTTGTTTTAAATAGTAGCTTGTAGGGTGATGGTCTCGTTTTGCAGAAATGAGTTATCTTAAAACCGTCTCCAGTTACTTATGGTATTGAATGTATTTGAATCTATTTTCAAATTTGTATCAGGCACTGGTCTATCTGTTCTTTTGAAATTGTCATTTATTTCTTTTTGTGGGATATATTTCAAATCTGCTACTTTATCTACAAAACATTAGATTAGGTTTAGCGTTAGTTCATAGAATTAGTTTAAATATCTAACTACCTACCTATTAGGATATTTAGTTACATTATCTTCAGAGGATCAGTAACCTCTTTGGAAGGAACTTTGTTGTTTATGCATGTTGTTTGTGCAGTTAGACGGTGTACTCAATTGAGGCCTACCAGCCTTGGTTCCATCAAACCAAAATTGCAAAGGCATCTATTGTGCCTGTTAGGTGGCCTCAGAACAACCAACATTTTTGAGCACCAACATATTGCTTTTGTTTCCTATCTTTTAAATAATAGTCCTTTTGATTTTCTTTTAGTCTCCCCTATTAATCCGAGATTTAATTTGATCATGGGATTAAGAGGCTATAGATAACTTATTTCCCTAAATAAATCTTTTATCACATATGTTGGAGATTCTTTTAGTTATTAAAACTTTGATTATTTTAGAACGTGTTAAGTAATTATTTTGTTCCCACATTTTGTCATTTGTTATGACCCTAGCCTTTAGTTGTGGACGTTTATTTACCACAAATTATTTTACTTCCTTAGGGGATTAATTTAATTTTTATCCCTAGGTGGATCGTAGTTAATTTTCAACCTTGTTCAATTTATTAACGAACTAATAATATTGAATTCTCATTTTCTATGTCTACGAGTTATCTAGGGTCTTTTATTAAAAATTTGTTTCTCATTAAATCCTAAAATAATTCAAGTAGGAATGTTTTAATTTTAAGGTGCATTGTTCTCCATAGTCTTTCTTATAATCGGCTATGTGATATAATATCATACATATATATATATATATATATATATATATATATATATATATATATATATATATATATATATATATATATATATATATATATATATATATATATATATATATATATATATATATATATATATATATATATATATATATATATATATATATATATATATGCATCACTGTACATATATATATACATACGATATTATATACATATAGTATCTTTTTTAAAAAAAAACCAATAGTTCATTTGGTGATAATCACCCTAATGAATCATTACCAAATTTTTAACTTTGCCCTAAATCTTTTAAGATGATTGCTTTAGGGATTTCATCCCTCATGCCATCATTGGGGAACCCTAGTTAAGTATTCTTTGACCTTGTGCACCCGACAAGTTTAGGGAATGTCGGCAAGCTAGAGCATGCCTCGAATTTCCTCAATAGTTAGGTGTATAGGTTGGTGTTGTGAACTTATGTAATTGTTTTTCAACCTTCTAGAATGAGTTTTAAAAAAAATAAATTTGTGTGTGTTTTGCCCTAATTTTGGGCATGACAAGATTTGTCTTTTCAAGTTCAGATATACTATTTTCACCATAGGATCTTCCTCTTCCTCTAGGGAATCTACCACCTCGACCTCTTTGTCTTTGTTCATGTCTCTTATTCAATTTCTCCTTGGCTTTCAATGCAAATTGATAAGCCTCTTCAATGTTCTCCAATTTGACCAAACTGATTTCCTCTTGGATGGAAACTCTCAAACCATTCAGGTATCTAGAAATTCTTTCCACATCATCCTCATCATGTCTAGATCTGATATCTAATCTATAGAATTCCTCAGTATACTCTTTTACCAAGCTATCTTTCTACTTCAAACTTTGCATTCGCCTAACTAGGTTAATCTAATAATCACAAGGTAAGAACTTTCCTTTTAATTTATTCACCATTTTATTCCATACCTTGATTTTGTCTTTGCCTTTCTTCTTCTGATCCAATTACAGATGCTCCCACCACAAGGATGCATGGCCTTTCAACTTTGTGCCTACAATCTTCACCTTCATCTCTTTAGATACATTTTTATACTCAAAATACTTTTCCATTTCGGTGATCTAGTCTATTAATTCATCAGAATCCAATTTCCCACTATATTCAGGAGGATTGAAATGTGGTGTTGACTTCAAGCTTGTCAATGCCTTAGGGAATCTTTCCTCTCCCTGATCCATCACAGGTGCAGGTTCTTCTTCACCTTGTTCCACTTCTACTTCATCATCACTAACATCTTGAAGATGTCTTCCTCTTCTTTGGGTTGTTTCAATAGCTTCTAATCTAGCAGCAAGTTGTCTCAACATGCCTGCCAATCTTGGATATGCTTCTCACCTCCCATGAACCATCTTGGAACCCTCTACAATTATAGGTTAGATCACAATCTTCTACCCCACAACAATTAAACTAGGGATTTGCAAGAAGGAACCTACAAACCGAGACCCGCAGACCTAGATCCAGATCTCACCTCACTCTGATACCACCTGATGCAAGGGCAGGATTAGAGGGGCCAAATGACGGCTCACCCTATAGATCCAGCCTGCTCAACAACCATAAAGTGAGAGAGAGAAAGAAGGATCATTCATATATTAGCTTCTTTCAAATTGATTCATACATGTCAAGCTGTAAGGTCTTCCCGGTTAGGGCCAGCTATTACAATGAATTACAAAAGTCCTCAAAGATGCGAGGATCTACCAACAATCTTGATTCTACTATCTTCTATCTTCTATCCAAAAAAAATTGACTCCTTAACTCTAATCAAACAACTATACTTATACAAGAGGCTACCAAACTAAGTCAAACTTCAGATCCATAATTAACATAAGGAATAGTCAGATTTGGGACCACACGCTTCCCAATGATGGATACCAACATTAAATCTGTGACCCATAATCAATGCACAAGTCAGCCTCAATAGAAACTCAAAATAAATTGCTTGGTAAGAAAGGATGACTGAGCAATAGACAAGCATCACCAAGCACCACTGAGACAACTAACCACCCAGGAGATAACTGACCATACTTGGTAACCAAAGGAAACTGACCAACTACCGACCAACTCGGTCAAAGAAGGAACCAAGCAACATAGAAAAAATTCAAAATCTTTTTGATGACACAGGATTTCCAAGGACCCGAGATGCTCCTGCATCAAATAGGGACATCAGTAAGACATTTAATGAATTATTACTTCATCATGATGATAAAAATTTCATTTGCTCAAAGAATGTAGAATGTGGGTATCTTCATTACTTCATTAGATTTGTACCTTTGTTAATTTCACTAGCATCATGCAGCTTTCTTACTTATCCTTTAAAATGAAGATTCAAATATACTCCATGCCATAGAATTAATGTATAGATGATGCAAATTTGTGTACCTCTTTGTTTTGATGTAGCTTACTCACTGCATGTAATGGGGTCTCCTTGGGGCTGCCAACCATGTTGTGATGTTATGATCTTTACTTGAAATCCATGATGTACTCCTCCCTTAATATGAAAATATGATGATTTTCTCCTTTGATTTGATGATGATGTATGCCCGTTCCATTGCTTACTCATGCTTGCTCATGACTACCTTGTGTTGATGGGCATGGTATGTGATTGTTGTGGGTGCATCATTTGGAAATGATGTCACAGAAACACTAGATGAAACAACAACATCTGGTGTTGCTGTTGCACTATTTGAATGATGTAGTCACAATAGTGATTCACCAGGTGTTGATGCAGACATAAATGCAGCCATTTACTCTCTGCAACATTCTTCTAAGTGCACATGTCTTGTAGCATGGTTTTTCTTTCAAAAGTGTATGGCTTGACTACGTACATGCATATTTGTAGATGAGGATCAGTAATAGGATGCCATTCATTGCTTAGATATTTTTTATCTAACCCCCATCTCTTTTCTTTGCAGGTCTCGGATCACATAGGGGCACACTAGATTCATACCTGGGTCAAAAATTCATCACTTTAGGCAATGTACGACACCCTTATTATTTATGTTCACCCTCTTATGTATGCATGTACTCTTGCATTTTCTTCTGAAAGTTATTTTCCTTGTATAGTATATACAAGTTATTTTTCATATATATACATGTAATCTTTAGATGCAAAAATTTCTTTTCCTTTACATGTATCTTTGCATGAAATGAACACAAATTAAACATGATCATCTAATAATGCAAACTAGGGTACTATAGTCACTCATCTAGTAATTAGTTCCCCAAACCATTACTAAGGATTGAACATAAGTCTAAGTCCCCAAACCTATTGTTCTATGTGTCCTTATTGCCTTCGTGGTAATTTTGGTTCAACCCCTATAGGATGCCCAAGCCTAGAGGCCAAGGAAAGTACCCAAGAGCACTTGAAAGAAAGATGAATGAAACCATTGTCCTTATGTGGGTAAACCCATATAAGTGTTCTTCCTTTGCATCACAACTCCTACTTGAGGATCCATAATCATGCATTTATGTTCAAGACTTATTATTACCTTGGTCCTTTTGAAACTTAGGATGACATCTCAATTGGGAAAGGCAAACCAAAACCTTTCATAGACCAATAACAACCAAGGCATGCTAGTGCTCTTCTATTGTATAGTTATACTTATAAAATATATGTATGGTTATAAAATTTCATTCCTTGAAATTTTATAGCATAGTTCCTCTTCATCAAAATAGAATGGAAGTGGTGATTAAATGCATCTACCCACATTCTATGTGCTTTGAGCCAATGAAATTTTTATCATCATAATGAATTAATAATGCATTAAATGTCTTACTGATGTCCCTATCTGATTGGTCGGTGCTCTGTTTGTTATATTGCTACTATAAAAATAGAATGGCAATGGTGATTCAATGCATCTACAGCCTCAACAACATTGTAGCATTGATCCAATAACAGAAAATACATTACAAATGCCAAGCTCATGGTCTCAATGAAACAAATTGTGTATAAAACAATATATGGTGCACAACAACAACAAGCATGCAATGACAACAATAACATTGCATGATGCCCAAGCTCAAATTCAAAATAGTAAGTGTATTAATTTATGATCTAATAGCAGCAACCTCATTGATCATTACCTTTCACTCCTCCATCATTAGAGAAGAGATAACTACCTACATCCAGTCTCCTAGGATCCATTAGGTCTTTTTAGTGGGGCTTAGTTGGTATTCTTTCTCTCCTATTTTTCTATGGCTTTGCATTATGTTTTTAATCATCCATAGATTCTATTTTCATTTCAAAGATATCTTTTCTAGGACATTTTGTTTTACAAAGGTATCCATTGTCTCTATCCCTAGGGGCCAAGGTTCTCCCTTCTTTCTCTTTATCTAGGGAATTGCTTTCCTTAGCTTAGTGGTATTTGTTTATATTGCAATATTATTTCATCATATTGAGAGATGTTTTGACTATGGATAACCTTTTTTGAGAAGTTGTTGTCCTAATTCATCACTTCTTCTCTATGTTGAAAATTATGTTCTTTATAAACTCTCACCCTTGCTTTGGTGTTAGAGTTGTTTCCCTCATTTCAAAGATTCCTCTTCCTCCTGATTGCAGGGGGCTTGATAGTTGAATCTTTGTTCACACTGTTGAAAGATGATATTTTATCTAAAGCACTCCTCTTTGGTGGGGGTCTTGTTGATAAGATCTCTTTCTTTGAGGATCCTTTTCCATGAGTGACATATCCTTTTCACAATTATCTATACTCTTGGATGTAGGGGTCAATATCCCTCGCTAAGAATATGGTATACATTGTTGCTAAATAGGATATCTCATTGAATTGTGAAGTAGGTATCCTCTTACATCTTTGTTCCTACACTTGGGGGGCAAGGATGCTATCTCCTTCTTTTCTATCTTTTCGGGATTCACCTCTTTCCTTGGTTAAGAAGTATCTATCTATTATGTGATATCTAATCATACATGAAAATTTTGGTTTGCATCAAGGATCTTTGTCCTTGATCACAACCTATTCAATTGTTTGACATTGGGTTTCCATGATTGATATATCTCTCACCTTGGAAACTAAATAGTGTACTATCCCTCATAAGGGTTACTTTCTTTTCACTTATTGTATGATATCTCTTTACATAGGTCCCTTCCATGGCCTCATAGGAGCTGTGACCTTCTTGGCTTGGACTAGGTGTTGTTTGTGGATATTGTCTTGATGTTGAAGAAGGATTTACCCTTGTTCTTTTCTTTCCTTAACATGTCAAAATAGTATGTTTTTGCCATATTACGGAGGGGGGCATATATAGGGTCTCCCTTGTACTATAGTTTTTATTTATTTACATGCTAAATCTTGGAAGGTAACACACATAAGTTGCTAAATCTTGAAAAGACACGCATCCATATGCTAAATCTTTCGATGGTAATGCACATAAGTTGCTAAATCCTGAGGAGACACGCATTTTTCAAAATTTTTAATATGCTAAATCTTGGAAGGTAACACACATAAGTTGCTAAATCCTAAAAAGACATGCATCCATATCCTAAATCTTTTGAAGATAACACACATAAGTTTCTAAATCCCAAGGAGACACACATTTCCAATATGCTAAATCTTGGAAGGTAACACACATAAGTTGCTAAATCCTAAAAAGACACGCATTAATATGATAAATCTTCTAAAGGTAATGCACATAAGTTGCTAAATCCTGAGGAGACACGCATTTTTCAAATTTTTCAATATGCTAAATCTTGGAAGATAACGCACATAAGTTGCTAAATCTTGAAAAGACACGCATCTATATGCTAAATCTTCCAAAGGTAACACACATGAGTTGCTAAACCTGAGGAGACACACATTTTGTATTCCATGGTGATACAAGAAGGTGGATCCATGGGTACTTTATAAAAGCTGTCAGAAGACGCACTACATACATGCACAAAGTTGCCAGAAGGTGCACAATATTATGGGGTGACTATCAAGTATTTTCTTGGTTGGCCATCCTATCCTTTTGTGATTCACAGTGAGATACACACATCTTACTAGGTGAGCTAACCACTCCTCTCTCGCCTTTTGTCTCTTTTCTTCAGTGATGTCTCTCTTATTGCAATTTTGGAGTTGACAAAGATTCGAGTCCTTGGGGGCTTGAGGATTCCTTTGTCCCTTTGATATCAATAAGATTATATTTTTCTTTATGATCTCCTTTACCAAGAGTTTTCATCGAGTCCATACTCTTGCTAAAGTGGGGGCTTAATGTATTGTCTTAAAATGGAAGCACTTCCATGATAAGAGTGTTTAGCCCTCTGAGTAAGTGGTTTGGGGTCATGTTGAACACCTTGAATGGATATTTGACTTGGATCTAGATTTTTCCCCTGTTCTACCCCATTTTCCACTTCTTCCCAACATTTTCCTAGAATTTTGGACTATGAACCTGAGATTCTTGACCTCAGGGTCAAGGTTGACCTTTTTAGGTCAAGGTCGACCTTGACTCTGACCTAGTCAGGATTGACCTCAACCATGACCTAGTTAGGAACAACCTCATCCTTGACCCTAGGGTCCTGGATCCTCAGGGTTAGCTTCCAGTTTTGGGGTTTCTTCAAAATCTTGTCTTTTCCCTCTTTGGGGCAACTATTTCTCGAATTAAGTGTCAAATTTTCAAATTAATATTTGAGGTGGACCTTTCTCAATATTTGTATAGGATTCCTAATTTATTATTGGAGATTAGCCTTTCTTGATTTTTGTGCCTAATGCTCAAGTTAACTTTGGGGTTGGTCTTACCTTGAATTTTGTGACAAGGCTCTTAAATAATTATTTTATTTCTATATAAGGGTGGTCCCCTCCTAGAGTTTTGTGTCAAGACTTTAATTTAATTCCCTCTTCATGTGCACCTCTCTAGAGTTTTGTGCCATGGGCCCTTAATTATTATTTTCTACAAGGCCCCTCTTGTGCCCTAGATCACTATATAAGGGAGCCTTCCTCTATCATTTTCTCATCCATTCTCACCAAGAAATCTCTCAAGCTCTCAAGTGCAAGCAAGAAATAAGATCAAGCATTCAAGATCCAATTCCTCAAGGAGATCCATTAGAAGCCATTGAAGGATTCAAGCTCTATGGAGCTCTCTTGTTGAAGATTCCTCCATTTCCATTCAAGCCTCTTCCTAATTCAAGATCCATTCAAGATTGGTGTTGAAGATCTAAAGACAATTGATTAGGGACATCCTACATTTGATTCTACATTCATCCATTCTTGTGGACTCAAGGATTCGAATCCTCCACAAGGCTTTCAACTCAAGCAAGGTGAATTGTTCCATTTACTTTGTTTACTACAATAATTTCAATTCAATTTCAAGGTTAATTCCTAAATTGGAGTTTGACTAAGGCAAACCCCTCCCCCCCAACAAAAAAAAACCATTTTTCTTGCAGGTACAGGTGTAGAATTTTAGATCTGAGAGTGGATTTGGATACCCTTTTCGGTGAACTTCCAAGATCTGCGAACAAAGTCAAAATTGACCTTCAGAATAAAAATGTAGCCTTTGACCTTTTATGAGGGTCAAAGTCGACATGATCTCATCTCGGAAAAATATTTTTGGGTTTTGTAAATCTCACAGTTTCTATTTAGAAATATGGGAATCAATAGTTTTTGAGATCGTTTAACAGGGTTTTCAGTCGATTCTTTTTCAGAGGTAAGTACCTTTATTTCTTAATTTCAATATTAATCATCTATATTTACTTTCCATATCAATATTAGATCAAGTCAACTTTGACCCTCATAAAAGGTCAAATGCTACATTTTTGTTTTGAAGGTCGATTTTGACTTTGTTCGCAGATCCTAGAAGTTTGCTGAAAAGGGTATCCAAATATGATCTCAGATCCAAAATTTTGCACCTGTACCTAGAAGAAAAATGGTTTTTTTTTTTTGGGGGGAAGGGTTTTGCCTTAATTAAACCCCAATTTAGGAATTAACCTTGAAATTGAATTGAAATTGCTGGAATAAAAAAAAAAAATGGAACAATTCACCTTGCTTGAGTTGAAACCCTTGTGGAGGATTCGAATCCTTGAATCCACAAGAATGGATGAATGTAGAATCAAATATAGGATGTCTCCAATTAATTGTCTTTAGATCTTCAACACCAATCTTGAATGGATCTTGAACTAGGAAGAGGCTTGAATGGAAATGGAGGAATCTTCAACAAGAGAGCTCCATAGAGCTTGAATCTTTCAATGGCTACTAATGGATCTCCTTGATGAATTGGATGCTTGAATGTTGAAGGCTTGAATGCTTGATCTTCTTTCTTGCTTGAACTTGAGAGCTTGAGAGATTTCTTGGTGAGATGAGATATGAGATGGTGAAAATGAGAGAGGAAGGCTCCCTTTTATAGTGATCTAGGGCACAAGAGGGGCCTCGTATAAAACAATAATTAAGGGCACATGGCACAAAACTCTAGAGAGGTGCACATGGAGAGGAAATTAAATTAAAGTCTTGACACAAAACTCTAGGAGGGGACCACCCTTAATATAGAAATAAAATAATTATTTAAGAGCCTTGTTACAAAATTTGAGGTAAGGCCAACCCCAAAGTTAATTTGAGCATTAGGCACAAAACTCGAGAAAGGCTAATCTCCAATAATAAATTAGGAATCCTATACAAATATCAAGAAAGGTCCACCTCAAATATTAATTTGAAGATTCGACACTTAATTCGAGAAATAGTGGCCCCCAAGAGGGAAAATGCAAGATTTTGATGAAATCCTGAAATCGGAAGCTAACCCCGAAGATCCTGAACCCTAGGGTCAAAGATGAGCTCAAACCTAACCTAGTCAGGATTGAGGTTGACTTTTACCCCATAAGGTTGACTTTGACCTTATGGTCAAAAACCTTAGGTTCATAGTCTAAAATGTCAGGAAAATGCTAGGAAGAAGTGGAAAATGGGGTAGAATAGGGGGCAAAGCCATATCCAAGTTGAATATCCATTCAAGGCATTTGACATGACCCCAAACCACTTACTCAGAGGGCTAAACACTCTTACCATGGAAGTGCTTCCATTTTAAGATGATACACATATATATATATCAAGTATAATTATGAGTTTACATCATATATTTAGTCTTAATAAAATCTTATAAAACAACATAAAACTAACCCAAAATACTTTGTCTTAATAAAATCTTAATAAAACAATATATTTTTTTTAATAAATCTTATAGAACAACATATAGTGTGTGAAGTGTTTGATATCTCTTTATTTGTTTTGCTGTTGATATTCTCTATGTGGTACTCCCCATTTATGATCATTTCATGAGGAAATGTCTTGATAGCTCATGGGCTGCAAGCTAGGGCATCATACATTGTTTATGAGCTCACTATTTGAGCACCTCATGTCCCTATTTGATTGACTAGTGCTCAAATAGTGATCTCATAAAAATTGCATGATGGCCTAGCTTGTAGCCCGTGAACCATCAAGACATTTCCTCATGAAATGATCATAAACGGGGAGTACCACACTGTGAATATCAACAAAAAAATAAATAAAGAGAGATTAACACTTCACACAATGCCTTGAAGGTAATAGCAATGATTCCCTAGCTCTCAAAGCTCACGGGTCATCAATCATTCCAAATGAAAAGATGTAAACAATGCTAGTATTCAATAGCAAGCTCATAAAAAATGTATGATGCCCTAGGTTGCAGCCCGTGAGCCATCAAGACATTTCCTCATGAAATGATCATAAACTAGGAGTACCACATAGTGAATATCAATAGAAAAAAAAATAAAGAGAGATCAAACACTTCACACAATATATGTTGTTCTATAAGATTTTATGATGAATGTTTGTGCATTTTTGGGCTGACCATATGCACATGGTATCATATTTTTATTTCATTGCAAGATTAGATTTGGTTTCATCCCTTTCTTCAAGTATATTAAAAGGTAGCTTCACTTCATTTATGAATCTAACAGTTTTTTTTCTTAAAAGGTGGTCATTACGAAATAAAGGGTTAAAGAATAAACTCATTGACTCTATGACAACACTTTTTGGACCCGAAGTCTTTCATAGACTTAGATTCCTTGACAAACCGGGAACTATTTTGAAGTATATTAGGGACAACTACAGGAGCCAAATAGAACACAACCCTTATTAGGAGTGACCTCCCTATATTCATATTAATGAGTGGGAGGATCTTAAAAGGGATGCACTTGAGACAAGTGCAAGACATAGTGGATGAGTAGTATCACCTGAGGAAAGAAGGTATGTGATAATGTTAATAATGAAATTATGTACTATTTACTCTTTCTACTTATGTGATCTAACATATTTCAAACATCACATAGGTTTCCTGACACAACAAAGGCGACAACAACAAGAAAACAAAAGCATTGGCAACACAGGATTGGCTCGGGTGGATATTCAAAACTTGCTGCAAGAGTTGTAAGTATTAGTAAATGAAAAATCTTATGCAAATATTTATAATTAAATTGCAATCAATTTAGTTTTGATGAAATTAACTACAATAAAAATTCATGATACCAATAAAAAATGCAGGCCTTGGAGTTCAAAAAACCGATTACAAAAGAGGACAAAAAAATAGGCTACAAACAAGGCTATAAAGTCGTGGCTAAATGATACCGAGCAATGAGTGCACAAGGTTCTTCTGCTAGATCTATTGATCAGGTAAATAAGCCAATTGATTTTTATTTCAAGTTGAAAACTTTACCAATTATTGCATTTGATGTTAAGTTCCAACTAATTATTTACAGTGGAATGTAGCCTGCCGATATTGATACTGCACCGACTGAACATAACAGAGGCATTGATTCTAATGTGAATTGTAGTACTCAAGGTATACATTTTCTATTCGAATTTTGATTAATAAATATTTAATATAAGTAAACATGTTACATTGAATTTAGCATAGTAATAAAAATTTAATTATAATGTGTTGGGATTAATAAAACATTTTGTATTGCAGTTGTAGGGGATGTAGAGGTTGTTCCCGATGAGCGTGTTGAGGTTCAAGCCGTCAAGCAAGATGATGTGGTTGGACAAGATAAAGAGCATCATGTTTATGTTTTTTAAAGTATTGAAATGCTTGTAACAATAATGAATATATTTTTAAATTAACCCCAATTATGATAATATGTTTTTAATTGAAGCCTTTTATTTGTTATTACAGAGGACCCACCTTTGCAAAGGACTGTGAGATCACGTGCATGACTGAGAAGAAATGACAATGTGGACATGGATATGCCTCTACAACAATATAGGGAAGCATAAAAAAGGAAAAAGCCAAAAAAAAAATGATTCTCATTTATGCAACTTATTTGATAATGACTGATGTTTATTTAGACGTGTTTGAGTTTAGTTCCATGTTTTCTTTCATTCTTGAATTTGAAATGTTAATGGGCTGAATACAAAGGTATGTTGTAAGTCTATAGGGTTTTCTCCCTCCAAGAACATTGTTTCTATTATTGTTTCTTCTACTCTTCTCAAAAAATCTATTTATCGCTACTAGAAACAGTGAGTTTCCTTTTATACACTGTTGTAATGTTGGAGGGGTTTTCGCTAAATTTTAGTGGATTTCATATTTTGGGATAAATTAGTATTAGATTGTTCAATGGGTTCTTTCCTAAAACAAACTACTTGAATAACAACAAAATTGTAATACAAATGCTGATTGCAACTACCAAGTTAGAAGCTTCACAAAAACCCTTAAATCATTATCTTTTCTAGAATGGTTAATCAATTGTTTAAGGTGGATTAGTTGTGATGATGAGACGCACCATTCTGATTCTTGGAACTTGATTTGTAACCATAAGTGATGGAGTTGAGGGGAGATGAAGGAATACTAAATAGTGAATGTGGAAATTTTCATCAGAGAAATTGCAGTTGAGGTCTGATCAATACAGAAGATAGTAATGACTATAGGAGAATGAATAGTGGTTAGAGTTGTAGTGGGGAAGAAAGTGGAGGCCATCCATGAAGAAAATTGCTGACAGAGATGGTGTACAAGAAACAAAGGAGACTAGTGTACTTTTTAATAATTACAAAAGTTCAATAATGATTTTAGATGTTAACTGTGATAGTCTCTTAGTTTCAGGAAATGTAGAAGGAGACACCTAGTTCAATATGCAATCTCAATTCATATACATAGGATATCAGGTGGAGCTGAAAAACACAACAGGGTTGCATTTTTGATAGAGGTCTTTAGTTGCGTATTTTAAGTTATAGACCATCATGAACATTGTAACTTTGACCTATTAAAAAAATGTAAACATGTCATGTTTTCTCAACTCCATTTGCTATCCATGCATATTTTTCTTGTGTTGCACACACATTCTCGATTTAGATTGGGAAAATCTTATTTTCAATGTGAGGGAGAGAAACCAAACACATAAAGAACATGAAAATAAACACGACAACTACAAAACATAAATGTAGGTATCACAATAGCTGAGAAACATAAATGTAGGCATCATGCTCACAATTGTTTGGAGACACAACATAATTGAATGCTATACCCAGAAAATGCAACACAACCACTACTCCTGTAGTTTTAAGTTCACACTGTGGGATCCAAAAACCATCTATAGATTAATTATCTTTGGTTTTTGGATCCCGCAGTGTCAACTTGGAACTGTAGGAGTAGTGGTTGTGTTGCATCATCTGGGTATAGCATTCAATTATGTTGTGTCTCTAAACAATTGTGACCATGATGCCTACATTTATGTTTCTCAGTTGTTGTGTCCCAGGACCCCTTATGACCCTTTATGACACTTTAAAATCCCTAAGAATACTTCTTAGAGGTCTAAAAGTGTTGTAAAGGGTCATAAGAGGATCCTAGGAGGGGCCATATGAGCTTCCACCTTCACATGGTTGGCCTTGGTAAGTAGAGAATGTTAAACTATTATCAAAACAAAGAGAATCTCAATAATTTAAGATCTCAATCAATGTACGACAAATATATATTTCTTTTTAAAAAATAGTGTGAGCCATCGCAATTACGACAGAAACCAAAGAATAACTGATGAAAAAACTAAAAGAGATGACTATCTATTGGAAACATCAATCACTTCAAGGAGCAATGATCACTTCAGCTCGCCTCAAGAAGTCTTGACCAAAGATCAAGTCATATCAATCCATCTCAATGGCTACCAAATCAACAAATCTCACACTAGTACATTTGACCTTATTTTTCTACCAAATTTTTTGACCATCAATTAAAAAGGTTTAGGTTGGTTGGATTATAGAAGGAAAACTTTCTTTTTTTAAAAATCCATGCCTGTGTTGGTCAAAATTTCAACCAATACCATGTAGGTCGAAATAGTGATGAACACGGGCATTACTTAAAAAAAAAAGATTTCATTTCTCATTTCACTTTGACGGGAAAATTAGATCAAGGGTTGCAGTGCATGAAGGAGGATTGTAGTGCATGAAGGATTTCCATCTTTGAAGAAGGTTTGGTTGTTGACTACGAGTTGATTCAATTAAAACAATTTATCTTGTCTTCTTTGAATTGAACTAGGGACTCCTTTCTGTAATCCGAGATTAGTTTACCGCTAATCTTATATTTATTTTCTTACAGTCATGGGTTTACCGCTAATCTAATAACTCTATAAAACTATTCTTACAGCCTTGGGTTTTGAAGTTCATTATGCATTCTTAACTTTGTGAAGTTCACTAGTTTGTTTATACATACATATTCTATCATGTGAAGGAATAATAGTCGATTGTTACAATTCAGGTTATATAGTTCCATTATCATATTGCATTTGTTCAAAGTTTCATTTTAGTTCCATCAAATAACAGTGACTCTGTGATAGACCGAGGCATAACCAATATCCTCAGCTTTTTCATGAAGTCACGACCCTAACTTGTAACTTCACCATGAGATTTCCAATGTCATGGATTGACAGAAAAGTTAGGGTAATGTTTGTGTATATTCCAAAGACTCAGAACCGAGCGGGTTGTTAAAATTGCTTCAAAGGTCAATGCCCTAGTTAGGCGTATGTTATGAGTTTAACCAGTAAAGCAAAGAAATGTTTAAAATAGTGTAATAACTAGAGATTTGAGGTTCATAGGCACATTGAAGACTTTTGTGATTGTATCCATTTTGTGTACCCAACGTCGGTCCATTCTGGATTGATGTAATCTAACATGATCACTTAGATTTAGTGTCTCTGCGATAGTCGACATTGCTGGAGTAAAGTGACTATAATTGTATAAAGGATTTAGTGGAACATCCTAGAAACTAGAATAGTGTATACCAAAATTGGTCTCAGTACCTTTTGAGTAATTAAATGAATGAAAGACCACTGTTGCAGGAATTGGTAGAATTCGAATGCTGTCTGCAACTTAATATTTATGAACATTCTGTAAATGAGTAAAGTTATAATCTGAAGGGAAAAAAAAAGAGTTGTTAATGACCTGTTGACAGTTGTTGAGGTTTAACCAAAGAAGTGCCACAAGATTTTAGGTCTTGTTAGAAGTTAGTTTAAGAAGAGTATCCTATTGATACTTGATAGATGAAAAAGTAGTGTTATTTAAAGATTTTGGTAACTACCATTCAAGGGAATTAATATTTTGAAAAACTACTCTATTGCTAAAGTTATTCAGAGTTAAGGGGTATTGACAGTATTGTTAGAAACTATTGATAGTCAATAGATTATCCATAGTTTATATACCAAGTTAGTAATGACAGAAAGTGAGCAAGAGAGTCAATAGTTTGACAATATTTTGATAAACTATTGACTCTCTTGCTCACTTTCTATCATTACCTAGTTTTCATTGCCCACAAGTTTGGTTGAGGTTCTTTGTCTTATGAACTGAGTCTTTAAGAGAAACAAATGAGGAATTTGATAGATTGGTTGGAACCTGCTTTGCTTAGAATTCCATGGATGTATGACTAAAAAAAATGAAAATGTGCTGATAAAATCTTTCCTCATCCTTTCTTTTTCTAAACTTCAATTCATGTTGATTATTAAGCAATTAAAGTTTCTTTTTAAAGGGATGGTTGTTTTTGTCATTGATAACCTCTGTACTTCTATACAGAGTTAACCTTCAATGATATGCTACTTGCATTGAAATTGCTGTTTTGGCTTGATAATTTATAACTTCGAAGAGTTGTGAGTAAGAAGGAAATGTCCATGGTTAAAAGGGAGTTGTGAAACTGTTTGGAAGTCTAAAATGGAAATTTATTTTTACATAGGAGTAATTTCACAATACCTGTCTAAGATCTCTAGTAATTATTTTTTTTGATTTTGAACGCGTGGAATTTGAGCGTGCAACTTCTACACTTCCACATTTGGGATATATATGTACTAGTAGGTTTCTCACAAAAACTTGCGGCTAAAATTCATTTCTTGATACATTAACATGAATTGATTTTCCTCGTTGCAAAGCTCATAAATACCCACATTTTAGAATGCTCACCAGAGTAACTGAATTAGAATTCACACCCTCTTGTAACAATTGATAAAATAGTGTGATTGAACAACTTGCATGTCCATTTTGGGCATATCCACAAATCATTGTAGTCCATGTTATTATTTTTCTATTCACCAAGTTGTGGAAACATTTCATATACCCATCACTTAAAAAAACATTCTATTTAAAAGTAACACTGTACTATTTATATAATTTCATTGTACATAAACAAACAATGAAAGAAAACTTTGTACATGCTTATTTTTGTTTTGGCAATCCCAAATAACACTATCTTAGTCTACTGTCATTCCCAGTCACAATATCAGTTAGTCCAAGTTAGGACAATCCTTTGTTGAGTAGTAGTTCTTCATTCTTACAATTGATGTATTCTCACGGTGGAGTGGAAGACTTCATGTAACAAAAAAAATGATTGGGATCTATCTATGAGATTTCTTTTCAAAATGAATTGACTGATCCAAGTTACCTCTGTCACTGCAACAAGCACACAAAATTAGTTAAAAAATGATTGTTAGGTATTGAAACAAGGATACATATATTTTTCATATATCAATGGGTAAGATTTATATCTTTTAATCTGACCATCTTTTCATCATGTAGTCATTATGAAAGTAGTAAATATCATCCCTCAAGCATTAAATAACATTGTTTTGAGGCACTCTTCTTGAACATGAATCTTTTCTTTCACAACGCTGTCATTCTATTTTGTAGAAACACTAACAATAGTCTCTTTATGGCATTGTTGATCACCGCACCTTCACATTCATGAAAATCTATTAATGCTTGCATCTTTGTCATGATATAGTACCCTCATTTCAATCTTTGAATATCACCACCTTTTAGAAACTGTCCCTCTTTTGATTTTTATGACATCATTCCTTACTGTGGCTACGAGCTTTCATAACAGTGCCTATTCTTTATTCATTGTGCTTTGCAATCATGCATGCATGACCTCTATTATCTCTTGATGACTATTATAAGAGTGCCTTTGTGACTTATCATAAACCATATGAATCATTATTTTTTATCACTTTATACCACTGTGACAATGGATAAGCATTGAAGAAGAACTTTCTTTAAACATTTCTTATCCACATTGTTTTGGCATCTTTTTAAATCATGAATTGTTACACTTATCGTCACCTCATCAAGCCTATTTGATAGTCAACCTTGTCTATAACTAAGAACTCAAAAGTGTTTTTTTTCATTGGGACTAATCTTTGCTTACAAATTTGATCACCATTTATTGACATCCTTTTGATAGTCACTTCTCAAAAATCTTGGATGCATTTTTTCTTTTGTTCTTACTATTCCTTCACATGACTGATCATCTTTTGTTCTCACTGTCATGAGGAACTCTATGAAACTCTAAAAGTTCCATTCCAACTTCATCAACATTATCTTTTCCATTTGCAATGTATACCACTACTTTTGATGCATGAGGATTTGAAGAGTCACGAGTCTTAAGATTATACCTAATATTGCCAAGCTTCATTCAATGGTACATTCAAACATGAAACAAACCATTCTTAAACTAGATTAAACTAGTAAACCAAAGGACATGCTTTTACTACTAAGTCTCTATTTGTTGGGCATACTGATTATAAGTACTTGACATATATCACAAATGTTGCTAATTAAGGTTGGCGGGATCATTACGCCTATCCTGAAAAAAGATTGTCAAATCATTATGCTTTCAAATCAATTACCTATCGATGTATCCCTTATGAGGGAGAGAAGCCAAACACATAAAGAACATGCACATAAACATGACAACTAAAAAAATTAAATGGAATACACCAAGAAGTACCAAATGATGAATGCTCAATTGTTGTAATGGCAAAGCAATATCAAAACTGTCCATTTCTAGAACTTGATTTTTCTTATTTCTTGTCTGTGCTTGGTGACAGGATTTTGAACGTTCTTGACATACTTAAATGGAATACACAATACCAAATGATGAATGCTCAATTTTTGTAATGGAAAAGCATTAGAACCATCCATTTCTAAAATTTGATTTTGTATAGTCTTAATTATTTTTCTATAATCCTAATGATTTTGAAAATTGTTGACAAAGAGTGTTTCTTTTTTTTATTATAGTATAAATGATTTTTCTTATTTCTTGTCTTTTGTCCCTTTTTGATTTCCTATGTCTGTGCTTCATGACAGGATTTTGTCACCTTCTTTTGATGGTATATTTCATTCACTCTATGTGGAATACTATTTTGTTCACTATTTTATTTTAGCTTCATTTTTCTTTCATTTTTCATGTACACATAGACTACACATGCTGATAAAAAAATGAGCTATTTGATTTAGGTTTATGTTTCATTATTGTAAATGGTTAATATTTATGATGGTACTCCTTGGTGTATTTCATATAAAAATAATCATATAAAAATAATAAATGTAGTAACAATGGTGCGGTGCATTATTGATATAGGCTCGATGACTCTTGTTAATGTGCCAAACTGTCAATGTGGTGGTGGGTAGTGTGTGTTGAAGACTTCACAGACACTGAACAACCCTGGATGACAATTTTGGTGCTGCCCAAATAGAAAAATAGTTGCTAATGTGTATATATTTCAAGTTTCTAATGTAAATACTATTCATTATAATATAAGAACTAATGTAGACTGGGTATCACAAGGAAATAATGGTTGCAGATACTTTAGTTGGGTCGATGACAACTCATCTTCATCTATCTACCCATCTCCACTTATCCACGATGAAGGATTTGAGTGTAAAATGTGTCAGGCTAGGGAAAATTCCAAAAATTTTTTTTACGATGCTTTCTCTATATTGTAATCGCATATCTTTGTTACGACCATATGTAGAGATGAACTCAGGAATTAGTTAGTTTAGTATTTTCATATTGTAACTAATAGTTTAATATTGATATGACATAACTTCTCTTTGCCTCAAGTGCACATATATATGGTTTACATATTTTTTTAGAATAATTCTTCATGTTTATGGCTTAGGTGAGCCCCAATTTTCTATCAATCACATGATTTAACATATAGTGTTTTCTTGGTTATTCCATTTGTTCCTTGATCTTGACTATGGATTGACTATCATTTTCAAGCTTGAGCGAAGCTTCATACCATGCAACGTCTGTAGATTTGTACGCAATGCTGATTTATGCTGGACGTAAACTACATGTGTCATGTAAATAACATGGTTGAATGCAATCTCTTTTGCATGTTTTCAAGAGTGTTCCCACCAATACAAGTGTAAATAATGCATTGAACGTAATCTATGGATGCTACGTGGTATGAAGTCTCATTGAAGTTTGAGCACAGTGTAGTATGAAGTCTCCCTTTATAGACACGACAACTGAGAAACATAAATGTAGATTTCACAATAGCTGAGAAACATAATTGTAGGCATCATGGTCACAATTTTTTGGAGACAACGTAATTGAGTTGTATACCCAAGCAATGGAGTGCAACTTCTATACCTCCGATTCCAAGTTGACACTACGGGATACAAAGACCATAGATAAGGAATAAATTTAGAGAGCGGAGGAGATCCATAATGACCAAAATAATACATGATGAACCTCAAGTTAAATGAGGCAACTGCAAACATTTTAATAGATTTTTATTATTAAATAATGAAATTTACATATACTAGTGTTCTAAGCCCCCTCATTACATGATTTATTATTGTAAGCCCCCTCTAACTTACGCATCTAGAAAATGAAACTACAACCTATTGCGATTGAGACAAACCTTGGCGAACAACAATGGCTAGGAATGATCACTTTCCAACATCTATTGAATACATCTGTAGCTCATGAATACAAATTCCTCCAATAGATGTATTCAACATATGTTGGAAAGCGATCCTTCCTAGCTGTTGTTGTTCTATAAGGTTTGTCTCAATCCTAATAGGTTGTAGTTTCATTTTCTAGATGCGTAAGTTAGAGGGGGCTTACAATAATAAATCATGTAATGAGGGGGCTTAAAACACCAGTATATGCAAATTTCATTATTTAATAATAAAAATCTATTAAAATCTTTGCAGTTGCCTTATTTAACTTGAGGTTTGTCCTGTATTATTTTTGTCATTATGGCCCTCCTCTGCTCTCTAAATTTATTCCTTATCTATGGTCATTGAATCCCACAGTGTCAATTTGGAATCGAAGGTGCAGAAGTTGCACTCCATTGTTTGGGTATACAAATCAATTACGTTGTCTCCAAAAAGATGTGATCATGATGCCTACAATTATGTTTCTCAGCTGTTGTGTCCCAAGACCCCTTATGACCCTTTATGACCATTTACAACCTCTAAGAATACATCTTAGAGGTCTTAAAATGTCATAAAGGGTCATAAGAGGCTCCTAGGAGGGGCCAGATGAGCTTCCACCTTCACGTGGTTGGCCCTGTTAAGTAGAGAATGTTAATTAAACTATTCTTGAAACAAAGAGAAGCTCAATAATTTAAGGTCTCAGTCCACAGACAAATTAAATTAGACTTACTAAGCCTCTTATTGTAGTTTGTAATAAGATTGATTTGCAACCACTAGAGACTACTCTACAAGCTTGAAGAAGTGGTATATTTTGGCAAATGAAGAGTGGAAAGAAGATGATATTCCTAAGATCATGGATGGACATAATGTTGTAGACTTTATTGATCCAAATATCTTGTAGAGGCTTGAAGAACTGGAGAGGGAAGAAGGGCTTGGGATGATAGCTAAGGGTGACGAGGATTTCACAATAGCTGACAAACATAATTGTAGGCATCATAGTCACATTTTTTTGGAGACAACATAATTGAGTTGTATACCCAGATAGAGTGCAACTTCTGCACCTCCAATTCCAAGTTGACACTGCAGGATGGAGAACAACTTGGAACCAGAGGTGTAGAAGTTGCTTTCCATCATCTGGGTATACCACTCAATTACAATGTCTCCAAAAAAATGTGACCATGATGCCTACAATTATGTTTCTCAGACAATGTTAAACTATTCTCAAAACAAAGAGAAGCTCAATAATTTAAGGTCTTAGTACAAGCACTAGAATTGAGTTTTTTTGCACCGGTTGGGAAATTTTTGTATATCAACATGCGATAGAGTTTGGGAAAAAAAATCTATCACATGTTGATATACAAAAAATTTCTCAACCATGCCGAAAAACTCAATTCTAGTGCTTGTACTACATGACTAGTGCCAAAACAGGGCTTTCCCAATCACTGACTGTGACCCACTGGCAATAAGCAATAGAACGAGTGTGGACACTTGAAGATAAATATCAAATAGGGGAAAAGCACCTACAACAATAGAGGCAATATCTATAGATACATATGAGGATATCCCAAATCCCTAATATAATAATTATTACTATTTTGGAAGATGAAAATCCAACTGAGGAGATGCTGAAGAGGATAGATGAATTGATGGTGCGAGCACATCATTTTGAAGTAAGCAATATTTATTATATTAGGGATTTCTAGGATATCATCATTTGTATCTATAGTTATTGCCTTTGTTGTTGTAGGTGCTTTTCCCCTATCCTGAACATCAAATTGTGACAAAAATATTAGTAAAACTATCATAATAACTCGATGAATGTTGTTTTAAGTAATTATCTATGAATGTTGTGTATTAATATTGAACTATATGTCATGTTAATGAATATTATTATGTGTTAATGGGGAATTCAGATTGATGTTAGGGGGAGGGGGGTGAGGCTAGATGAGCTTCCACCTTCACGTGGTTGGCCTTGTTGAGTAGAGAATATTAAAGTATTCTCGAAACCAAATGAAGCTGAAACTAACATATCTTCATTATTTAATCAATTTCATTCATTCTATGTCTTTTCTCATAAGTGCATTTTCAATGTGTCATTGTTAGGCAACTATCAAATAAAAAACTAGAAGGGCCAATAGTCAACTTCTCATTGTCATTGTTTGGCATGATTCGACTTCATTTTGTGTCAATATTCTTGTATTGAATGCATCAACCTATCTTGGCCTAATGTGGATTATTTCATTGGTTTGTGTTTTTGAGTAGGTGAAGTTTTAAATTAGTTCCTATAGTCTATTCTTAATTCCTTCAAACTACAGGAGGGCCTGACAGATATACTCAACATAGAATTGACTACTAGTTTGGACAATTGAACACACTGAGTCTTTGGCTTGAGAGAAAGAGTTGGGTAATGTTGTTTCTGGAGACCTATGCAATTGTCCTTAGTGGCCTCTTTTTATTTTAATAGGTATTTTTATATATATGTAGTGTCCATGTTTTTTTTTAATACAAATTCTTTTTGTGTATATGCTAGTACTATGGAACCTAAATAAACAATTATAAATGTAATAGATAATGTCTTCACTGAAGGAATTAATGTACCAAATGTAAACCAAAATCCATGCTTAATGCCATTTTGTGCAAAATGAGTTTGTCTATTAGCATATCAGATTTTGTTACACCCTTCATGATTATAATGTTTAAGTTAAGTATTGATGCAATTTTGTAAAGTAGCAAGTTTTGTTGTCATTGTTTTTTTTCTAGTGGTTCCGAGGAGATCGAGAATTATCAAGGAAAGCTATTGAAGTGGAAAGGAAAACATTTTGAGAGGTTACAAATATTGAGTCATCTATCAGGTATACTTTTTTTAAAGTAATCGCTATATAAATGGTTAAGTTTTCCTGAATTTTTAAAATAAGTCATAATTATTCAGTATCATATTCTTAGCTGCAAGTTGCAGGTCTTCATACCATAAATTTTAGAGTACAAGCATCCTCCCTTTATTCCAGTGAGAGATTGGAATGAGTTAATTTTGGATGCAAAGGAGAAAGGGGATGCTCAAAGAGGAATTACACTAGGAAATGAGAGAAGAAGGTATGCAATAGTATTAACTACTAGTACAATGTAACAATTCCCTAATTAGTGATCTTCATATCTATATCATCTAACATATTTCAAAATTTTCATAGGTTGTAGGACAAATCAAAGGCAACAAAGGCCAAGCTGCAAAAGACTGGGCAGCATAGGAAATAATGTAATAAAGCTTAGAGTTAATAGTGACAATCAATTAGCAAGTTGAAATGAAGTTCATCGTTATAGGTATCTTGCATTCTCAATGTTTGGAGCATTATTAAAAGAATTGTTATAAACATTTATTACTGTTATGACCTCTATGCATGTTTATGACCTTTATAAACATTTGTTATGTTATGATCCTATCATTTCATTGTTTTGTATCAATGTTTGTTCACCATTGACTTTGTATAGCAAAACCCTTGAACAATCACTATTTTTTCAATTCCATTACATCTTTGTCCTACATTCGTTGTTATTGAGAATACTATGGTAATAAAATGATTGGACAGAAAAAATAATTTGATAGCTTGCATAAAAGTATGTCTCGTTATAATAAAAATCAAGTGTACTAGCATGAAAGCCTAATTTAGCTACTCAGGTGAGTCCATGAAAATGAAAGAAACCAAGATATGCTGATATCTATCAATGAACACCCATCAGAAAGCGTGTGATTTTATTTTCATGTTGGAATACTCCACAGAGCTCGGTACTATTATGAAACCAATCTTCCGTTAGTATGTTTCATGAAGTTAATGGAGCTCATGTGGTACTATAGCAGTTCTAACTGTATAACCGTTGACTAGTCATCTGGTAGTTTTTGGATTTTATGAATTCTCAGTTTCTTTTAATTTGTCATCATTTGAAGTAGATCTACCCTTGTTTTGTACTTACAATAATGATTATATTGGTGTAAGACATAGATATATATTTATATTTCCAAATTAAATCTACTGCTTTTTATTTTTATTACTGCTATATGTAGATCTCTCGTATGATTTTATTTTATTTTATAAAGAAATAATACAATGACATCTATGCTTAAACTATTTTAACATAAGGGGACATGACATAATCAGCCTATTTCCTATGGTGAAATTGAGGACATATTCCAAATCTTCAAGCCAAGTCATGCTTACCAGTCATTTAAGAATAATGAGAAAAATGCTTACCCTTGTTTAAGGGTTAAGAAGCAATATGTGAGAAAGAAATAAAAAATCTTTGAAGGAAAGAAGATACCACTAGGTAAAGATAAGGACTTTTAGGAGAAATCTTGCAGTTGTGGGTGTCAAATGCAAAAATGAAAGCTTTTTATAGGGTGATTCTCTTCCTAGGAAACTATGCCAATAATCATACCGGGAGGGAAGGTGTTGTCACAAGGATCATAGTGGCATCCTCTTTAGGTGTGAAGCAATTAGTGGTAGTGCATTACTCCCTTGTGGTGATTAATGTGATGCAGAAAGGCTTGTGTCCTAATTAAGTAGTGTATTCACACCTTTGCTTCCTTTCACAAGAAATCTAATAACTATAAAGAGTTTGTGAGAATTTCAAAATTTTCAATAATCTCATTTTGTGCCCTTTCATGAATTTCAAATGATTTTTTCACTGATTGGATTCTTAGCTCCTTGACCTCCAGCAATGCATAACACAAGAGATTCTATTGCAAAATAATCTTTCCAATTTTATCATATTTAAGAAAAGAAAAAATTCAAAACCAATCTCAACATAATCAGTTTACTATGGTCTTTCCCAAAATTGCTATGCCACACTACTTCTAGCAAAGCTTTCTCACAACACTTGTAATTTGCACAACTGCAATCTCATGTCATTTGTAATCTAGTTATAGTCTCTTTTCCTCTTCCCTCAATTCCAAAACTCCATATATATAGTCATACCCTCCTGCACTTCTTTATTCAACACTTTGTTTAGCTACATTTCATCTTTCTTTGACCATGTCTTCCTTAGGAATTGGTGTTGAGCAACCAAACCCAATCAACAAAATGCTTCCCTTTCACAAGCATGGAAGATTTTTAATAAGTCTAGACCACCTTGCAATTATTTAACAAGAAGGGAGAATATTATCACTCTTTGTTTAATGTTTTGAGACCCAATCAATATTAAGCCATCTGATACCCCAACACTTAGCCTTTTCATATTTTGTAATTTTTGTGACCTCTCTAAAATACAATGAAAAATTATTGGACTAGCTATGAGGTCCTCAACAACTTCAAGTCTATAATCACATTCTCAGACTTTTCTCAAAGAATGAGAAATCCAACTTCTCAAAAGTTGTCTTCTAAAAGGTCACACAATTTTAAAATGTTTGACCATCAGGTTGAAGTTAGCCCCTATAGATGACATTAGGAAAAACTTACCCTTTCTGAAGGATGTTATATTCTAGCTTCATTTGGCACAAATATAAAACAAACCCTCCAAGGGCACTTAAATTAATTTGTGGGTAGAGCTCTCAATTGTATTCAAAAGAAGAGCAACAAGATGACACATATTTTTTTTAACCAAAAATTATTATTGGTCTCTTTTTCAATGTTTTAATAATAGTCATTTCAATGAGAATGCTATGTGTTTGACATCGATTTTGACCACATGTCATCGCAAGAGACAAACTATGTTTTGTGTTTCAACAAGAATGCTATGTGTTCGACGTCGATTTTGACAACATTATGGACCCTGATTGGTCGCACTTTCGATGAAGGTTGGTCGCATAGATAAAAAGATTTGATCTACAATTCTTCTAGGTAATTCGGTTGGTAATTCAATTACTAACAAGGTCAAAATTTTGATGACTATTTTGCCTATCGTATAATCGATGACCAAAAGTTTGACCATAGTTTTGGTCATTTGTTCGACTAATGGGTATTGAAAATTTGACTAATCCTCATCGAAAAATAGGGTAAAATTTACTAGTGTCAATAGATCTCTGCCAAGAACCCAGTAGCAAAGAAACACCATAGACCACACCATGAAACTGCTATGAAGAGGCATCCAATGTCTCATAAGTCACATCAAATGACCCACTTTCTGTAATCCAAGTCTCTCAACTTGGTTCACCAAGAAGAAGACTTCTCCGAAGTCATCACAGACACCATAGTGATCTACAAATTTCCATTGTGCAAGTTCTGCAAGTCAAGTCACTGCTACACTCCATAGGAACAAAGCACATCCAATTTAGACCAAGAAGTCACTCGAATTAGATTTGAATGCAATCAGGTCCGCATATCCCACAAACACATCAGGAAGAATGCATCTTTGATTGCCGCACTAGCTTCTTTTTTTTATCTCTATTGAGCATTTAAGGTTGTCATTAGTACCAAAGGTTTGTAAAGATATCGATCAGTCACTTACATTGAGCTAATTGGTAACATGAAGCAGAATAGACTAGTCGGTAAAGCTTATATACTGAGCAGCAGATAGTTTACTAAGCACCAATAGGCACGAACACTGACAGACAGTAAACACCGAGCATTGTAGTATACACCAAGTAGTTTATACAGTGTTTATCAAGGATCACAAGAAATGGCATAGTAATAAGAAATGACACATTCTTCTATGCAAATGGTTACAATGGTTCATAAAATGTTTTACCAAGATCAAGGAACATTTAATGTGATGATATTCATTAAATGAAATGTATATCTTTTGTAATAGTTGATCTAGGTTATTATTATACACTATAGATCTTAGGGTTATGATTGTGGTGTGTAATCTAATTTTGTTAAAGTGAAAAAAATAGAACACTATATATTTGTGTGTTCACATCATTATTGGTGTGAACTGATATATGAATCATGGAGTACTTGAAGTAAATGCCTAACTTCAAGTCTATCAGTTAACAAAGTAGAACAGAGTACAGAGGTTATCAGATTAGCAGAATCAAAGAAGGCTACCAAGTAGATTCAGAGAAGAGATTCATCACAAGTAAGGTGATATTTTATTAGAGCTTATAGATCTGTATCAAACAATTGAGTTGTCAAATAGCAGATAATTTCCTATTGCTTTCTAACAATTGTAATAGAATTTTGGATAAAATATCTTAATAGAGTAGACTTAATAGTCTTATGTAAATATCTTAACTGAGTGCACACTTCATCAGTGTTGCTAAAATCCTATAACTAGGTAGATCTAGTTGATCTAACATGTCACTCCTAATAGGGTGAGATCACCATAAGTGATCAAAACTTGTATCCCTAATAGGCAAACCTTTTCTATCTACAATAGTGAAGAATTTGTGGGTGTCATCCCCACCACAGTCTACCTTCTAACAAGGGTTTTTGCGTTACCAAAATACTTGTGTTATGTGATTGTCATATTTATTTCATGTTATTTACTTTCTTAATTTAAATGGATGATTGATACATGCAATTAGATTCAAGTTATTTTGGTCGGTTATCACTATTTACAATTATATATTTGAAAGGTTTACAAGTAAAAGTTTTGAAGGCATTGATTCACCCCTCCCCTCTCAGTACCTATCTCTCCTAATTCCAACAATTGGTATTAGAGCACAGTTCTCTTATTGAACAGTTTAACCACTAAATGGTAAAGATCTAAGTCATGGAGAGATACAAGCTTGAGAGGACTATTGAGAATTAGAAGATACAAATACAAATGTTTGTGGAACAGTATAAGCAGGCCAAGGAAAGATTGAAGAAATTACTGGTTGAAAGAAAGAACCTAGGGATTCTACAAAATGAGATCAGTTACCATAAAGAACCTATTGATGAAATGTTCGAGCATATTAGATCTAGTTCTAGAAGCATCTATGATGGATCTGAAAGCATAATCACTGAATTATCTAAAAAGAACCAACATTTAACTGATCAAGTGAAAGCACTACAAATCGGTCAAGAATCTCAAATGGTGAGAATGGTAGAAACAATGAACAAATAAAAACAAGCTGAGTAAGAAAGGAATCTGGCAATCGATGACCGAAGACAAATAACTGAACAACTTCAAGCAAAAGAGAGTGAGATATAGAGACTCACTGATTGACATTTCCAAGTAACTAATCAAATGATGACTGTGAATCAAGAAGTAAACCGATTGAATGCAAAATTGTCAAGAAGACTAGAAGATGTTGCAAGATTCAGAGAAGAGAATGAGAAGCTGAGAAATGAAGTGAAAAATCAATAGCAGCAAAATGAAATGAAGAAAATTGTTGAGGATAGCTCTAAGAAGATTGATGACTTTCTATCTAATCAAAGAAGATTTGGAAGTAAAGCTGGTATAGGCTACACTGGTAAAGGAGAATCAACACAACAAGCTGAACAAGTCAACAACAATCCAAATCAGAAACCTAAAATGTTGACATGTTATCATTGTGGGAAACCAGGACATACATCTAATGTGTGTAGAAGCATAGCACAAGGTAAACCTTCTGTCACTCCTAAGTTTAATGGATATTGTTACTACTGTGGTAAGTTTGGACATCCTGCTTATGAGTGTAGAGCTAAGCGGAATGATATTGCTAACAATACTATTGTGGAGAAAATATGCTATACTTGTAATAAACATGGACACACTGCACAAGAGAGTGTAAGGCTAAGATGAAGCAAGTATGGACTCCTAAGAAACAAACACAACGAAAGCCCTATCAACCGAAGAGATAATTAACTCTTATGTTTGGGATTATAATACATGGACTAACTGCACTGCTTGTGGTAGATATGGATACATTGTAGAAAATTGTTATAGAAAGAGTCAGATTGGACAATCAAGAAGCTAGACAAGCATTGGAATGGCATGTATGCACTATCATAGGGTCGGTCATTTAAGCAAGAACTACAGAGACCGAGCACTAGATGAAAACCATATATTTGAAAGTGGATATACTATTGTAGATATCATGAAGTTAAGGAACACTATGTGGAAGAAGGCATCTAATGAGAATGTTGAGTCAAGTAATGTTTTCAGTGAAACCGTGTCCACTGGATTGGATGACATTGGTAACTCCACTTAAGGTGAAAAGGTATGTATGGGACTGACATTTCAAAATGATCACATTTTACATACAGTTCCTTATGCATAATGTACTACTACCAAATCAACATGAATAAAGATGCACTATGGTTTATGTGTTATAAGTTAACAATGTTATATAGTCAATAAAAGAGAGACCGAGAGTTGGTTACTCATCGGTAATCACTATCTAAGGTTAACCAAGCACATGTATCAACTAATGAAGAAATCCTATGTTAACCGAGCAGACAAGACTTTTAGTTGTCACCGAGTTGACAGTTGTTTCGCACCAAAAGTTAGATCAAGCATTTATTGCATAAAAGTTTGAGAGGGAATATCAAAATCTCTATAAATACATGCAAACAAAGTTTATTATTACATTGTGATTTCGAAGAATGGAGATTTCACAGAGAAGAGTTCAAGCTAAAGATTTTTCAGAAGGATTCAAGGCTACTTTAGATCAAACTGACAACATTCTTCGATGATTCCGAGTAAGTTCATTTTCTATCAAACACTTGTTATCCTACTACTTTTTGAAACCCTAGAATCAATTTATGGCATTAACTTCATTTGCAAGAAAATCAAAAAATTGTTGAGGAAGAAATAGATCTAATCATGAGGGCACATTTCAAAGAACCTAAGTTTAAGCTGCATCCCAAGGTCACATCATAGACAGATTTAATGGGCACTTTTTTGAGCATACCAGATAGAGTTTTGTTGATAGAAGATGTAAGATCATATATTCACTGCAAGATTGGGGAAATTGGAGTATTTGAAACTATTGCAACATATCAACAAGTCTGTGGCACCAATGGAAAATTGAAAACAAAACATAAGAAGATTGAGGAATCAGGGTTATCATGTATGATACATTACCCACAATCATTCAAGACAAATTGGATAAGAATCATTTTAAGTAGATATCATGATGGAAAATTCTGCCTAGACAAACCAATAGAGGTCACCAAGAAAATGGTCAGTAGGGTAACTAGCTATCCTACATCTGACAAGGCAAAAGATTTCCGAAGCTCATCTCGACATGATGTTGAGAAAAATACTCGAGCACAATGGAATGGAAGAGCATTAAAGATTGCATCAATCAGAGACCCTACAGTCAAATTTGTAGCACACGTGATCGGGTACAAAATATTTCAATCAAGTAGACTGAATAGCGTACCCTATAGCGTGGTAGACATGGCGTACAAAATTGTGAAGAAAGATCACTAGATTGATCTTGCCGAGGTACTAATTCATCAACTACAGGAAAATTTGAAGACCATAAGGGCAAAGAAGTCAAATACCTGTAAGTTTGGAATAATACTTGGTTGTATATTTTTCTATATACAAAAATATGTACATGGCATCGGTAAAGTAAATTGGCAATCAAATATACTAATAATAGCACAAATCAATGACATGATGAGTTCATTAGGAGACAAATTGAACATAGAGTTTGATGCATACTTCAAAGAGTTTCAGAATACAATGCATAAAAGAAGTAGAATTCTGAGGGAACTAGTAGAGAAATTTGAGAATGACATATGTTTTGTAGTCAACATATATTTTACTATGATAAGAGTAGTTGAACCTAGATTTAAATGGTTGCCACCGATGGGTTATGAAATAAACCAAGATTTCTCTCTGAAATCTATTAATGTACTACTTGCATTACCGAAGGATCCCGTAGCCACTAGGTTCAGAGTGTATGAGGAGGTAAAGTCTGGAATTTCAACAGATATAGAGATCAGTAAAATAACTAGAAAGGTAAAGAAGATGAAGGAAAAACTTACTTCTAAATATGGAGATCCATTTGAGGCATCTCAAGAGACACCAGTTGAACAGGCAACTGAAGGTCAGTTACAGTTAGTTGACAAACCATATGATAGTGAGGAGACCGAGTCTGACAAAGAAGAAGATCCCACACCAGTTCCTCCACCTAAAATTCCTATAAAGAAGCAATCACCTATACATGAAGGTATGAAGACACGATCATCAACTGCAGCACCACAAACTAATAAGGAAGAAGTAGTGAAAGTAACAAAAAGAAGGGAAGCTACACCGACGAAGAAATATATCAAGAGAAAGAACAAGGCTGTAGCTGAGGCACCAAAGAAAAGGAGAAAATACATAAGAAATAAAGAAGATCTTGAGGAGACAGAGACTAAAGATGACGTCAATCAATTCAAAGTGGTCAGTAACAAGGCAAAAAAAAAAGATGAAATTATTGAAGACATAATTGAACATGGAGACCTCACTGATCCCCTACTAGACAAATTTGACAAGTTGTCAAAAGAAGAACAAACCAAGATAGAAGAGGCTATCATCCAAATGATGATCAAATTCAAGAAAGTTCCAATGGAATTTTCTTGTGCATTACCGAAGAAGTTGGATGACAATATTACTGAGATGGGCTATTGCTCTAGACAATAAGAAGAGAAAGAGAGAATGATCTCTAGTTCGAGCAGCTGCACATCTAAGCTTTGGAGAAGTTAGTGAGTATTTGACCAAATACCAAGCAAAATTTAATATCAAGAATAGAGCCTTGATTATAATGGATGAAAATGTAGTAGATATGGATACCAGAAGCGATTCTATGTGGACATCAATTTTGAAGGCCGAAGAAAAAGATGAGCAAGAAGCATTCTTGAACCTATCTAAGAAGAGACACAATTCCAAAGGCAAAGGTATTTGCATTGATGAGGGAACTACAAAGAAATCAAAGAATACTGGTATATCAGTTACCAAGGCAATTGAAATCATCAAGGAAAAGGAAGAAATAAGTATTTCATAGGATGCACCGGATAAAATTGAAGTTCAATTGGAGAAGAAAACCGATGATGATGTACTCATTGAGGACATCACAAATGGTGATCTTGATGACCAAGATGATGAAGATGTAAATATTGCACCAAATAAAGATGAAGCACTAGACACTGAATGTCTATTTACATCACTACTGGGTAAGCTTCCTGTACTTGTAGAAGCAGCTAAGATCATTTCACAAGTACAACCCAAAGGCTCAGACCTTGAGCACAACAAAGACACAACCAAGGTAAAAGAACCTGAACAACCTACAGAGACAGATGAGCCTACATAGACAAAGGTACCTTCCACCAAAGCAAAGGAAATAGAAGAAGTAAAGGAAATAGTAGAAACAAAGGCAACAGAGGTGATCCCACTTGACACCACGTCTGAGACTCCTACTATATCAATTGAGACTATAGCTACCAAGGAGCAAAATAAGGAAGAACATGTGTTAACTGGGAAAGATACATTGAAGACTGGAGATAAAAATATCATTGTTATTGAGGAGAATTCACCACTAGCACTGAAGAAGAAAAAGAAAGGAAAAGGGCCGGTCACCCTAGATGAAGTAATAATTATCCCTGAGTGTGACCCAAGGACCCTAAGCCCTGAAGAATTGAGTAAATATGGGGAATTATGTTCAAGGAAGGCAGTGCAAGAGAAGTTGAAGCAAGAACACAAATGAAAAGAAGTATTAACCGATGTGAGGGATATCCTACAACAGGTAGTACCTAAGGTGAACATTGATGAGGATACTCCTATCATAGATCAACTTGCTACACTTGTCAAGAAGATCAATGCCCCGAACACTGATGGAGATAAACAAATTGAAGAAAGGGTAGAATCAAGGATTCATTACAAATTAGTCAAGAAAATAAGTCTTGAAGTGGCATTGAAGAAGGTCAATTTATCTGAGGTAATCACCAAGATACAAACCATCACCCAGCTAATTTGTCACTATTTATTGAAGCTTTGTACTATAGACACCTTCATTATTGAAGTTAGTGAAAAGATCAAAGGATTGGAAGTAGAAATTTAGTTGAGTACAAATGTAGCTATAATCAAGCCTCATGCTTTCTTAAAGAATATTCACTGAGTTCAAGAACTCCAGCGGTTGATAGCAGATTTGAAGAAATAAGAAGAGCACATAACAGATCAGGTTACTGAGTTGCAAACTGAACTCATTCCATACCTAAAAATTTTTGAAGTTCATATTGTCAAAGCCAAGCTACTCATTGCAACACCGAAGATTTTGGTGTTAGAGAACATCTTTGACATGCATGCACAAGTTGGTGTTGAGCATATTGCTCTCACCAAATTGAAAGAGGAATGGGAAAACCTCTTGGAGTCACTGAAGAAAACCCACCTGCACTTTTTTGACAAGATGTGAGTATACTACTTAATTTTTGCATTTGGCATTACTATCAAAAAGGGGGAAAACAATGTATAAGTTGTTATGCCAAATATGTACATAGTTGCTACATATACTACATATTACCGGGAGCATGCACTGAGGGGGAGTACTTAGTACTTAGAAATTTTTTGACATGTATATGTGTATGGAAGAGATATAAGTTATATAGAAAATTTTGTCTATATACATTCAAAGTTTTGATACTAATGCCAAAGGGGGAGATTGTTATCTCTATTGAGCATTTAAGGTTGTCATTAGTACCAAAGGCTTGTAAAGATATCAGCCGGTCACTTACATTGAGCTAATCAGTAACATGAAGTAGAACAGACTAGTCGGTAAAGCTTATATACCAAGCAATAGATAGTTTACCAAGCACCAACAGACACCGACACCGATAGATAGTAAACACCGAGCATCACAGTATACACCGAGCAGTTTATATAGTGTTTATCGAGGATCATTAGAAATGGCATAGTAATAAAAAATGGCACATTCTTCTATGCAAATGGTTACAACAGTTCATAAAATGTTTTACCAAGATCAAGAAACATTTAATGTGATGATATTCATTAAATGTAATGTATATCTTTTGTAATAGTTGATCTAGGTTATTATTGTACACCGTAGATCTTAGGGTTATGGCTGTGGTGTGTAACCTAATTTTGTTAAAGTGGAAAAAATAGAACACTATATATTTGTGTGTTCGCATCATTTTTGGTGTGAGCTGACATATGAATCACAAAGTACTTGAAGTAATTGCCTAAATTCAAGTCTATTAGTTAACAAAGAAGAACAGAGTACAGAGGTTATCAGATTAGCAGAATCAGAGAAGGCTACCAAGCAGATTCAGAGAAGAGATTCATCACAAGTAAGGTGATATTTTATCAGAGCTTATAGATCTGTATCAGACAATTGAGTTGTCAAATAGAAGATAATTGCCTATTGCTTTCTGACAATCATAATATAATTTTGGATAAAATCTCTTAACAAAGTAGACTTAAAAGTCTTATGTAAATCTCTTAATTGAGTGCACACTTTGTTAGTGTTGCTAAAATCCTATAACTAGGAAGATATAGCTGATCTAACATGTCACTCCTACCAAGGTGAGATCACCAAAAGTGATCAAAACTTGTAGCCCTAATAGCAAAACATTTTTTATCTACAATAGTGAAGAATTTGTGGGTGTCATCCCCACCATAGTTTTTACCTTCTAACAAGGGTTTCTGCATTACCAAAATACTTGTGTTATGTGATTGTCATATTGATTTCATGTTATTTACTTTCTTAAGTTAAATGGATGATTGATACATGCAATTAGAGTCAAGTTATTTTGGTCAGTTATCACTATTTACAGTTATATATCTGAAAGGTTTACAAGTAAAAGTTTTGAAGGCACTGATTCACCCCTCCCCTCTCAGTACCTATCTCTCCTAATTCCAACATTCTTGTCATCTACTGAATCTACTGCAAAGTCATCTCCCAATGATATAACCAAATCACGAGCATGAATAAAAGACCTCGACTCACCAAACCATCTTGCAAGTTCATCAAGATCTGAAAGTAATGTAACCGGCTAGAACTACATCCGCAAGAACACTATTTTGAGTCGATACAAACTCGATCGATAAATATATATATTTTTAAAAAAAATTGTGAATACCATCGCAATTACGATGTCACTAGAAAAGTGATGCTAATCTGTCAAAAAAATTTGATGAACAACCGTTGCATGCACAACATTTACGTCAGTAAACAATCTACCAATGATGGTTATCCATCAGAACATTAGGATAGTTAACCGTCGCATGTACAACATTATCGTTGGTAAACTAACTATGTCTGATGTCTACCCATCAAAATTGGGATGACTACAAATAGAAATGATGATTTATTTGTTGTGTTGAAACCCCCTTTTTGTGACGACTATAGTCATCTTAATTACGATGCCAATCGTAGCCATCTTTTTTTTCAACTGCAAAACTATGACGTTGGGTTGTGTCATAATATTGATGGTAAACTGTCCCAATTCCAATGCCCTGCCATTGGAAAAAGGTCTCAAATGTACTAGTGGGTGGTCATAGGATTAATATGGACAATAGATATCTAGCCTTTGCAGATGATAACTACGCATTGAATATCAGTGCCTTTGATATGGATGACATTTACATTGGGCTCAACCTAGGAGATACAACCAAAAAATTTGTCATAATTGATATAGGTAGTGGTATAGTCCTCTCTATTAGCATTGTCACCTTGTTTTCCCTTGCCTTGGTTCTGAGGAGGCAGATTAACATTTATTGGGTTCTTGTTTGCATTGTGTTGAGGAAACACATTTTGATAGATTTGTAGGTTGGTGTTACATGATGCTTGGGTAGGCACATCGACTGTGATCTCCTTTTTATCAATGAGGTCTTGGACATAGTGTTTTAGTTACATGCATTTCATAGTAGTGTGTTCCTTGATAGGGTGATAATCACAATACTCATTGTCTTTGTACCAGGCTGGTTTGGGGGTTAATTCATCAAATGGATGGGTCTAGGGATAGACAATCAGGTTAGCGCTAGCCATACAGTGGAACATGACATCTAAAGGTTCACAAAGAGGGGTGAATGTGCACTTTTGGTTATTTTGGACGTGTGGCTTATTCTAACCTTGGGTAGCTGATATTGCATTGGTTTGGTTGGCTTAAGGCAGGCAAGGTGGCTGAGGTTGTTGGTAAGCAGAGGATTTTTTACGACACACTAGTGTAGGTGGATTAGGATTAGCCATGACGACCTATACATGCTTGGTGTTAGTGGCCCCATCTGTGACAATGTTCTTATTTTAGTTCCAATAATGAGGCCAGTCACTAGTGGGTCTATCTTGCAAACTTTCCTTGTAGTGCCTAATGGTACCATCATGCAAGAGACCTCATTTAATATCCATTTGTTTTCCTTTTATGTCTTGGTAGGTCTGTATGCAATTCATTCTCATGAAGTGGGATAGTTTCAGGTGCAGATTATAAATGAATATTTTGGCAGTTGATATGATAGTCTTGTGGTAAGGTTCTACCATAATTGTAGGTAGTCAGCTAGGCTCTCATCTCCCTTTTGTTTGGAATTGCATAAGTCTAGGTTGGATAGCTCATTCTTTACATTTTGTGCATATTTCACCATGACTTATCAGAAAGCTCAACAAATGTTGTTATCGATCCCTACAATATTTTATAGAACCACTCGATGATGGTTCCTCCAAAGATCTTAAGGAAGAGGTGCATGAGGAAGTTATCATTGTATGAAATCTCTTAACAAGCCATGTAAAAATCCTTGATGTGGCTGACATGATCTCCCTTCCCTCGATATTTATGAAATTTGGGAGTTTCAAAATTCTTGGGGAAGGGGACCACTATGATAGATAGGGACAAACCTCTTCAAACTTGAATGTCTTTCTCTTGTTCCTAGATTTAAGGTCCTTTAGAGCATTCTTCATTTTTTCCCATTTTGAATTGACAGGTGTTGGAGTGGGAACTCCCATTGGTAAGGGGTTTGATGGCACATGTGAGTATGGATGGTTTTGAGGTGGGTATTGCTAGATAGGGTAAGGAGATTTTCCTGCAATATAGGTGGATTGAAATAGATTCTAAGGTGGTGGTTGGATAGCATATTATTGTTGAGATGCAGAGGCTTATTGTTGTGCATGATATGACATTTCTTGTTATTGCTGGGGGATCAGGGGATGTTGCTACTATGTGGGAAAGTATTTTTATTGTGGAGGAGGTTGGTATAATGGTGTGGACTATTGGTGGGTGGGGCCTTGTGCCTAGGTGATGTAGGTAGGATGTATTCTTACATTACTGAGTGACAAGATAGTTTCTTGGAAATTGGTGGTAGGAGGTGGTTGCGCAAGGTAGCTGGCGAGATGAGAGGAACTCTTCTATTGAGGTGGCGGTACAATTTGAGAGATAGTTGTTGGCATGGAAAGGTAGTTGGTGAATGTAGGAAGAGATGTATTTTGAGATGGTGGTGTTAGGAATGAATGCTGAATATATCCTATCGGGGAGTATTTGTAGCCATTCTATAGTAGTTGTATGTTGCATTCATGACTGTGATTGTCATTAATGTCAATATAGTGATCTACTAGAGATTAGTAGAGGAGTAGACAGTGTTTGAATTAGCACATGTGGAGTATTGTAGATCAAGATATGTAGAGTTGAGGACTTACTCTATATTATGTCCTGAGATCATGGTCAAGAGGGTGTATGGAAATTCAATTATTCATGACAGTTGCATGTAAATCAGTGGAAGCATTATTCAGGCAGTATTCTAGAGAAGTGGCTTGTGGAAATTGGATGATATCTCCTAATCAAGATAGAATTTGGGCATGGGAAGTTATACAGTTGATAAAGACATTATGATAGTGACATGGACATGACAAAAGGGTCAAAGGTCAAATGAGTGAAGAATTATTTTTTTTGGAAGCCAAATTTTTTTATGTAATTGTGATATTGTGTAATGTGTGGAAGTTTATATTTTATAATTGGTTAAGCCTTGTTGGATGACTAAATTGTAATTATTTGAGTATGGTATAAAGGAAGGATTGTTTTCCTTAATTGTAATATGATATGAGAGAAATTATGAAATTGAATTGTGGAATTGAGTAATATATGTAAGAGGATATGTGAAGCACATACATCTAGTATTGAGATCTGATGACGTAGCTAGTGGGGTTTCTTACAGACAAAGGATCAAAGATAAGCTACTGAGATCTATAATTATTTGATATTTTTCTATTGAGTAATACAGAGATAAGTTGGACAGTGTGTTTAGTGATCTTTCACTTAAAGTTGTTAAGACAATGGATCCTTCTGTCTTCCATAACTCCTAACCGAGTTAGAATGTTTTAATAGGGATTCAAAGTCTCCTAATAGAGACTCATATGTACTGAATGAATTTCATAAGGCTCTTAACAAAATCCATCCTCTCACAAGGAATTTTCATATTGGTACATCTTTTGTGGGCATCATTCCCACAAGGGTTTAGTCTCTAATCGAGAGGTTCCCTAGTTAACATATCTTGTGTTATTGTGTTGTTGTGTATGTTCATCTTGATATTGTTGTTATTTACATTGATTACATGGTTGAAATCCATTAATGAAGAAAATAATTATATTTATCTGATAAATGATTCACCCCCCTCCCCACTCTCAGTTATCTTGGTGGACTTTACTTTCTAACAATTGGTATCAGAGTAGCAGGTCCTTGAAGGAAAAGTTTAACAACTTAAGGGGATCCATGGTGAATTATTTCAGGAAAGAAAGCCCTAAGTTTGATGGAGTGAACTATAACAACTAGAAAGAAAAGATGAAGACACATTTTCTATGTTTAGGACCAGGATACTAGTTAATCAAAAAGAATGAAAATACTATCATTGAATAAGACAAAATTAAAGAATGTACTAATGAGGAAAGAGATATGTTCATGTGTAACATACTTGCCAGAGAAGCACTCTTGTCAGCCCTTCCAAAGAATGAGTACAGTCAGGTGAAATATCTAAGAACATCTCATGAAATTTGGTTAGCTTTACAATCTACTGTTGAAGGTGATGCACATGCAAAGAGAGTTAGATTACATAATTCTATATGTGCATTTGAAGATATAAGAATGATGGAAGATGAATCTGTTAGAAGTTATATTGGTAGAATGTCAAAGATTGTTGCAAGTATCAAATCTTATGAAGGAAACAAGATAGAGAATGAAATGATATGGAAAATTCTAAAGACATTAAATCCTATATTTAAGCATACAACACATATGATTGAGAAAGTTATACCTTGTACTGAGAACTTCACCAGAGAAACCCTTCTTGGAAGACTAGAAGCAACAGAGATAAGCTTGAGACAGTCGGGAGATCTACCTAGAATTGAGATAGCATTCAACGCACTTAGTGTTCACCCTACCTTGTCAAGAAGCATTAGTGTGAGTAGAGATTATGCTAGTGGAAATATATCTAAGAATGAAGAAGATAGGAAGATTAAGGAAGGAATTTCCTTACTCGTGAAAAGAGAACCAGAAGGTAAGAAAATCTTTAAATGTTGGACTTGTCAAGAATATGGTCATTTTGCATCTAAATGTCCTAAGAGAGTAAAGAAGTATAAGAAGAACTTTAAACCTAGAAGATCTAAAGAATGTTACTATGCTAATGATAAAGAATTTGAGGCTAGTATGGAGAAATACCTAAGTGAAAGTGATAATGAGAATGATGATATAGGATTTGTAGTAATAAAAGAAGAAAACTCTAAAACTAAAGTTAGAGAAGAAAAAGCTTTAGTTTCTCAAGTAGAAATTAGATCTGATTGGATTATAGATAGTGGTTGTTCACATCATATGACTGGAGATATGAAGAAGTTTATAAAGTTTAAAAATTATGATGGAGGAATTGTTAGAGTTGGGAACAATGCACCTGTTTGATAAAAGGAATAGGATCTATTTCTCTTGATGGAAAGACTAACACTGATGTTTATTTTGTGGATGGATTGAAACATAATATTTTGAGTGTTGGACAATTAGTTGATAAGGGATATCAAGTTTGGGTTACTAAGAAAACTTGTGTGATCAAGGATAAGGATGGTAATTTGATTGGAATTGGATCAAGGATAAGGATGGTAATTTGATTGGAATTGGATCAAGAACTAGAGGTAATGTATTTCAGTTGAACCCTGCTGAGATGACATGCTTGATTACTAATATTGATGACACTTGGTTATGGAACATAAGATTTTTTCATATAAACTTTGATAACATTGTAAAAGTAAGTACTACACTTGCAATAAGAGATTTGCCTAAAATTATGAAACCTACTAACATGATTTGCAAGGAATGTGTTATGGCTAAATAGAAGAGAAACTCATTTCCTAGTAAGAAATTCACATCTACAGAGAAGTTGGAAATTGTTCATACAGATTTGAGCGGTCTCACAAGGACTAGAGGATTCTATGGTGAAAGGTATTTTATGATTCTTGTTGATGATCTTAAAAGAATGATGTGGATTGCATTTCTAAAAGTAAAATATGAGGCATTTGATAAGTTTAAAGTAATTACGAACAAAGTTGAGAATGAATCTGGAATGAAGATTAAATGTTTAAGATAGAGGTAGATAATTTACTTCAAAATAATTTAACACTTTTGTGAAGTGAATGGCATTAAGAGACACTTTTCAGCCCCTAGAACACCTGAAAAAAATGGTATTGCAGAAAGAAGAAACATGTCAGTGACTAAAGCAACAAGAGCTATGTTATTTGAAAATGATTTGGCAAAGACATTTTGGAGAGAAGCAGTTAGTACAACAATATATACAATGAACAGAGTACAAATCAGAGTAGACATAGACAAGACACCTTATGAATTATGGTTTGGATATGCGCCATCAGTTAAGTATTTCAAAATTTTTGGAAGTAAATGTTACATTAAGAAAGATGATGACATTGGAAATTTTGACCCTAGAAGTGGTGAAGTTATATTTCTTGGTTATCCATTGAAAAGAAAAGCTTATAGATGTTTCAATAAAAGAACTAAAACTATTGTTGAGAGCACAAATGTTAAAATTGATGAAAAGTTCAAAATTCAAGAAAGAATGCCTGATTATGAATCAGATGAAGGAACCCATCCTAGAATTGATCAAGAAAATATTGAATTATTCTATGAAACTGACAGTGATTTGCAGAATGAAAGTCACATTGAGGAAATCGGAGAAGAACCTAGAGCAGAACCTAGAGTTGAATCAAGAATTGATACAGTGACACCTAACAGGAATCTAGCAATAAATCATCCTGTTGAGAAGATTATTAGGAGCATAGAAAAAGGAGTTTTGACATGAAATAAGGTACAAGAAGAGCTATGTTTAATTTCTCAAATTGAACCTAAATCTATTGATGAAGCTTGTCAAGATGAACATTGGATTAAAGAAATGAAGGAAGAACTAGATCAAATTGAAAAGAACAAGACTTGGGAGTTGGTCCCTAGACCTAAAGATAAGAATGTTATAGGAACTAAATGGGTATTTAGAAACATGATGAATGAACAAGGAGAAGTGGTAAGAAACAAAGAAAGATTGGTATGTAAAGGATACTCACAGAAAGAAAGAATTGATTATGAAGAAACTTTTGCACCTATTGGAAGAATTAAAGTAGTAAGAATGTTTTTGGCTTATGCAGCTTATAAGGAATTCAAAGTATATCAAATGGATGTGAAGTCAACATTTTTGAATGGAGAATTAGAAGAAGAAGTCTACATTGAGAAGCCTAAAGGTTTTCCATTAACTCATGAAGGAGACATGGTATGTAAACTGAACAAAGCTTTATATGGACTTAAACAAGCACCTAGAACTTGGTATGCAAGATGGGATAAGTATTTGATAAAATTAGGATTTACCTTAAGGCACAATAGATAGTAACTTGTACATGAAAGAAATTAAAAATGGTTTTTTGGTTGTGGTTATTTTTGTTGATGATATTATCTTTGGAGGAGAAGATGAATCTAGTGATAAATTTGCAGATGAAATGAAGACTGAATTTGAAATGAGTATGATTGGTGAGATGAAATATTTTTTAGGATTATAGATAACACATAATAGTGATGGTATTTTCTTATGTCAAACAAAGTGTTTGAATGACTTATTGAAGAGATTTGGAATGGATAATTTTAAGCCAGTTGGCACACCTATGGTAACTGGCCACAAGTTATCTAGCACAGATGAAACTCTTCTAGTTGAACAAAAGAGGTACAGACCTATGATTGGAGGATTGCAGTATTTAACTCATACAAGACCAGACATATCACATGCAATTAGAATCGTTGCAAGATTTCAAGCTGATCCTAAAGAATCACATTATGCAACAGTAAAAAGAATACTAAGGTACTTGAAAGACATAATTGAACATGGATTGTGGTACAAAAAATTTGATGATTTTACCCTATGTGCATATATAGATGTAGATTGGGGAGGCAGTGTTGATGACAAAAAGAGTACAAGTGGTGGATCATTTTTCCTTGGATGAAGATTGGTTTCTTGGATAAGCAAGAAACAAAATTGTATTTCATAGAGCACAATAGAAGCATAATATGTAGCAACAACAAACAATTCTAACTGGATAATATGGATGAAAAAAATATTGAAGGATATTGGAATAAAATTTGATGAGCCTATTGTTATACACTATGATAACACCAGTACAGTAAGTATGTCTAAGAATCCTGTACTACATTCTAAGACAAAGCATATAGAAATAAAGTATCATGTAGTAAGAGATAAAGTTGTAGAGAAAGAATTCAGACTTGAGTATATAAGTACACAAGAGCATATTGTAGATATATTTACAAAGCCCTTACCTAAAGATACATTTGAGTATTTGAGAGGTATGCTTGGGGTTATGCCCCAGCCTAATTTTGAGAAGTGATGCAGATTATTGCATCTATCTAGTGGTATATGAGATTTATCTTTTTCTAGACTGGATGTTGGTACTTCCTCTATGGGGGAGTATGTGTGTTTTGAGCTGAGTCATGTAGGACTCTAGTGAATGTATTTTTTGAAACAGTGTCTTTTGACATTGAGAGGTATTTGAATCAGATTGACATATTGATGCTTTAGTGTCATTGATATCAATGGGGGAGAAGAATACATGAAAAAGATGCATTGATTGGGATGAGAAGAATTGAATAGGAAAATGAAGCAAGATTGGATTGATGAAGAGGACTTGAAAACATTTCAGAGCAGTAGTATTGCAAGTTGGTATTTATGGAACTTGGATTCTTTTTTCATCTATGTTGCTATCAATGCCAATGGGGGAGATTGTTAGGAATGAATTTTGAATATGTCCTACAGAGGGGTATTCACAACCATTCACAACCATTCCATAGTAGTTGTATGTTGCATTCATGATTGTGGTTGTCATTAATGTCAACACAGTGATCTACTGGAGATTAGTAGAGGAGTAGGAAATGTTTGAATTAGCGCACGTGGAGTATTGCAGATCAAGATATGCAGAGTTGAGGACTTTCTCTATATTATGCCCTAAGATTGTGATCAAGAGAATGTATGGAAATTCAATTATTTATGATAGTTATGTGTAAATCAATGGAAGTAGTATTCCTGAGAAGCGGCTTGTGGAAACTGGATGATATGTCCTAATTAGGATAGAATATGGGAATGAAAATTTATACACTTGATAAAGACATTATGATAGTGACATGGATGTGACAGAAAGGTTAGAGGTCACACGAGTGAAGAATTATTTTGTTTGGAAGTCAACATTTTTTATGTAATTGTGAAATATTGTGTAACGTGTGGAAGTTTATATTTTATAATTGGTTAAGCCTTGTTGGATGACTCATTTGTAATTATTTGAGTATGGTATAAAGGAAGGATTTTTTTCATTAATTGTAATATGATATGAGAGAAATTATGAAAGTGAATTTCTGAATTGAGCAATATATGTAAGAGGATATGCGAAGCACAGAGATCTGGTATTGAGATCTGATGAAGTAGCTGGTGCGGTTTCTCACAGACAAAGGATCAAAGATAAGCTACTGAGATCTATAATTATTTGATATTTTTTTGTTAAGTAATATAGAGATCAATTGGACAGTGTGTTCAGTGATCTTTCCCTTGAAGCTGTTTGGACAGTGGGTCCTTCTATCTTCCATAACTCCTAACAGAGTTAGAATATTTTAACAGGGATTCAAAGTCTCCTAATAGGGACTCATATGTAATGAACGTATTTCATAAGGCTCTTAATAGAGTCCATCCACTCACAAGGAATTTTCATAGTGGTACATCTTTTGTGGGCATAATTCCCATTAGGGTTTACTCTCTGATCAAGAGGTTCCCTAGTTAACATATCTTGTGTTATTGTGTTGCCGTGTATGTTCATCTTGATATGGTTATTATTTACATTGATTAGATGGTTGAAATATATTAATGAAGAAAATAATTGTACTTATTTGATAACCGATTCACCCCCCCTCTTATTTATCTTGGTGGAATTTACTTTCTAACAGGTGGTAGGGGTTATGTTGCATACTAGGTAGGTTGTATGGTTGCAGGATTATAGAAGTGAGAATGTGTTTGTACCCTTAAGGCATTCATTTGTGTATAATTAAAACCCTAGGAGGATCCAAACCTTGCAGCGGGTTGAGATGTGGAGGTGATTGGGAATGCGAAAATGGTAGTAGGGTTTTACGATGTGGATGGTGGGTTTGGGATGCCATTAATGGCATTCCTATCATGAAATGAGGTTGTTGGGCTTGTGCATTGGAAATGAAAGATGAAAGAGAAGTTGGTACAAGATTTTGCTAAGTGGTGGGTGGAATGAATGTTTGAGTAAAGGTTTGTTGAGAAGTAGAGGGAGGCATTAGTGTTTCCTCGTGGAAGAATGGTGCTGATGTAGAGGATTGGCTCATCAAAGGTGGAGGTACTTCTTGTGTGGAAGTTTTCATGGGCAGTGGAGGTTGTGTTTGTGTGGAGCTTCATGCCTGAGTGGTAGCTTGTAATGTAGTGGGTGAGGGTGGTGTGCCCATGATGAAGAAGGGAGTGGATTGTGTCGTTGTTTTCATTATGGGTTTGTGGAGCTAGATTGTAGTAGATGGGGAATAGGTGAATTCACTTGGGATAGTTGTAAGCTAGGGTCAAGGATTTGTTGGACAATGGGGGGTAGGCATCAGCAGGGATGTGTATGGGTCTTATGGGATTGAAGGGTTAGAGTTGTGGTGGAATGGGAGTACCCTCTTGTGTATAATTAGCCAAAATGGAAAGATGGTTTGAGCTACGATAGCACTAACCATTTGTGCATGACCATGATGGCACATAAAATGATTCCATGGAATCCATGGTGGGTGTTTTAGTTGGGTCCACCCACACATTCTTTAATTGTGGTGGCTACATATCATATGTTACCATGGAATTGTTAGGGTCATTTGGATCAAACAAGATAGTGGCAAGGTTGTGATTCATACCTTTTCTCTTCTTCGACCGTGTCTCAGTAGGCATGAAATGCAAGCCCTAAGATGTCGAAGGTGGAGATTCAACAAGAGGATGAATGTGATGTGGCTTTATGTTTTGAGGCTAATATGGATAAATGAAAGACCTAGGATAGGTTTTAAAGGATGTCTGGATGGTGTTTACCTGGGATAGGGTTAATAACCTAATGACCTAAGGATTACTAAGTGCCAAAAAATGGGTTTTTTTTCCTGATGTAGGATCAAGTGGTGTGGGATTGTCTACCTCAGATAGGCTTGTGATTGTTAGAAGACAAGATCCTTGTTAGTACGAGCCAATCCCTGGATCGAGATGATGAGGCATATAAAGACAAGTACTAGCTACCCTAAAGAATTCTTAGTCAGATGGGTGGAGCTACGAGATGGTTTTGACTTAGGATAAGGATTTAAGAAACTTTAAAAGGGGATGAGACAAGGTGGATACATGGATGGTGGATGGTCTTGGATTTGGTTTGGATAAGGATGATTTTTGGTTGATTTGAGGCTATCTAGGAAGATGACATGAATGCACCTAGGGGATGATCTAAGATGTAGGGATGTTGAGATAGTTTCATGATATTTGAAAGGATATGGTGTGTGATATGCCAACTAGCTCTCTCTTTTAACTGTAACAAAGTGAAAATTAACTTGGAAGCGTGCTGCAAAATATATGAATTTCATGTTGTAAGTCACATTATCAAGTTTCTCCTGATATTTGGTTTCTTCTTTGATTACAATTACGGTAGGTTGATGATCCTTTATTTTTCGTTAGATGACATTCTTGTCTCGATATACATGGGCTATTGGTAACTTTTCTTTCTTTTGTTTTGCTGATTTGGTCATAAGTCCAAATATCTTCAATCTCTGAGCACGGAGTTGGAAATCTATAAAGCTAGGAAGTGACTACAATAAGTGTACCTTGACTTGGTTTTGAGAAATTTCTTGGATCTTTTTGGAAATAGTGGACCAACAATCTCACAAGAGACAAGGAAATATTGTGGGAACAAAAGGCAATAAGTTTTAATCTCTTTGGAAAAAGGACTTACGAATTCATTTGTGTATGTTTGAACAAATGTTTTCATTGGTTTGGTAAATTTGAAGACACACACAAGAAATTCTACCCTAAAGAAATGGCATGACTTAAAAAACCTTTTCTCATTAACTTAGGCACACACCGAAGAGCTAATCAGAATACGACCAATGTTGAACACATAATGGATTAAGCAATTTCGCATTAGCCTACTCCAAATTCTCAAGGATGGCAGGATATGATGAGTGTCTTGGGGAGATTACTATTCTCCTTGCACAAATATTAGGAAGCCTTTAAGGGTAGATTGGGTAGGGCTCTGATTTAATAGCTTTTAGTAAGATTTGTGGCATCCTCCCAATTAGTTTCTATGCACATGACTCACTTAAGAGCCTAGTTTACCATTCCTAAATCATATGGATATTCACCTACCTTAGACTACTATCAACATGCCTCACCTGAGCTTGAGAGGATAAGGCGAGAGTTTTCTCAATACCTTGTTTATATATCAATCAAGGAATTACTGGCTTGAGGTCATTCTCTAAAGAGGAAACACTTCTCTCTAGACAGACCTCACTACAAGAAAAACCAATTGAACTTGATCTTTCTCTTCACCTGAGTTTTGTGGAGGCAAGGGGACATGATACAAATACAAGTTAATTATTTTTACGTCACTTATTTTATCAAGGATTTGCAAAAATTGAAAATCTCTAAGGAAGTGTTGAAAAATACTCCTTCAAACAGACCAAGAAGTCTTCATTCCAAATTGAACCTAGATTAGACTAAGTGTTTATTATCGTAGAACTTAAAACACCCATTTTTAGCATGGAAGGTTCACTTTTGAAAATGAAAGATACTTGAAAGATAAAAATCTTTTGCACAATGAGCTACTTTATTTTAAGCATTCAAGATTTGTTTTTGTTTTTTTTAAGCACCAAAATGAATTGTTTATTGCATTGGTTTATTTTACCTTAGGCATTCAAGAATTGGTTGTTGTTCATTTTAAGTCCCAAAATTGAAGTGTAAAGATTGATCGTTAATTTTAACCTTTGTTCATTTAATACCCAAATTGAAATGATGAAATGTTGTGTATACATTCAAGGTTCTTTTTAGTGCATAAAAATTAAATGGATGAATTTTATTTAAAAATTTAATTCACGATCCCACTACATGTTCCTGCAATCCCGCAACCCAAAAAATAGCAATCCCGCGGGTCATACAGGTGATCCCGTAGGTCTGTTAGTCTGAAAAACAAAATAGAGAAGTAAATGGTAGAGAATTAAATTTGATACCTACATCCATGATCCCGCAAGGTCAACACACAATCCCTCAAGTTCAATGCGTGATCCTGCAAGGTCGATGTGTGATCCAATAGGTCTATAAGAGGATACACAAGCACAAATTTTGAGGTTTTTATGACAAATTTTTATGCCTTACTACTTACAATGTTATCTCATGATCTCACACGGTCAAAGTGTGTTCCCATGTTGTAGATTTGTAGTCTTGTTGACTGTTGAAATAATGACAAGTGAACTGAGAGTGAAAGAAAGAGACAAAAGATATAAGTTTTTGTGGGAATGCGATCCCACCGACTGTACTCATGATCCCACAGGCTTGTGTTTTTTTTTTGCTTTGTAAAATTTGAATGCAAGAATGTCGACAAAAATGCTCCTTCCTCCTTCTCAAACTTGCAAAAAAACCAAAAAACCTTGCAAAGACATTTAAACAACAAAAAAATGTTAGTTTTTGGTTATTTTTTGCAAAGAAAATGATAAAATAGAAAGAGGAATGACCGTAGAAGTGGGTCCCACCAGGCGTGCCAAAATGTATGCAATGAAAATGGAAGTTAATGGAATACAATAAGAAAGTTAAAGCATTGAAACAACTAAGATATTAAAACATATAGATTAGACAAATAAAAGGATACAAACCAAATGTGGATGCAAACCTCAAACACTCAAAAAGCTTTCCTTGATTTGTAGATTTGTCCAAGATTGGATATGTGTGCTCAAAGATTCATGCTCAAGCTTGAATGGTTTGGGACAATTTTGGCATTATGAGGGTATGGATGTCATTTTTAGCTCTCAAATGGTCATTATAACAATGCATAAAAGATGGATGATTTGTGAGGAGAAGAGGGTTCAATTTATAGGAAAGAAGAGAGGTGAATGAACGGTCAAGATGCAAACCAAAGGAAGGGTCAACATGCATTTGAGAGAGAGCACATAGATTGTGCTTTCTCAAATGCCTCTCATTATGACAAGTGTCACAATGGGAGAGGTTGGAAGGTGTGGGGGAATGTGACCATTTTGGGAGATGTGAGATGTGAATGTGTAAGAGGGAGATTGAGTGTGTAAAGGATGTGTAAAAGCATTTAAGGTTGATATGAGGTGAGGGAATTGGGGGATGTGAGGATGTGACATGAGGGTTGACTTTGGTTTGGTTAGGATTTCTTAATCCATGGAGTATGATTGTGCAAATTTTTAGGGAGTGATTAGGCTTGGATTAGGAGGCAAGTGGGAGAATTAAGAGGATATTATAGGAGGAGAGAGAATGAGTGGAGGGTTACATTAGTTAATCATGAGTCATTAGCTAATTAAGGGTGATTAGTATGTGTGAATGGGTTGGGTTGAGTAGGAACTCAAGGTTAGGTTAGGGGTTAAAATTAGGAGCCATGTGCTCAAATTAGATTAAATGTTTTATTTAAATCCAAAATAGGAAGGAAAGGGGTTAATAAATTAATTTAAATAGATGAACATATTTATTTAAATTAATAGAGGAAGGGGTTTTTAATTAATTATCAGAATATGGGTTGTCATTTAGATAATTAATTGGACTAGTTAATTAATTAAATTAATTAGCTAGGGGATGACATAAATCAATTAAATAATTAATATTTAATTAATAAATTCCTTAGGAGATAACTAAATAAGATTACTTGATTGTGTAATCAGATTTAGGTGTCTACAGTTACAAACAAGATTATCATCATGCCATGCAAGTTTTTTCATTTCAAAAGTGTCCAGCATGGAATTTAGCAACCAATGCTAAAGCATGATATAATTTTTTAATAATTTGGAGGCACTTGTCAAAATAAAAACTCATATGGTATCAAGGAATTTGGCTTCCACACTCATTTATAGTTTTAAATCGACCACCACTAATATTTCAAATAATAAAATCAATGTTTTTATTATTAAGTGTTCAAATTTGAATAGTTTATTATATGAACATTGTTGTAGAAATTTATGTACAAAATCATGAAACATGATTGGTTGTAACAAAAATGATTGGTCACATAAATACTTTGGTTCGATACCATAGTTCCTGCAGTAAATTTCACACAGACTAATTTTGTATTTTTTAGATGTAATAATATATTGTTATGTGCATGCATGCATGCTTGTTCAATATTATACAAAGGAGATGGTTCTACTTATTTAGAAATTCATTTTACAAGATTTATAAATTAACAAAAAAAAATCTAATTATTATTTTTAAAATCTAAAATATGATAAAATTAATGGTCATCTCATGAAAAAATCATTGAACACACCTTCATGGGTTTGAATCAACATACACTAAAAATGAACCTTTTACTTTAACCAATGTTTATTATTTATCTAAATCAATTAATTTCCAAAAAGATATTGCAATGAAAACACAAACACATGAATGCCATATTTTTACGTGGAAAAACCAATGAGGGTAAAAATATAGTGAGAATCTAACTCACACTATATGAGTAATTGATTACAAGAGTTTAGGTCAAAATCCAAGGAATGCACCACCCTTGAAAAGATCTTGCAAGCTAAGGAACCAACCCTAGTAGAGACACCAACCAAAAGGAAAGATATGAAGAGCTTTTAAAAACAAAGGCACCAACCTTAGATCAAGAAATAATGATTATTACTAACTTGAAGTGCATTATTTGAAATGTTGGTTACAATTCATTGTTTGTTCTCATCGTGGCTTGATTTCCCATTCCAACTTCTTTGTTTTGGTAGACCATTCTCTTGGCTCCAAATATCCTTGGTTCTAGTAGAAACTTCTTGTGGGTAGGAGAAACATTGTAAATCTTCCATAGAGAACTTTTATGAATTTGTGTTGAAGTATAGTATGCCAAAGGTAGAAAAGGGTTTTTATAGAAATAAAATTTTGATTTAAATCTCTCTAGTGTACAATTCAATCAATTTTTAAATGAAATAAAATAAAGTGTTATTATCATTTAGTGTCTTGTTGCGATATATGTGACTTTCTCTTCAAGATTTGATCTAATGGGTCAATTAAATGCTTGAAAAGAGTTGTAGATTTTTTTGGCTTGTGTAGGGATTTTGATAAGTAGGCTAGGTTGGGATTATTGTTGAAGAATGTTGTAAGGCAATATTCTTAGATCATATGCTATTAGTGAAACTCTATTATTTAATATTGTATTTCTTATGGCTCCAAGGCCAAATGGGATGAGGCACTGATCTGATCTATTGTGGGTTTTACATGTTTTTTGCTATTCATATCTAGGTTGCTCTTGCTACAAAATTGTTAAAATCATAAAATATCTTTACTTTTATGTTATTTTGTTGTCTTACCCCAATTTCATGCTCCATGCAAGTTGACATTCAATGGATAATTATCCATTATCTAGTATCTCCTTGTTATGTTGATTTCCCTATATGAGATTATCTGCTTTATGTTAATACCAATTTTGACTTTAATGTGTGTTTTGATGGCATTAAAGGTCTACCCACCTTGGTTTTGCATAGCCTAAAGAACATAAGGATTTGTTAGATCCTTTTTAGTTGGTCCAAGTCTCATAGATTTATGATTGTTGGAGTTGGCTTCTCCATACGGACTTGATTGATCAACTTGGTATCTATTTTGGAATGTAAAACCTTTCCAGGGACTAATACGTCCTATAATAGAAACATGAAGAGTATCCTTGGTGGGGGCTTGTGGAGCTATCAAAATGGAAATGGTAGGAGGTTCATCTAATGTAGAAGGGGTAGTAGCAATTAAAGGAGCTTCATGGGAGAAATCCAATATTATATGTTCCAAGAGATGCACCTTGGTTTGCAACTTGATGCACATTTGGTGCTCCTTGTTGTATTCCCCAAAAATATGGTTATATTTGATTTTATATTCTTTCTTTTCAACTTCCTCTTTCTTAATAACCACCTGAGATAATTTGGTTGTGTCTAAAAACAAATTTGATGCCTCAACACATGGCATATCTCCAACTCTATTTATAATAATAATCCATCCCAAATTGGGGTTAATATCTTCAATGTTTGGTTTTCTTTATCCTTGAGACAATGACAAAATGGCCAAAGTGGTATAATCATAATTGAAAGAACCCTTGAGTGAAAGATTTGTTTCCTCTACAAAACCATACAATACTTTTCTCTTCCTTACTGCATCAACAATGTTCCATCCAATATGAATCAAAATCCTTGCTTGATGTACAATTTTCTTCCCCTCTTTAGGGATGATGAAATTGAACTCTTCCATCATTTCAATCATTATTTTCTCCTCATTTTTTGATCATTCTTCTTAGGCTTCTAAGCCTTTCTTTCTTCACATCTCCTTTGGTACTCATCAATCTTTACTATCCATACCAATTTCAAGAAGGCTCGACTTTTCACAAAACTCCCATCTTCCAAAAATTCCTCACATGCCTCCTTTCTACCATCTTTGAAGGCTCTACCTTGGATATCTAATGAAGTAAAGTAAAATACAAGTGGTTGAGGTGTTCTAGGAAATCTTACTTGCAATTATTTATCATTAATAATGATAACATCATCATCATCACTCTCCTTTGTAACCTATTCCTCATACTATACCTCAAAATGAACTTCTAATTTTTCCTTTCCCTTTTGTAATGGAGGTAATGGAGGGCTTGAGGAGCCTTGCATTGGTTCATCCTCAACATCAATGATTTTCACTCCTTTATATGGTTTGGGCTGAGGAATAGGATGTTTCTCATACTTCATTGTTTTCTTTCCTTTTCTTCTCCTCTCCTTCTCATTGTCTCCTCCCTCAATGTCAATCTCACCTCTCAACCTCTTATATATCCTTCCATCTCACATACTCATAGGCTCGAGTCTTGATTCCTCCTATCCATCCTTTGAATATGGTGTTGGAAATGATGTGTTTGAATGTCTTAGTCTTGTTTTAAATGATGAAAGTGGTGCATGTAAAAAATTCTACAAAGCATCAACATTATTATCCGACTCCAATTGAGTCCTCTTATACTTCAAGACAAGTATTATCACTTCAAAATGGTAGATCAAAATATTAATCTTCACAAAAAATGAGTTGAAAGCCTTCAGAGGATCATAATTTGGATCTAATTTATTCACAACATCCCAAAGATTCCTGTATGCAATGCATTTCTCTTTATTATCTTCTTGTTTATCCTCATCAAACACATTTCTAATTAGGTCCTCTGGAAAGTTGAAAACATGAGGTAGTTGAGACCACTTAAACCTTTCCCTAAACATATTGTAGAAACCTTCAAGGTCACTATGTCTCACTATTGACCACCAAGGGATAAGGAGTAAAAAAATTTTCAAGGTGGGCCCATCCTTATTTAGTTATCAAAAAATAGGGAATAATGGTGTAATTAGGGAAAATAGTTGTGTATGATTATTGTACCCGCAAGCTGCAACACAACACTTCAGTAGAACATTAGATTGTTATTCCATAATCAAGATATAATAAAACAAACTAAAAAAAGAATCCTATTTCTCTCTAACTAGCAAGAGTCTAATTAAGATCAATTGTATACTCTCACATTTAGATCTTAATCAGTTACATTATTACAGTAGAATGAGAGATTTAAATGCAATTAACTAAGCATGAGATTTACATTAAAACTAATGAATTTCATTACTAATTACCAAATCTAATGTGTAAATTAGCTATGAATTGAAAGTTTTATTAAGCTATGAATTTAATTCTACAACATGTAAGTATGAATGCAATTTACTATATATGATGTGAGCTTTGAAAATTTCTCTTTTATAGAAAGCTTGGAAAATTTGATGGTTGAGATAGAATTGAGATGAATGGCTTATATTCACTCTTCCTTAATCCATGTGAGTGATCCATGTGCCTAATCCATGATTGGTTTCATTTTTAATTTTTGTCCCTTGAGAGGTGACATGCATTTATAAGTCTTTTTGTTAATAGATTTTATTTAATTTTCTTAGTCATGTATTTAAGTAGGATTGATTTAATTAATTCGTGCCAAGGATAGTTAATAGGATTCTTGATCAATTAATGATAATTTGATGCTTGATTATAAATTTCATTGATTTTAACAAATTATGCTAGTAATCAGATAATTGGACTAGCATAATTTGGGACTTGGTCCTGAATTAGGAAAAATAGGGCCTTTAGTTCTATTTGCCCATTTTAGTGTGATTAGACTTGCCCCTCTTTGAATCAATGTGGGAGTAGCATGTTGATTCAAAGAATAGATGATTATAATTTAGAGAGAAGTTTGATATGGAGCAATGAAACCACTCTAGATTTGAGAATTTTGAGCTTGATTGAACAAAATTCAACATGTTTGAAAGTTTTAAGACATCCATTTTGAACTTGATTGGACAAGAAGTGACTATACTAACTCTAAGCTTGATTGGACAAAGATTGGTAAGAACTAATCGAAATGTTTAGTTTGATTTGGTGTGATGAAACTAGACAATTGATAGATCATGAGGATGAAAAATAATCAATTTGATTTGAAGTGATGAATTTGATCAATGCGAGAAAGATATCCCAAAGTAACGATATTGGACATAACAGAACAATCAGTTTGATTTGGTGCAATGAAACTAATCAATTGTAGGATGATTTTATTTAGGCACACATTGTTGGAAATATTCAGGGATTAACCGAGTTACTAAGAGGGGAGGGGTGAATCAGTAACTTCAAATTTTCTTACAATTACAGATGTATTAGCATATAGTTCACTTTTTCATTATGCATATAGAAAGCATGAAACTTAAAAACATTCACAACAGTGACACATAGATTTGGTTACCCAGAAACCTTCCTAAAAGAAAGTAAAAATGGGGTGGGGATGAAACCCACAAAGCTTTAGTACTACAGAATAAAGTTGGCCAGTTAAGGCTTACAATTTGATCACTTCTGATGATCTGCCCTGTTAGGAGAAAAAAAGGATTGCTAGATCCACCTTGTTAAAGGATTTACAAACATACAATGAAGTATGCACTCGGTAAAGAGATTTTACAACAGACTGTTAAGTCTACCTGGTTAAAGGATTTTAGTACTGATTCACCTGTTAGGATGAAACAGTAGATCTCTTGCTTTGCAACTAGATTGCTGATTGAGATTCGCTGAATGTACTAATCACCTTCTGTGATGAATTTGTCTTTGATGTTCCCTATACTGTTGTAGCCCTTTGTAATTCGCTTATCTCTGCCTTTTCTTTTTATTCACATTCATACTCATATAATTACATCTTGACATCTTTACAATATTGTTTATATACAAGTCTAAAAAATTAATTACAATTACAAAGTCAGCTTGACAAATAAACATAAGTGCCACTAAGTCGGCCCAAGTATGGTTACACGGTTTCTACAAACTAACTCGGTGACTTTCTGATACTCGGCGTCCACTGCATTACTCAGCATCGTCATGCACTCGGTAGAAGTGAAGGCACGGTTCATACTAACCACTCGGTAGGTTTTGAACTCGGTAAATACTAGTGACTCGAGAGACACAATGTTACTCAGTTTATACTGTCCTGCTCAGTTTGCACTGACTTGCTCGGTTTGCACTGTTCTGCTCGGTATGCACTGTTCTACTTGGTTTGCACTGTTCTGCTCGGTTTGCACTATTCTGCTCAGTTTGCACTATTCTACTCGGTTTGCACTGTTCTACTCAATTTGCACTATTCTGCTTGGTTTGCACTGTTCTGCTTGGTTTGCACTCAGAATGCAAATAAGTGTTGTCACTAGTGGCAATTCTGCTTAATGCCAACAATCTCCCCCTTTGGCATTAGTGACAAAAACACTTATTGCTCAAAACTTATATACACTTATTGATTTTTTTTTTCATAGAGCTTTATACATTATCTCCCCCTTTCAATGTGCTAACTTTTTCTATATACAAATCTCCTTCTATACATATCTCCCCCTTTTTGACGATAATGACAAAGGTGTATATACAAGTGATTTACAGAGAGAATCCAAAATTTGATAGAAAGTCAGAATGTACCTTCATGATTAGTGCCAGGGTTCTGTCCCAATTTTCTTGCAGAATCTTGCATGTTTGGATTGCAATTTGGACTTCTGCAGAGAGTTCAATCATGTGATCTGCTATAGAGAACTGATTGTCATGGATCAATATTTTGGAATGTTCAATGTGCTTATACATTGTATTCATGATGGGAAGGATCATGTTCTGGATGTCTAGCAGTGTGGACCGGATCCTTGTGTCTTCTTTTAGTAGATCTGACTGCATATTTGATAGATATGAGACTTTCATGTGATGAGCAGAGCTTGAACTTGGTTCAAGTTGCAGCTTCTATATGCTGATCTTCATATCCTCATCCATTTTATTCATTTTATCCTTAACATCCTTTGTGAACTCGGCAATATTGCATAGTCTGGCCAAAAGAGAGGTGATATTTGAATAGGTAGATTCAATATTTGACAAATCTGAAGACAATTCCACTTGATTAATAGCTATGTGCTGAGCAATGTGCTCAAGCACTTTATTGTTGAATCTCTTCTCGGCTCTTTCAACTAACTTTTCTATCCCAGATGAATCCTCATTGTATTTATTTACTGCTTCAGCTAATTGTAGCAAAACATGTTGAGAGGAGTCTACTTTAATACCTAATGCATCAGACAAAATGTCTTTTGCATCTTTAATGATTTGATATTCCTTGTCTCTCTCCTCTTTAAGCTTCTTTTGCTTTGCTTTCCTTTGGAGGATCTCACCTATATTTTGCATTTGGTCCACTGATAGATTTGCAAAATCTAATGTTGGAATCTCTATTTCTTCATCTAGGTCTATATCCTCTACTATATTCTTACCCAAAAATTTTATACTCGGTAGAGCCTTAGGCTTATCTGTACTTAATGCCTTAGTAGTAGTGACAATAGACATAGTTGGACTGGCTATAGAGACTGGCACACTGTCTACTGGAGAACTTAAAATATTTACACTTGTAGAATCAAAAACTGGAATACTTACTGCTAGAAAACTTGATGAAATGGGAGACTGCAACTTGGTAGAAGAAATGGTGGTTGCTTCTGTTGTTGCTATAGGTGATTGGACAAAAGTTGAAGTTGTCACAACCATGCTTGAAGGTGTCTCCAGGCTAGATGTAGAAACTTTTACTGGAGAGGTAGGAAGGGATGCAATGACTTCTGTTGCTATCCTCATAGTATCATCTACCTCAGTGGCTTCTTCTTGTTCATCACTGTCATCTTCAATATCTTTTATTATTACTGTTTCAATACTCGGTTGGTGAAGATGGTATATGTTCTTCCATGTAGCATTTGCAGCCTTCACAACTGATTCAATATTGTTGATCAGAATCAAACAAGTATTGAACCTTAGTGTCATCTTATTTTCATTTTCTTTTAATGCCTTCTTTACTTCATCATTTTTCAAGCTCGGCATTAACTGTCTCAGGGTTTGATCAAATATGTCTATCACAGTTTGCTTTGCATTGCTCCACCTCATTTTTATTGGATTTAATAAGACAGCTGGAACCTGTGGGGCTATTTCATCAGGAGAGTATTTCCACTGTCCCATCTTTTCAATAACAACATCTTCTATTTCCTTCTATTCTATTTCCGATCTGGTTTCATATTTAAAAGATTTTATGTTACTTACTCCAGATCCTGATCCATCTCTAAAAAGTTTGATCCTCTCTTGAAAGTTTAGAGGAGGCCTTTTGAATACTATATCTTTGTTTGCCTTATCTTTATCTGCCTTACCTCTTGCACTTCTCCTTGTAAATATAGCAGTGGGAGGCTTAGGTGCCTTAGTGATAAAAACCTTTCCTTTCTTCTTTGTAGGTTCTGGTTCCTCTATTTTCTCATCCTTTTCCTTTTCTTCTTCATCGATATCTTCTTTGTCCTCAGTTAGCATTTGCATTTTGGCTATCCTCTTCTTTCCTTTGTTTACCGCCTATGGAAGTTTTATGCCTAATTCAATTCTTACCTTTGCTTCATCATATGTTCCAAAATATGGAGCTTTGGGATTAACAGGCTGATTAAGAAGGGCTTCAATGATATTCTTGGTTTCATCAATATTTACCTCATAAGGAAGAGGTTTTACATATACAATCCTCGGTTTAGCTGCTTGAATATATACATTGTCACAGTCTACCATGAAACAAATGTCATCCTTGTAATCCTCCACCAACTTCTGTGGAATCTGGAATCTGTCATTCATCTTCTCTTTGAAAGACTCAAAATAACTGTCCATTATACTTTCAAAATTTTCACCGATTTCTGAGATGTATTCATTTATTTCATAAAGTGCTGGCACATCTTTTCTCCATACAACTTTTCCTTTGGAAGGGAAGAATTTTTGAACATAGAAGAATAAACAGACTAGTAGGGATCCAAACTTACATGGATTGTTTTTGGAAGTTTGAATGTTTTCCATGTTCTTGTTAAACTATTTTAACAATAAATCTGCAAGATCAAATGATAAGTTGTTCTTGACCACTTTGTATGCTAGGTCAATAGCTTCACAGGAGACACTATTCTGTCGACTTGAACTGTATATCTTATGGGCAATAATGTGTGTACCAAACTTTAGTTCAGCGTCGATAATGCTGCTAACTTTCATGCCTCTACCGTCCCACTCGGCTAGGGTTTTCTTTTCCAGTTCCGACCGACCTAGGGTTTTGGTAGTTTTTGCTTTGTTCAACATGGGAAGACTGGTGATTTGATGAATCATCTTCTTGGTGATCTCTATGGGTTTCTCCAGCCAAATCTTGCCATCATGTATACGGCTGAGAATGTATCTAACCCATTTATCTCAAAAGTTTCGAGGCAAATGTGCAATGTGAACTAATCCCTTATCTTCTAGATGTTTGTGCTTGGGTTTCAGAATACCATCCACACACAGTTCTTCATGCACAGTATCTAGTTCTAGGTTTCCCATTTCATGAATTGTACAGTTGAAATGATTGTGAGTATCATTAATAAGTAGTACCTTAGGAGGAATCTGAGATTGAGCTCCGTTCGAGTCTAGGGCTGCTGCAATTGCGGGCACGATCTTGAAATCTGGTGCTTTCCATTCCCCTTGGACTAACATATCAGATCCTTTCTTCACTGAGGTGCTAGATGATGCCATGGTAGCTCACAGAAAATTCTTTTCGCAAAAGGTATTTGAGTTGTTGGATTGCTCTTGAAGTTTTCTTCTCTCAAAGTGCTAAAGTTCGCGGTGAGAAATGAGTTTGATTTCTTGCCTTTTGTTTACAACTTTGTCATTAATGCTCAGAACAAATTAGGGTATAAATTCTGATAGACTGTCACCCACTAAGAATTAATTGCTTGGTGAAGACATCATAACTCGGTAAACTCAAGAATTCATATTGCTCCGACCTTGCTCGGTAAAGACTAATACCAACCTTGTTCGGTTTTGGAACTGCTTGAAGTTTGTCTAGGAGAATACAGTTCCAGTGCTTTCTTGGAAATTTAGTTTGAGTCGGTAGAGCCACCCATTCCATTACTTGGACTAGTTTGCTCGGTAGATTTAGGAATCCACTTTTGTCTCACTTGTTTCCTGACCTTAGTTGCTTCATTCTTCTTTCCATCTTCAACTTCACTAGCATTCATGCAGTTTCTGGCTATGTGACCGAGTTTAGTGCATTTGAAGCATCTTACGGTAGTATCTCTTTTCCTTAGATGATGTTTTATGCAGTTCATGCTAATGTGTCCATATTCTCCACAGTAATGACATCTACACCAGGTGTTGTAGTCCCATCCAAACATTGCTTTCATAATTTGTTCTGCTGGATTGAATGTCTTGGATCTGCACTTAGATGCTTTGTGACCTTGTTTGTTGCACTTGTGACAATTACCTCTGAATCTAGGTTTTTCCCTGCATTCATTTGCTTTGTGACCATGTTGATTGCAGTTGTAACATTTTCCATTGAATTCTGCTTTTTCATTGTTCCAACATTTATTTGAAGTATGTCCTATTTTACCACAATGATTACAAGTAGGTTTTTGATTTCTTTGAGTACCTTGCTTAGAATATTCACCTTCTCCTTTGTATCCAAGTCCCGCTTTTCCTTTCTGCCTATGCAGATTTCGCTCATACAGCTGATTCAAGTCTTCTTGGCTTTTTAGCATTCCTTCATTGATTTGTTTTTTGGCGTTTAGGTCATCCACCAATCTTAGATTGATTTCCTTTTCAGATCTTAGTTCTTCTCTTGTGTTTTCTATCTCTGATCTTAGATTCAGAATTTCCTCATTTGTGTGGGAGATCTGATCAATTAGGTTTTCTAGCTGAAGGGTTTTATTTTGAACTTCATTGTTCCTTCCATCTAATTCATCTTTCAACTTGTTTCTTTGTTCTAAGATCTCACAAAATCTTTTTGAGTGTAGCTCTTGTTCTCTTTTTAATTTTCTCACTTCTTCCTGCAGAGACCCATTCTTTTCTAGGAGTTCTTTGACAGCATTGTTTGCTTCATCTGAGCTATTTGAGGGAAAAAGATCTTCAACCTTTTCTTCAATGTAATTCTGATCATTCATCTGATTTGTAAGTTCCTTCCTTCTTCTTAGGGATTGGGAAAGATGTTCTTTTGCTTCCTTGAGTTTAGCTATGGCCATTTCCAGATCTAGCTTTTCATTTTCAATCACCTTGTTCAGTTTGAATACCTCCATTGTCCTGGATCTTTGCTCAAGCTAGTTAAGCTTTATCTTGAGAACCAACAATGCTATGATACCAATTGTTGGAAATATTCAGGGATTAACCGAGTTACTGAGAGGGGAGGGGTGAATCGGTAACTTTGAATTTTCTTACAATTACAGATGTATTAGCATATAGTTCACTTTTTCATTATGCATATAGAAAGCATGAAACTTAAAAACATTCACAACAGTGACACATAGATTTGGTTACCCAGAAACCTTCCTAAAAGAAAGTAAAACTGGGGTGGGGATGAAAACCACAAAGCTTTAGTACTACAGAATAAAGTTAGCTGGTTAAGGCTTACAATTTGATCACTTCTGATGATCTGCCCTGTTAGGAGCAAAAAGGATTGCTAGATCCACCTTGTTAAAGGATTTACAAACATACAATGAAGTATGCACTCGGTAAAGAGATTTTACAATAGACTGTTAAGTCTACCTAGTTAAAGGATTTTAGTACTGATTCACCTGTTAGGATGAAACAATAGATCTCTTGCTTTGCAACTGGATTGCTGATTGAGATTCGCTGAATGTACTGATCACCTTCTGTGATGAATTTGTCTTTGCTATTCCCTATACTGCTGTAGCCCTTTGTAATTCGCTTATCTCTGCCTTTTCTTTTTATTCACATTCATACTCATATAATTACATCTTGACATCTTTACAATATTGTTTATATACAAGTCTAAACAATTAATTACAATTACAAAGTCGGCTTGACAAATAAACATAAGTGCCACTAAGTCGGCCCAAGTATGGTTACACGGTTTCTGCAAACTAACTCGGTGACTTTCTGATACTTGGCGTCCACTGCATTACTTGGCATCATCATGCACTCGGTAGAAGTGAAGGCACGGTTCATACTAACCACTCGGTAGGTTTTGAACTCGGTAAATACTAGTGACTCGGTAGACACAATGTTACTCGGTTTATACTGTCCTGCTCGGTTTGCACTGACTTGCTCAGTTTGCACTGTTCTGCTCGGTTTGCACTGTTTTGCTCTGTTTGCACTGTTCTGCTCGGTTTGCACTGTTCTACTCGGTTTGCACTATTCTGCTCGGTTTGCACTGTTCTGCTCGGTTTGCACTATTCTGCTTGATTTGCACTATTCTACTCGGTTTGCACTCAGAATGCAAATAAGTATTGTCACTAGTGGCAATTCTGCTTAATGCCAATACACATAATCAACTTAATATGGTTCTTGATGAAGTCAATTATCTAATAGTCCCAACTTGATTAAAGAGAACTGACATTTTCCTGGTGTTGAAAATTTAATTGATTTGAATCCTTGATCAGATTTGATAAAAGGAATGATTGATTTTATGATGATTATGCCCCCTCAAGAGAGAAATAGAAATAGAAATTGAAGAAATAGAAATTTCAAGCATTGATTAAGGTGTGCAACTAATAAAAATTTGGTTTGTATCAAGCAAAAGATGTTTATAATCCATTAGAATTTGATTAAAATTAATTTAGTATTGATAAAACATTGTTTGACCATTGAAAAGATGAGATTTTACCAATTTCTACTGATAGTTGACCAATATTTTGAAGTGTTGACATGATGTGCGAGGTTAAAAACAACTTTGTGCAGCTTTCACTATGCTTCTGTCTTGTTCGTTAAGAAATTTTGAGTATATTTGACCATTGTTTAACTAAAGTTTTCCCCTGATTTGATTTCTGTTGACTTTCCATTTGAGTAATAAACATATGTGCACATTTATGTCATTTTTCTTTTATAATATTTTCTCATTCTACCCCTAGTCAACTGCATCTTGACCATAGTTAACTATATTTCTACAAACTTGTCTTGTGTCTATAACTTTTTTTTTACTTCTTTGAAATGATAAACAACACATATTTCAATTTCGATCCTGATATGGAGCTCCTACTGTGGCTATTTTCTATCGTGTTGTAAAAATGCCTTAGGTTATTAAGGTCCCTAAGGGGTTAAAATAGGCTCAAAAAGGTAATTTTAATATTTATTTTCACTTTTATCCATAGTAAAATTTGAGCTCTGAGAGAGAAGACGGTGGTCCCTATGGAGAGGCATCATTTCAAGCTTGGCCGTCACCACCCCGCACATTATCCTGCCCTGGTAAGTACTCGATAACCTAGCTTTCCATATTTTCCTTTTGAATTTTTTCTTTATTTCATGCAAATTAGAAGCCTTTATGTTTTGGATTGCACCCAGTATCTTGGGTTGCATCCTGTCAATCTCATGTCACATCTAGGTTTACCAAAAATCTTGGACCACATTCTATTTATTTAGGATCTCACCATGTAGGGTCGTATATAGTCAAAATTTTCTATATCTTTAGGGATTATATCAGTATATTGCATCTTGCTAAAATAGGATCACATCCCATTTAGGGATTGCGTCAAGTCATTTTTAGGTCATAGCTGGTATGTTCAAGATTGTATCCCATTTAGGGGTCGCATCCTGGATTCCGAATCACATTTGGATTCTAGGATCATTTTTTGTTTTTACTTATAATTTTTCTTTTTGAGATTATCTCTTTGACTTGTTAACCATCTCTGTAGGCTCATAGGTCAAATTTACCTTCTTTCTACTTGCCCAACCCTGACTTGATCTTAATTTGTTGTTTGCAATCACATTTCAGTGTTGTATCCTTTCACAGTTTGAGGCATACCTAGGTGTTAGAGATTGCTGGTCAGTTGATTGATGTTGAGTGACATATCATTGGCCATTGTTGATTATCAAGTCTTGTTGATTTACTCAATATTAGGGTAAATATGGAGTTATTGACTAGTTACATGAGATAGTATACCAAGATTCTTGGAATATGATAGTTGGTATCTTGATTCTTTAAATTTGGGCTTGGGAGAATATCCTAGTTACTCAGCTGATAGTAGATAGACAAAGAGATTCATAGCTTCGATATATTTATATGTACTTAGGTTTTATTCATTATCCCCATTTGGAGAAGCTAGAGTACTAGAGGAGGGTATTAGATGTTGTTGTAGCTGGTATATGGTGTCCCTAACTTGATTGTGAAGACTGGAGGATAGATTCCCACTAGATGCCATAATTTTTCCAGAGTAGATACCTTATTGGTTGTACTCAAAATATTGTTAATTGATTCATTATTACTCAAGTACTGAGATAATTTGACCATGTACATGGCATTGTGCAGGACCTTGCACTATATGCATGTGTTAAGGATGAAGAGGTTTAGTGGGGAGCCCACTTACCATATGAGACTATGGCTCATGAGATATCACAGATGGTAGTTGTGGCTTGGAACTATATGCCAAAGGTTTCTAGTGCGGGTGTTACAAATGTCTATCATACACATCTTACGCAACATCCATTTCCTAGATTCATTGTCCCTGATGAGATTGCTCCAAGGATCAAGGATGCTCTCAATTATGACCTAATCGATGATGGTCCTAGTAGAGATCACACTGATAGGGGTGACCGAGGCAAAGATAGAGGAAGAGCTAGAGGTAGAGGAGGATATATGGGAGGTGGAGATGGAGGAGGTGGAGACATAGGTGGAGATGTAAAAGGTGGTGGAGGAGGTGGTAGTGGTGTTAGACGTAGAGGATCTAGGAGAGATGATGGAGATGATGATAAAAAAGGTTGTTGGAGCATATTATGTGTTGTTCCTCCACATAGAGATCCTAGACCAATCTTCCCTAGACAACAATAACAATGAAAAAGGTTGATTAGAGAGAACATTGATGATGGTGGTGGTGGTGGTGGTGGAGGTAGAGGTGATTAGCCACTCGAGATCCTCCTAGGGATAGGGACAAGGATCCTCTTTCTGAGTGTGAGTGGGATAAGTAGCATTGAGGACATAGGTTGCTACTCTGGAGGCTCATCTTTCTGATAGAGATAGGTAGTTAGATGCTTCGGGAGAAGATAGAGAGTGCCAGTTGGATATTCTAAGAGCAGAGAGGGATCAACATGTCCATACAAAAACTCATCAGGATTAGGGGATTATTATTACTTTTCTTTATATTGCATGACTATTCCAGTGGATCAAAGAGCACCATTATACTTAGTTGTTGCACAAAAATTAGAGGGAGACATGCCACCACAAGTTCCTACTAGAGTTGATGCTTCACCTCCTACCCCTCCTCATGTTAATGAGGGGGGGAGTCAAACTTGATCCCATTTTTGTATATCTGATGTGTACCATTGGTGTACCACTACTGTAATTATTTTGATAAGATATACTAATACTCTTTGTACTTTTATGTATACAATATCTTATGAGATCCAGTTTTGTGATGTACTTGGTTATTTTTGTGATACTAATACCGATGATACTCAGATTTTGATACTCTCTAGATATGGATATGTTGACATACATTCATTTTTTATTTTGATCTCATATTTCCAGACTTGATCATGTGATTAAATAAATGATGATTATAGATTTCTTGACATCGTTGTATTGTGGCACTAATATATATGAGACATGTAGTTTTATTCAGATGGTTTGTTCTTTCCTTTTTATGTATGGATGTCATTATTGAATGGATGCATTTCTATTTGATGTTCTTTTGAATTGTGCATGTATATGAGATGCTTTTATTAGATGTATGACCATCTCACTTTATTCATTGATGAATTGATGCAAAAAATTTATGAAACTGACATGATTATGCATGCGCATGGATATCAATGCTAGATACTCAGTCATTGATTTTTTTAATCTTTATGATTTGATTCACTTGGTCAAACTTGTAAATGTTGATATCATTTGATTTTAGATTTAGATTTTATTGATCTCAATGTTGATTAATCAAATTCATACTTTCATACTAATGCAACTATATTAAAAAAATGAATACAACTAAATTGACCAATGAATGCAACTAGATTAAGACCTCCAGGACAATCATTGATTATTTTAGATGGATCTTTTTATCATCATAGAGCCTTTTCCTTTGGACTTGATAAATTAGTACAATTTACAATGATAGATTTAGCAATCATGAAAATATGAATACCTCCCATGTTGGATGTCATGTCAAAAGTGAACCTAAACACCAAGGCATATAGGCCATGATTTTTTTCTAGTTACTTCCTTTTTCTTTTGATTACTTGTTCTATTCATGTGAAAAAAATTTATATGTAGCCCAAAATGACCTTTTTATTCATATCCTTGGGTGTCTTATGTTGTGTGCACCTTACTAGGAAGTTTGTTTCATTCAAATTAAATAGGAAAGGAAATGAATCCAACCTCACCAAATCTTTCATAAGAAACATGTTGAGGTATATGTGGTGTTCCAATCATGATGGAGGATCTTACCATAGACACCCAATTCTTATTACCATAGACATAAGACAAAGAAAATGTTATGCCCCTAGTCCTAGTATCTCTAGTCATATATAGACATCATCGAGTCACTTAGAGAACACAACAATCATAAATTGATAATAAGTCACAACAAACTAAAAAAAATCATGATTTCTTTATTTTGTTTCTCTAGTCCATGGACATCTTTGAGATAGTATTGAAATACATGATCATCATAAATCATGAAGCATTTTTTAGTTATTATGTAGTGTTAAGGAACACTTTTGATTAATTCAGAGTCACTTATAAAACACTATCAATCACCAATTTGTAGTTCATGTCTTACATTGTCTGGGTGTGTTGTATTTAATAAACACTGTTGATTAGGTCTAGTCTCCATGACTAGTGTTTAGAAACACTGTTAGGTCTAAGTATTAAGGAATATTTTTTATGTTTTAGGTTTGTGGTATTAATAAATACCTTTGGTTGTGTAGTTTTATGTTGAATTACCAACTTGGGATAACTAACAAACCTAGCAGAGAGCCCCAATGACAACCGGGTGACCTTACTGCTAGTATGAACATGACCAATGCCCCCTAGAGAATATAAATTTCTTAGGACTTTGGTATAGATATATTCCACTCTAGGATTAAAGGATATTTTTCATAGCTTGGTTCAAGCTTTGATTATCATGAAAGTGACTAAACGATATGTACAAGATGAAACTTTTAGGCAAACCAAGTGTGTAAGTGTTGTATTGATAGATATAGCATTGATTACAAGTAGTGCCTCTTTACCAGGTTTTCACCACTTGGACAAATTTTCTATTTTTACTACCAAGGCATCTATTTTCTGAGTTTTCACCAATGCACTTTTTCTCTTTTTCAATTTTTTTGTACTTATGATTTTTTTTTCTTTAATTAAAAAAGGTTCTTGTTCGCCAGGTTTTCACTAAGATGATCATTTTTTCAAGACTTTTTCTAATGTTTTTGAATTTTCTACTTCTCATTGTTTTTGTTTTTCTTTAGGATCAATAGTTACTGTTTTGTATTTCTTCAAGGTCAATATTTTTTTTACAAGTGTGCCTCAAGAATGTTAGTCGTAAAAGTGTTTCAGGTGGAGAGTATTGATTGGATGTAATAGGACATCTCCCATAGGTGTAGTTAGTTGATAGGATCTCGATCCATATGAAGTTGTGATAACAAAAGGACCCAACTAGTTGGGTTCAAATTTTCCTTTCTATTCTCAATTTTGTTGGTTCTTTGGATTTTCTCATAAAACCAAGTCTCCTACCTAAAATGTTCTTAGACTCAATTTCTTATTGTATCCTCTAGATATTCTTTTCTGGTAAAATTTGAGATGATCAAACTATTAGGAATAACAATCCACAATATAACTAAGAGGGGGGGGGGGTGAATCAGTTGTATGATAGATTATTAAAATTTAAACTTTGAATAGCAACAATATCAAATCCAATGAACACAATGAATACCAACACAATAACACAATATTTATTTGTCGAGGAAACCCTGTTAAAGGTAAAACCCCGATGGGAATTAACACCCACTAATGATGTACTGAGAGTATAGTATCCTTGTTAGAAGATATAGCCATGCTAGGAGCTTATTAAAAAATTATAGTACACAATCCTTGTTAGTAGTCAAGAAAGAAGGGTGGGGTCATTGCCCAAAGAAGGTTAAATCAACCTTCATAATTCACTGTTCACAACATAGGTGTATATGAAGAAATACATAATCTTTTGAACTATCCAACAAAAACTATCTTTTCTTGATCAGTTCCAATGAACCTCACTAGTAATCCTCTGCTCTAAATCTAGCAAACACAAGCTCATAGCTTTCACAATCTCCTTTACATCACATACATTCTATCCATATCTTTTCGAAAGAAAAGACCTTATATATACCCTGTTACATTCTACATGATTGGGTTGGCCGATTAGGGTTTCCTAACTACATAAATAATTACATAAACCCTTGCTAAGATACACACGGTATCTAAAACAAGTATATAGTTATTACATTACAAAAATTAAGGACTGACATGCTTAATTCACATTCACCAAATATAATGCATGCTACATCACTGAAGTAAGCTCCCAAATAAGTCTTCTCCAGATCACAAGCCACAACTGACATCATCTAGCATTTCGTACCTTGCATTGACCATCAAAAAATATTTAGTTCCTTATCTTTCATCTCTTCAGATCACATACACCGAATCCATACCTTCTGTAAGATATACCAAAAACATTGAGACTCACTCTGTCAGCATCCACTGTCACTGTCCAGTGACCAGTCTTCACCAAAACATCTATAACTCATCCAATATGAAAAATTACATGATGTGATCTTGGATATAAGATCACAACATCTTCTTGTACTCTCATTTATCTTTGAACATTCTGAAACATCTGTAGAGTGATCGTACACTATCATAACTAGCATGTTCTCTTCATAGAACATATGTTGACATCAGTGACAAAATGCTAATGACAACAAAAATATCTCTGACATTACTTAATGTAGTGATTAAACATATTAAATGTATCAACCATTCCCCAATGCATTAGAAATATCCAAAAATCTCCCCCTTTGGCATTGATGTCAACATATGGGAAAATCCATTAACCCAAAGTTTTATCAATCCAAAGTTTTGTAACCAAATAGTACTCTTATAGTACACCTTCATACAATCTCCCCATATAGTAGGGATTTTATTATAGCAACACTCCCTCTTTGACAACAATGGAAAAGGGTGCCATGAGTCATCAACTATTCTTCTCAACTTTCTTCAACAATCACTCCCCCTGAGGAGTAGATCCCTACATAAAGTCCATAATATGATAAGGCTCTGAAAACCTTTGGACTAATGCATCCCTACATCATTTAATTATGACTAGGAGGGGCTTGAACCCCAAGCATACCTCTGAGATATTCAAAGGTATCTTTTTGCAATGGCTTTGTAAAGATGTCTGCAATCTATTCCGTTATACTAATATACAATAACTTTATTTCCTTCTTTGCCACCTTGTCTCTAAAGAAGTGATACATGATAGAAATATGTTTAGTTTTAGAATGCATCACCAGATTATTTGACATATTTATTGTACTGGTGTTATCACAATGGATAATCATAGGCTCATCAAAATTTATTCCAATGTCCTTCAGCATTTGTTTCATCCAAACAATTTGAGTGCAGTTAATAGAAGCAACAAGATACTCTAATTCAGTAGTAGATTGAGCTATAAAATCTTTCTTTTTACTTAGCCATAAAACCAACATTTTCCCAAGGAATAATGCACCACCACTAGTACTCTTCTTGTCATCAATATTTCCTACCTTATCAACATCAGTATAAGCATTAAGTTCAAAGCTATCATTTCTATCATACCATAAGCCATAGTCTATTGTTCCTTTCAGATATCTCAATATCTGTTTCATAGCAGCTAGGTGTGTCTCTTTAGGTTCTGCCTAATATCTAGCCACAATCCCAACATTATTAGCAATATCTGGTCTGGTGTGAGTCAGATATTGTAATTATCCAACCATTGATATGTACTTAGTCTAAAAAACATACTTTGATTTATCATCAGCTGTCAGCTTATTACTAGTTACCATGGGTGTACCAACTGGTTTACAGTCTTCCATTCCAAAAAATTTCAACATTTCTTTAAGATATTTAGTCTGAGAAATAAAAATACCATTTTTACTCTAATTTATTTGCAGTCCAAGAAAGAATTTCATTTCTCCTATCATGCACATCTCAAATTCATTTTCCATTTCTTTAGAAAATTTCTCACATAGATCATCATTACCTCCAAAGATAATATTATCAACAAAGACTTCTATTATCAAAAATCCATTTTCAATAGTTCTTAAATACAAATTATTGTCAGCATTATCTTTTCTGAATCCAAGCCGAAGTAAGTATTTTTCTAACCTTGCATACCAATCCCTTGGAGCTTGCTTCAACCCATATAATTCCTTATTTAACGTGCATACCAAGCCCTTGGAACTGACATCATCCAACATTCCATACCTTACACTGACCATCAAACATTCTTTAGTACCTTTTCTTTCATCTCTTAAGCTCACATACAATGAATCCATACCTTTTGTAAGATATACCAAAAACATAGAGACTCACTCTGTTAGCTTCCACTGACACTGACCAGTAACCAGTCTTCACCAAAACATCTGTAACTCATCCAATATGAAACATTACATGATGTGATATTGGATATAATATCACAACATCTTCCTATACTCTCATCTATCTTTGCACATTTTGAAACATTCGTACAGTGTCCGTACACTGTCATAACTAGCATTTTCTCTTCACAAAACATATGTTGACATCAGTGACAAAACACTAATGACAACAACAACAGCTCCAACATTACTTAATGTAGTGATTATGTTGGATATTACTAATTCATTAGGGAAATGGTTGATACATTTAATATGTTTAATGACTACATTGAGTGATGCTAGAGCTGTTGTTGTTGCCATTAGTATTTTGTCACTGATGTCAACATATGTTTTTGTGAAGAGTACATGTTGGTAATGACAGTGTATGGACATTGTATAGATAATTTAGAAAGTGTGAAGATGGATGAGAGTACAAGAAGATTTTGTGATATTATATCCAAGATCGCATCATGTAATGTTTCATATTGAATGAGTTACATATGTTTTTGGTGAGGACTAGTTACTAGTCAGTGAAAGTGGAAGCTGATAGAGTGAGTCTCTATATTTTTGGTATATCTTATAGAAGATATGGTTTTGGTGTATGCGAGCTTAAGAGATGAAAGACAAGGTACTAAATAATGTTTTTTGGTTAGTACAAGGTACAAAATTTGAATGACGTCAGTTGTGGTGTGTGATCTAGAGAATACTTATTTGGGAGCTAACTTTAGAAGTGTAGAGTGTATTTTGTTTGGAAAATGTAAATTAAGGACATCAGTCCTTAATTGTTGTAATGTAATCATTGTATACTTGTTTTAGATACCATGTGTATCTTAGAAAGAGTTTAGGGAAATATTTATGTAATTAGGAAAGCCTAATTGGCTGACCTGATCATGTAGAATGTAATAAGGTATATATGTAAGATTTTTTCTTTGGAAAAGATATGGTGAGAATATATGTGATGTAAATAAGATTGTAAAAGTTGTGAGCTTGTGTTTGCTTATGTAGAGAAGAGGATTACTGGTGAACTTCATTGGAACTGATCAAGAAAAGATAGTTGATGAAAAATAGTTCAAAAGATTGTGTATGTCTCCATATACACTTGTTGCGAACAATGAGTTCTAAAGGTGGATTTAACCTTCTTTAGGCAGTGAGCCTGGGCAATGATCCAACCCTTCTTTCTTGATTCCTAAAAGGGTTTGTCCTCTAACAAGGACTATGTACTATAATGTTTCAATAAGCTCCTAACAGGGCTAAATCTTCTAACAAGGATACTGTACTCTCAGTACATCATTTGTGGGTGCTAATTCCCACCAAGGTTTTTACCTTTAACAGGGTTTCCATGAGACCAAAATATTGTGTTGTTGTGTTGGCATTCATTGTGTTCATTGGATCTAATATTGCTTCTATTCAAAGTTTAAAGTGTAATAATCTATCATACAACTGATTCACTCCCCCCTCTTAGTTTTATTGTGGACTGTTATTCCTAACAATTGGTATGAGAGCTATTGGTCCTTAGAGATAAATCTTAACAACTTGAGGTGATCTTGGAGATGGAATTCTATAGGAAGGATAGTATGAAATTTGATCTTGAAAACTTTGATAGTTGGAAGAACAAGATGCGAACTCATTTATTTTGTTTAGGCATTGACTACTAGTTGATTACAAATAATAAGGTAGTTATGAAGTCTGAGAATGACTTACCATCACCTACTAAAGATGAGAAGAAGATATTTTCATTTAACATGGTTGCAAGGGAAGCAGAGATCAACGTACTCTTTGAAGGAGAATTTACCAAAGTTAAAGACATGGATTCAACATACCAAAATTGGCAAAGATTATAAGAACTATATGAAGGAGACAAGTATACCAAGAAAGAAAAGTTACAAAACTAGAAAACAAAGATGGAGAAGCTACAAATGAATGAGGATAAAAGCATTAGGGCTTATGTCCAAAGGGTTACATAAGTTGTGGTTGGAATCAGAAACTGTGGAGGAACCTATGATGAAGAAGAAGTTGTTGTGAATATCCTTAGATCATTGACACCTGCTTACAAGTTTAAGGCTATATCTATTCAAGAGACTATACCTTTGACTCCAAACTTTAGTAGAGAGATGTTGATTGCAAAGATAACTACCTTTGAAGCTGCTGAATTGGGAGATTCTATACCTAAAGTTGAATCTGCATTTAAAGCATCTACACACAAGAAGATAATGTCTACACTTCTGAGCACTAGCAGTGAGAACCTAAAACAAGAGGTTGGTGAATATGCTAAGGAATGGGAAGAGATAGAAGCAGAGGAAAGAAATATGGATGAACTTGTTGCACTAATTGCTAGAAAAGAAAAGAGAGGTAAGGGTAAATTTTAAGGAAAATTACCTTTGAAATGTTTTTAATGCAATAAGGTAGCTCATTTTGCATCTAAATTTCCTACAAGAATTCCTAAGTACAAGCCTAAGTTTTTCAAATCTAAGTATTCAAAGGATAAGGGATTTTATTATGCTAGTGAAGAATTTATGATGATGATGATTTAGATTATGAGGAGATTGTATTTGTTTCTATTAAAGATGCATAAGTACATGAGGAAAAGGCTTTAGTATCTCATGTTGATAAGAAATCTGAATGTATTATAGACAGTGGTTGTTCACATCATATGACTGGAGATAAAAACAAGTTTGTTAAATTAGTAAAGTATGATGGTGGTGTTGTGAGGTTTGGAGATAATCTTCCTAAACCTATCATACGAGTAGGATCTATTACTTTGGATGGAAAAACTATTAATGATAATGTACTACTTGTTGATGGACTTAAGCATAACTTATTGAGTGTTGGATATTTGGTGGACAAATATTTTTAGTTACAATTCAATGATGGTAAATGTTTTATCAGAAGTAAGGCAGGAAAGTTGATTGCAACCGATACTAAATCTAGAGGTGATGTATTTGAATTAAATACATCTAGAGCTTCTTGTTTTGTTGCAAAGGTAGATGACAGTTGGTTATGGCACAAAAGGTTTTGTCATGTTAACTTTGACAATATTATGAAGGAAAGTTTCACTAAAGTAGTAAGAGATCTACCGAAGATTGTGAAACCATCTAACACTATATGCTGAGAATGTGTTATGGGAAAACAAACTAGAAGTAGTTACAAAAGAAAAGTATATACATCAAAAGAAAAGTTGGACCTGGTACATATAGACCTATGTGGACCTAAAATGATAAAATCATACTATGGTGAAAGGTATTTCATACTTTTTTTTGATGAATTTTCTAGAATGATGTGGGTTACTTACTTAACAGAGAAATAAGAAGCATTTGATAAATTCAAGATATTCAAGGCAAAAGTAGAGAATGAATTAGGTTTAAAGATAAAATGTTTAAGATCGAACAAAGGTGGAGAGTTTACTTCAGACTTATTCAATTCATACTATGAAGAACATGGAATACAAAGACATACATCTTCTCCTAGGACTCCACAATAGAATGAGATAGCAGAGCAAAGAAACATGACTATACTTGATGCTGCTAGGACAATGTTTCTTGAAGGAAATGTATCTCATATGCATTGGAGAGAGGCTATTGGGATATAGGTGTACACATTGAACAGATTTAAAATAAGAGAAGGTACAAATAAGACCCCTCATGAATTATGGTTTAATCATAATCCTACTGTAAAATATTTTAGAATATTCGGTAGAAAATGCTTTATCAAGAGAGATGATGAGATAGGGAAGTTTGATGCTAGAAGTGATCAAGTAATTTTTCTTGGTTATTCTACTAAGAGAAAGGTTCACAAATGTTTCAATCTGAGATTAAGAAAAATGATTGAGAGTAACAATGTAAAGATAGATGAAAGGTTTCAGATACAAGAGAGAATGTATGACTATAATCAGGTTACAAAGATCAAAGAGGCTGCTACTATAGAAGAAGCAAAAATTGATGAGACTAAATGTGAAAATGAGATTTGTGATAATGACACAGATAAGGCCACTGAGGTTCCTAAAAATTCAAGGTATTTAAAGAACAATCATCCTGAAAAGAAAATTATTGGTAATACAAATCAAGGAGTATTGACTAGATCAAAGGTTAGAGAATAAATTTGTTTGATTTTTCAAGTTGAACGAAAGAATATAGATGAAGCTTATAGAGATGAATCTTGGATAAATGCTATGAAAGAAGAGTTAGATCAGATAAAGAAGAATACCACTTTGGAATTGGTTCCTAGACCTAAGAACAAAAATGTGATAGGAACTAAATGGGTTTTCAAAAACAAAATGAATGGAGTTGTAGTAAGAAATAAAGAAAGACTGGTATGTAAAGGCTATTCACAACAAGAAGGCATAGACTTTGAAGAGATATTTTCTCCTGTTTCTAGAATAGAAGTTGTAAGATTATTCTTGGCTTATGGTGCACTTAAAAACTTCAAGGTTTATCAGATGGATGTGAAATCTGCATTCCTCAATGGGGATCTTGAAGAAGAAGTGTATATAGAAAAAATTGATGGATTTCCTTTATGTGAAGATGGGGACATGGTATGCAAGTTGAAGAAAGCTTTGTATGGGATGAAGCAAGCTCCAAGGGCTTGGTATGAAAGGTTAGAGAAGTACTTACTTCAACTTGGATTTAGAAAAGGTAATACTGACAGTAATTTGTATTTAAGAACTAGTGAAGATGGAGTTTTGATGATAGAAGTCTTTGTTGATGATATTATCTTTGGAGGCAATGATGATCTATGTGAGAGATTTTCTAAAGAAATGGAAAATAAATTCTTTCTTGGACTACAAATAAATCAGAGAAAAGATCACATTTTTATTTCTCAAACTAAATATCTTAAAGAAATATTAAAAAAGTTTGGAATGGAAGACTGCAAACCAGTTGGCACACCCACGGTGACTGGTAATAAGCTGATAGTTGATGATGAATCAAAGAGTGTTTTTCAAATTAAGTACAGATCAATGGTTAGAGGATTACAATATTTGACTCACACCAAACCAGATATTGATAATGTTGTTGGGATTGTGGCTAGATATTAGGAAGAACCCAAAGAGACACACCTAGATGTTGTGAAAAGGATACTGAGTATCTAAAAGGAACAGTAGACTATGGCTTATGGTATGACAAAAATGATAGTTTTGAACTTCATGCTTATACTAATGCTGATTGGGCAAGAAACATTGATGACAGAAAGAGGACTAGCGGTGGTGCATTTTTCCTTGGGAAAAATTTGGTTTCATGGCTGAGTAAGAAGAAAGACTATATAGCTCAATCTACTACAAAATTTGAGTATGTTACTGCTGCTATAAATTGCACTCAAATTGTTTGGATGAAACAAATACTGAAAGATATTGGAATAAATTTTGATGAGCCTATGGTTATCCACTATGATAGCACTAGTATAGTGAATATGAAAAAGAATCTGGTGATGCATTCTAAAACTAAACATATTTCTATCAAATATCACTTCTTGAGAGACAAGGTAACATATAAGGAAATAAAGTTAGAATATATTAGTGCAAAGGAACAAATTGTAGACATATTTACAAAGTCATTGCCAAAAGATACCTTTGAATATCTTAGAGGTATGCTTGAGGTTCAGGCCCCTCCCAGTCAAAATTAAATGATGCAGGGATGTATCAGTCTATATGTTTTCAGAGCCTTATCATATTCTGGATTGGATGTAGGGATCTACTCTTCAAGAGGAGTGATTGTGGAAGAAAAGTTTTGAAGAACAGTTGATGACTCATGGCACCCTTTGCCATTGTTGTCAAAGGGGGAGTGTTGCTATGAGAAAATCTATATTATATGGAGAGATTGTATGAAGAAATACTGTGTGAGTATTGTTTGGTTATAGGACTTTTGGATTGATAAAAACCTTGGGATGGATTTTCCCATATGTTGTCATCAATGCTAAAGGGGGAGACTGTTGGATATTGCTAATGAATTAGGGAAATTGTTGATACATTTAATATGTTTAATGACTACATTGAGTGATGCTGGAGATTCTTCTATTTCCATTAGTATTATATCACTGATGTCAACATATGTTTCTGTGAAGAGTACAGGCTGCTAATGATAGTGTGCGAACACTATATAGATGTTTCAAAAAGTTTGAAGATAGATAAGAGTACAGGAAGATGTTGTGATCTTATATTCAAGATCCATCATGTAATGTTTCATATTGAATGAGTTGCATATGTTTTTGGTGAGGACTAGCTACTGGTCAGTGACAATGGAAGCAGACAGAGTGAGTCTCTTTGTTTCTGGTATATCTTACAAAAGATATAGTTTCAGTGTATGTGAGCTTAAGAGATGAAAGATAAGGTACTAAAGAATGTTCATTGGTCAGTGCAAGGTATAGCATTCTAAATGACATCAGCTATGGTGTGTGATCTAGAGAAGACTTATTTGGGACCTGACTTCAAAAATGTAGCATGCATTTTGTTTGGTGAATGTAAATTAAGGATGTTGGTTCCTAATTGTTGTAATATAATCATTGTATACTTGTTTTAGATACCATGTGTATCTTAGCAAGATTTTATGGAGATATATATGTAATTAGGAAAGCCTAATTGGCTGACCTGATCATGTAGAATGTAATAGGGTATATATGTAAGATATTTTCTTTGGAAAAGATAAGGTGATAATATATGTGATGTAAAGAAGATTGTAAAAGATGCGAGCTTATGTCTGTTGGATGTAGAGTAGAGGATTATTGGTGAACTTCATTGGAACTAATCAAGAAAAGATAGTTTTTGATGGACAATTCAAAATATTATGTATGTCTCTATATACACTTGTTGTGAACAGTGAGTTCTAAACGTGGATTTAACCTTCTTTAAGCAGTGATCCTGGGTAGTGAGCCCAACCTTATTTCTTGATTCCTAATAGGGTTTGTCCTCTAACAAGGACTGTGTATTGTAATGTTTCAATAAGCTCCTAATAGTGCTAAATCTTCTAAAAAGGATACTATACTCTCAGTACATCATTTGTGGCTGCTGATTCCCACCAAGGTTTTTACCTTTAACAGGGTTTCCCCAAGACCAAAATATTGTGTTGTTGTGTTGGCATTCATTGTGTTCATTGGATTTGATATTGTTGCTATTCAAAGTTTAAAGTATAATAATCTATCATACAACTGATTCACCCCCTCCTCTCAGTTGTATTGTGGACTGTTATTCCTAATAAATTAAACATATTAAATGTATCAACCATTCCCCAATGCATTAGCAATATCCAACACAAATGCATGTTACCTGCACTCATCTAGCAATCCCAATTCTTGTAGATGCGAGATTCTATAGTCCTCATCGGTGACTAGTTTTTTCATTGAAATCCTGAGTGATGGAATCTATACTTCAATTGGTAGTACTTCCTCGGACCCATAGACAAGTGAAAAAGGAGTTTCTCCTATTGGTGTTCTAATACTGGTGTAGTATGCCCATAGTGCTGGATTAATCTTCAAGTGCCTATCTCTTCATGATTTGTTGACTATTTTTTATAGGATCTTTAGGATTTTATTGTTTGATACCTTAGCCTATCTGTTACCTAAAGGGTAATAGATCAAGGAACAATGTTGTGTGATTTTGAAATGTAGACATAATTCATCCATATCTTTATTTGTGAATTTCCCCCCATTGTCAGTTACAATTGATGAGGGTACCCCATACCTTCAGATGATGTAGTTTAGGATAAACATTGAGACTTTTTTTCTTGTATCATTGGCCAATGGAACTTTTTTGACCTATTTTGTGAATTACTCAGTGGTTGTGATGATATACTTATATTCCTTAGATGAATTTGGGTAAATGTTTCCTACTAGATCAAAGACCCATTGTTGAAATGACCAATGTGTGATGAATGGAATTAACTCCCTAGCTAGAGAATGTATCAAGTTTCCATGTACTTGGCATTTATTAAAAGTTTTGGCATAATGAATAGCATGTTTCTCTATTGTAGGCTAGTAGTATCCCACCCTTAAGAGTTTCTTGGCTAATGAAAAGTTATTTGAGTGATACCCATAGACACCTTCATGGACTTCCTTAATGCAAAATTTGACTCTTCATATTCTAAAAATATAAGTAACGTACTGTCAAGAGAACATCTATATAGGTCATTTGTAATGATTAAATAATGTGATGCTTCTCTTATTAGGCATGATTTCTCATTTTTAAAATAATTTTAAAGAAAGGTTTGATCTTTTGTATAGGAATAAATATGGGCATATAGGGATAGGACTTGGGTTTCAATAGCACATATGATCTGGGAATCATGGAAAACATAGGCTAGAAAGGGTAATTCTTCCACCAGGAAGTCATAGAGAAACTAACATTCCTCTAGTTGCAACATGGATGCTAAAGTAGTCATCGCATAAGCAACTCTATTTTCTAACCTTGGTATTTGTTCAAATAAGATGTAAAAACAATATTTATTGAGATTGTCCACCATCCTTTTTTAAGGTATTAGCTTATCATATTTTTTTTGGTAATTATCATTGACTTGATTTCTTATAAGTTGTGAGTCTCCATAGACATGTAACTCAATGATTTTACACTCTATTGCTAGTTTCAATCCATTGACTAGGGCTTCATATTTTTCTATGTTGTTTGTGCATAGAAATATCATTTTGTAAGATTTTGGTATTTTGTATCCCTGAGGTGTAATGAATAGACATCCATCTCCTGACCATTATTTTTGTAAAAGAGAAATCAAAATACATCTTCCATGGGTGTTTTGTGAGATGCACGATTGCTTCATCAGTAAACTCTATGTGTAATGGATTATCATCTATTAGTGGCACTTGAACAATTTGATCACCTATCACTTGTCCTTTGATGGATTTACTAATGTATTCAATATCAAATTCACTCAATATCAGGACCCATTTTTCTATTCTTCATGTCAATGTTTCTGTATTCAACAAATATTTGAGTGGATCTTTTTTGTGACTAGATTATATTGGAAAGTTGTATATACTAAAGTATATGACTATATATAGTATTTTCATTATGGAAAAAAATTCATATAGTAGTTTGGAATCAGCTCACTTAGTGTAAAGTTCAAAATTCAATTAAGTGTTGAAGACTAGACAACGTACAGAGTTCCAGCAGCTCAGAGCATCATCGCACGTGTGTACGGATGAATTATGGTATGCACCCTGGAATTTAATTTTGTTAGAGTATACTTATGCTTATTCTATGAGTGCATAAGTAGATATACAAAGATGTGAAAGTTACAGTCAGTTGAAGTTGCACAGCCAGTATGTGCCACGAGAGAACAGAGCATGGAGCCGATAGTTAGCATTTTGGTTTGCAATTATAATTTAATGTTGTAAAGGCTATGCACCCATTGTATTTAGGTTTCCAACTTATGTACATATATAATTGTAAGCACACTTAAGCCAATTCATTTGGAAGCATTGTTTGTAATTAGTTATAGGGCTGACCTAATTTTATAATTTGTATGTGCGCATAAATATAAGGTGTACCCATTGTATTTGATATGGAAGTTGAAATAGAGTTTTGATAAGAAGAGTAGAGGTATGTGAAGACATCATAAGATGTATTAGAGATTTTCTAGAGGTCAAAGCATCAGTGCACCAAAGGAACTGATCTAACAAGCAGTGTCATAGTGAACAGTTCACCTGCAGATATAGTGTGTATCTAAAATTAGAAGGTTGTAGCCTTCACCATTTGAGTAGTGAGCTCTAGGAAAGTGAGTCCACTCCCATAATAGGGATCATTGTAAAAGACCCCTAACAGGGTCTGACCCTTAACAAGGTCTACTGTACTTAAAGAATTGTAGAGCCACTCCTAATAGGGTAAAGGATCTTCTAACAAGGATCACAAAACACTAGTACAAAATATTAGTGGGTATCAAGTCCCACTGGGGTTTTTACCTATTTGGGTTTCCCCATAACCATATTGGTGTCATATGTTGATTTCATGTTTCATGTTTATGTGAATTTTTATTTCAGTACTTAAGCATTTAAGTTTAGCATAAATATTAAAGTGAAAAGTTAAAATATAGTGAACACTGATTCACCCCCCCCTCTCAGTGTTCCCATTCCTAACAATTGGTATCAGAGCTCTAGTCCTCAGAAAAGAACTTTAACCACTTGAGGAGATCATGGACAAAGTAGATATGAAACATCTGAAGAAAAATCTTGAAGCCGCTCTTGAAGATCTATACAATTTAGAAAGAGAAATTGAAGACCTAGAAGAAAAATTTAGTGATGCTCAATTAGTTATCAAAAGACTAAGAAAATATTTGAAAGGATGCTCTAATAGTGATCTTGAAGAAAAAGTCAAGAAGTTGAGTGAAGAAAATCCATCCTTATTAAGTCAGCTTGAAGAATTTGATGACAAACTAATGAACAATCAAGATGTCTACAATGAACAAGTCAAGGAGAACCTTAAAATCAATGAAGAACTAAGGCAAGATAATTTGGAAATATTAGAGCTAAGGAATATCAAAGAAATCTTGGAATCTAAATTGAAGAAGTCAAGGATCATATTGACAAATTACACACCAGTGTTGATTTGGTAGAATCTCAGTTGTATGCAAGAAGAATCAAAGGAGACACTAGGTTCATTGGATACAATGAAGCACAAAATTAGATTGACAATATGTGAGCAAGAAAGGATTCACAAAAGAAGTCTACTGATCATGATAAGACTAAAGATCAAACCAAAGACAATGGTGGTCCTCCTAAGAATGAGCACAAGCAAGTAGAACGCACTTGTTTTACATGTAACAAGCATGGACACATTGCAAGAAACTGTACAAAGGTAAGACCCTTTAATGGCTACTATTATTCATGCAATAGATTTGGTCATAGAGCTATGAATTACAAGACTAGTAAGAAGAACAAGACTCAACAAGATCAAAGAAATTAGAATCAGACAAATGTTAGAAGGTCTTAGAATATTACATGTCAGATATGTAACTATAATGGTCACTTAGCCAGAACATGTACAATGGTGATTCATGTCAATGTGTCAAGGAATAATAGACCTCTAGTCATTTGTCACTCTTGTAACAAGGTTGGACATATCTCAAGGTTCTGTAGATCAAGGACGCAAGGTCAAGAAAGCCCTAAAAAGACCGAAGAACTAGTTTTGGATCCTGAAGAAGAAGTCAAGTTTGTTTAAGCCTCAGAGGATGTGAGCTTGATTTGGTCAGAAGAAAAGAAGGACATAGCTGATGAGAATGTATTGGATGCATCCCCAGTGGACGCACCCTCTACATCTTCATGAATGGCCCTTAGGGTCATAGGGGGATCTAATTTAGCTCTAGACCCCTATGTGGCTGGTATACTCATCCTCAGAGTATGTGCCTTTGGACTTAATCTTTTGGAGTGTATAGGAACCTTTGTGCAAGAGCGCACATACTTATTGTTAGCGGAGCTTGAGTTTGAAATTTTGAAGTGATAACTTGGTTTACATGACGTGCATTAATGGCAGTTTTTTCACTTTAAAGTACACAAAAGTCATTTGATTTCTCATTGCATTCAAATTCAGAGTGATAGGAGGGCAAAAAGAGCCTTGGAAGTTGTTGTGAAGTCTTGGAGATTGAATCTATCAGAGATTTTCTATAGTTATCAGTGCATTTGATCGGTTGTAGTAACCCTAGCTCATTGCACCAATTCGGAAGCCGTCAGATCATCTCTACATTTAGTTGGAAAGTGATTAACAAGTAAGTCATGGCCACTCCCATAGTTTTTGATGTTGCTAAAAAGAAAAGATACATATTCAAGAGGCACCCATTCAAATCCACCCTAGATGATTTAGAGGGAGCATTCTCCTACATGCCGATGGGTGTCATGCATGTAGAAGACATAAGGGGTTACATCTATTATAAGAAGGAACTTGTTGGACTAGATAGGTTAAGGGCACACATGGACAAAATGTTGAAACCAAACAAAACCTTCATGGATGAATACACCAAATGGAATGGTCACCCCATTATTGAATATGCCATGAGATATGAATTCTATGAGACTGACTAGATAAAAATCTTGTTAAGCAGAATCCATGATGATTTTTTTTGGATTGGAGATGTACCAATAAGAATCACAAGTGATCTGATACATGAGATGATAAGCCTCTCTAAGATAGGTGCCATCCTTCCAGTGGGTAAGGATGTCAGGAAAATGGTGGAGAAAACATGCAAATCCATAAGTGATAGGCATGGCTTGACTATTGAGCCTATAGATCAAGCAGACATCAAATTGATATCAATGATACTAGGTTATAGATTCCATCACACTAGTAGGGTGAATAGTGTGTTTGCGGGCACTATTCTAGCAGCCATCTGACTTGTGCAAGAAGATGGATAGTTCAACTTGTGTGGGATCTTGTGCGCATAGTTGATAGACAACATCAAAGCTATCAAACATGAAAAAATAAAGATATTCAGGTTCGGGTCCCTAATCATCTATATATACCTTCATATAGTTGGTAAAGTGTCAAACTTGTATCTAGACAAGTCCATTCCAACCATGCCACAGATATCAAACAAGGCATGCACTGAGAGCACCTTAAGAGACTATGTAACCTTGGAATTGAAGACCTTTAGAGAAAGGATGAAGATGAGGTACATGATTCCTGAGAATATTGTGGAGAAGTATAAAGACGCAATATGCTTTATGGTGGAGAGAGACACTACATGTATGGAAGTCATTGAGCCTAGAACTAAGTGGATTCATCCACTTGGGTATGAGGTAGAGGAACAAGTTCTTGAATCCTATGCACATATATTGCTATCAACCCCTAAAGATGATAATGAACCTAGGTGGGGAACCTCTGAAGAAAAGACTAGAGAAGTTGATGCTAAGCTAAACAGTGCTACAACAAAAAGAAAGGTTGCAAAGGTCACATCTAAAATCTTGAGAATACATCGTGTGTCTCAAGAAGACCTTGATAAAGAAAGGGATGAAAATATTGCCTTAGAATTGAAAGGCGCAGTAGTAGAAGAAGAACATGAAGATCCAAAATCAAAGAAGATGAAAACTGATTCAGATGATAGTCAGAAGGATAAAATTGACAATACTCCTTATGCACCCAAAGATACTCCTCTGGAGTATAAACTAATGGTCAAGAGGAAGAAAGAATCTAGCACTAGTCATCCATCCTCATGAGCACTAAGGAGAAAGAAAAACATTCAAGAACCTCCTAAGGTAGGATTCAGACCTAGCCTTAAATTTTTGGGCACAAGAATTGTTGATGAGGGTAGAATTGATCAAGTAGGTAAGTAATATGATACATACAGTGAGATTGACAAATTGTAAATTCATGGTATGATTGTCAAGCACATGATAAAGTTCAAGAAGATAGTCCTTGAATTAAAAACCTCTATTCAAGATAAAGTATGGGATATTCTAGAATACCAAAAGAGACAAGCAAATGAGGAAGATCAAAGGATTAGAGAAAAAGTATTAGAAGATACTCTACCTATATGTTCTAAAGAAGAAGAGGCACTAATATTGAATTTGGTGAAGCCACACCTAAGGACTAAGATGAGAACTCTTCACATCATGAACAAAGACTATGAGCTAATTACGAAGGAAATAGAAAAGGCTTTTGAGAAGGTGTTATTAGAACAATAGATAAAACCACCTACTGTGCCCATCTCTTATGCACCCAATAAGGAAGATAAAGTGGTAGAGCCCACTAATGTACCAATGATAGGTCCTCAGGACTCAGCACCCATAGCAAAAACTCAAACAGAAGTAGAAACATCTGCGCCCATGATAGAATCACACAAAGACAACACTATTATCAAATATAATGTGGAAACAACCATGGAGGCTACTGATAAGGATTTGGACAAGTTTGAGGAAGCATTTTCCAGTAGTGAGGAAGCTGAAATCCTATGCAGAAATACACCTCCCGCTCAGCAAGAAGAAGTACCTATTGAAGATGTATCTGATAAGAAAGAAGAAGAAGAAGAGCTAGAAAAGAAAGATGAAGTTACTTCTATTGGATTGGTCAAGGTGAAACAAGAGGTGATGGACAACACTCCCATCACTCCCTCCTTAGCATTTTTGTCAAGTTTGACACCTAACACAAGCAGTTTGGACTCCTAGAAAGAAGAAGACCTGATTAAGTTCAGTGTCCTGGCTATGGAGAAGGCAAAGGAGAAGCAAGTCATGAGCAATCATCTCCTTGTGGAATTAGTGAATATTTTGAACAGTTTGTTGCTGGAAGATAAGAAAGTGCAAAATGTACATTCGGTTGATGATGTGAGTACAGTTCTCTCACAATTCAAAAGAAATTTTTCTAGCCTAGAAGAATTTGTGTCCAAAGTGGTAGAAGAGAAGTACTTAAAGAAGAGACTCAATGAACTAATGAGCAACTTTGCACTAGACTTGAATTCTCTTAAGTCTTGTCAGGCATCATTGAAAGAATTTTTTGATGAAGGAAGAGGGATCATTGCAGCATGCATGGATCAAGACAAGCTCACTGCTGCTCACTTCAAGAAGATAAAAGAAGAAGAAGATTTGATTAAGAAGGTGAATAATTCAGTGATAGACACATCCACTAATGTGAACATGTGTAAAAATGTCTACCAAGGATAGTTAGACAAGATTGAGAAGGAATAAAAAGAGATAACAAGGATAAGGTCCAGACAGACTCAGTTGAGGAATGGTCTTGTGCCCTCTTTAGACATCCTCAATCAGAATTTAAAGGATATTGATGCCCTCATGGTAACTTATGATCATGGTCCCATCAGTGACTTGGAGAAGATGGAGAAGCTTCATTATGCCTTATGCACCCATCTCCAGATAGTTAACTCTCTGATAACCTTTTGGAAGAAGGAGATCCAGAACCTCAAGATTGCATATCCGAATGTTTTCCCTCAGTGAGTAAGTGTACATATAGTTTTTTGATGCACCTTTGTCATTAATGTCAAAGGGGGAGTGTTTTATAGAATACAAAGTACATATATGTATAGGGAGATATAATATTATGTATAAAGATGTATAGAAGACAAAAAAAAATTGTATTAAGGGACAGTTAACAACTTGGCCATATTCCTTTGTTGCCATCAATGAAAAAGGGTGAGATTGTTGGAAAGTTGTCTATACTGATGTATATGACTAGATATAGTGTTGTCATTATGGCAAAAAATTCATATAGCAGTTTGGAGTCAGAGCACTTAGTGTAAATCTCAGAATTCAGTTATGTGTTGAAGACTGGACAACGTACAGAGTTCCTGAAGCTCAGAGTATCAACTCATGTGTGTACGAATGAATTATGGTATGCACCCTAGAAGTTAAGTTTTTTAGACTATACTTATGCTTAGTCTATGAGGGCATAAGTAGATATGCAAAGATGTGAAAGTTACAGTCAGTTGAAGTTGCACAGCTAGTATGTGCCAGCAGAGAACATAGCATGGAGTCGACAGTTAGCATTTTGCTTTGCAATTATAATTTAATGTTGTAAAGGCTATGCACCCATTGTATTTAGGTTGCCAACTTATGTACATATATAATTGTAAGCATGCTTAATCCAATTCATTTGGAAGCTTTGTTTGTAATTAGTTATAGGGCCAACCTAATTTTATAATTTGTATGTGTGCATAAATATAAGGTGTGCCCATTGTATTAGGTATGGAAGTTGAAATAGAGTTGTGATAAGCAGAGCAGATGTATGTGAAGATAGAATAAGATGTATTAGAGCTTTGCTAGAGGTCAAAGCATCAGCGCACCAAAGGAAGTAATCTAACAAGCAGTGTCATAGTGAACAGTTCACCTATAGATATAGTGTGTATCTGAAATCAGAAGGTTGTAGTCTTCACCATTTGAGTAGTGAGCTCTAGGAAAGTGATTCCACTCCCTTAATAGGGATCATTGTAAAAGACTCCTAATAGGTTCTGACCCTTAACAAGGTCTACTATACTTAAAGCATTGTAAAGCTACTCCTAATAGGGTAAAGGATCTTCTAACAAGGATCACAAAACACTAGTACAAAATATTAGTGGGTATCAAGTCCCACCGGGGTTTTTACCTATTTGGGTTTCCCCATAACCATATTGGTGTCATGTGTTGATTTCATGTTTCATGTTTCATGTTTATGTGAATGTTTATTTTAGTACTTAAGCATTTAAGTTCAGCATAAAGACTAAAGTGAAAAGTTAAAATACAGTGAACACTGATTCACCCCCCCCGTCTCAGTGTTCCCATTCCTAACAGCTTCACCTTGTGTGATAACATATAGTTTCTAAGATTTTGAGATGAAAATACCACTGCTAAGCATGCCTTTTCAATTACTAAATAATTTATCTCATATGAGACTAGAGTTTTGCCAATGTAGTAAATTACCCTTTCCTTTTTAGTCTCATCCTCTTTTGCTAGTAACGCTCCTAGTGATGTGTCAATTTTTTATATGTATAATAATAATGGGTTTCCATGAATTAAAGCCATCATAATTGGATGATTTTTTAAATATTGTTTGACCTAAGAAAAATTCTTCTTACATTGTTCATCCCATGTAAATGTGACTCCTTTATGCATCATTTGGGTGAATGGTTGAGCATTGTCTGCTAATTGAGATATGAATCTCCTTATAGAATGTAACTTTCCCTGGAGAGTCATCATTTGACTAATATTCCTTACATGTTTCATTTCTATAATTTACTTTACTTTAGCCGGATCGACCTCAATGCCTTTGGTTAAAACTATAAAAACTAGCAACTTACCATATGATACTCCAAATGCACAATTTTTAGGATTTAACCTAAGTTGAAATTGCTCCATTCTATCAAAGATTTTCCTTAGGTCTTCAATATGAGTTGTTCTAATTTTTTACTTTTCTAACATTTCATAAACATAGTCCTCCATATTCCTATGCATCATGTCATGGAATATTGTTGTCATTTCTCTTTAGTAGGTTGCACCCACATTCTTGAGACCGAACGACATGACATTCCAATAGTATGTACCCCATACACATGTGAATGTTATTTTCTCATGATCTACAAGAAAAATCTTGTTTTTATTGTAACCTTAGAAGCCATCCATTATTGAGTACATTTCTTATCCTGTAGTGAGGTCTACAATCATGTATATGTTTGGAATCAAAAAATCATATTCTAGACACACTTTGTTCAAATATTTGTAATCCATGCAAACTCTTATAGATTTATCTTCTTTGGAAACATGGACTATGTTGGATATCCATTCTGCATAATCAATGGCTCTTATAAATCCTCCTTTCAATATTTTTTCCGATTCTTCTTTCATTAGTAATGCAACATGTATTTTCATTTTTCTCAATTTTTGTTTCACAGGCCTTATTCCAAGAGAAATAGATAAATGATGTATTATTAAGTTAGTATCTAACCAAGGCATGTCAAAGTAAGACCAAGTAAAGTTGATCTTCTTTTCCTTGAAGAATTTAGTCAATTGTGTCTTCTCCTCTTCTGATAAGGATTGGGAAATGTAAACCATTTGTGGAGCTTCAGTTGTCCCAAGGTTAACTAGTTGTGTTGGTTCTATTAATACTAAAGATATTTCTTGGAAATGATCAGGAAGGATACTCATCCATTGGTGCCTTTATGAGGTTGTTTCCATTGGATATGTCTTTTATTTTTACCATTTTGGATTTTGATACTACCATGATGTGGTTTTCACCATCAGATCTATTTTTCTTTTTCTTTTTCTTTTTGAGACTAAGAAACTTGATATCCCCTTCTGTCATATTTACACTCCTTTCACTGGTGGAAGAGGTGAAGGTTTCACAAGCATTAAGATAGCAAGATAAAGTATATTCATTGTCAAAGGGTAATAGGCTTTTCAATTTGGATTTGGTCTAGTCTATGAGTTCAAGATTCAACAAGGATAGGGATTCATAGGGTTCAAGAGACAACACTATATTATTATTAATGGTAGTGATGGCAAGATGATTTCAATCAAGTTAGCTTTAGAATAATTTTTAAGATTATTAAATTCATGATAATCATTATTGGGGTTCACATTAGTGTTATCTAAGTCTAACCCTATTTACCTAGCATTAGAAATTTATCCTTCTTCAAAGTGAACTCTAGGAGTGTATTTATGTATCATAGCTTTCTCTATATCCATATTAAAGTCAAAGAGTATGTCCCATTTATATTCATGTGAATCTGTTTGACTATTATTTGATATACCCAATAAATGGGCTATAGTCACAAGTGTTCCTTCTTCTTTCGAATTATTTTCTTCTTGTTTATTATCACCTTATTGTAAAGGTTTCTGTAAAGATAGGGATGTATCTCTTTGATCCTCAAAATAAAGCATATCTTGAATATGAGTAATAATAACCAACTATCCCCAGTTAGGATGTCTCTCTTGTTGTTCTAACTCTTGTTCATATTCTAACTCTTATTGAGATCTAGGAATGGTAAGAATGGTACTTAGGTCTAATAGAGGATATCCTTGCAAGAGAAATAATCTCTCATATGAGATTTTTTCTCCTTCTACCTCTTCTTCAGCATCTAAATCATATGCTATATCAAATATAGGACCACCTTTAGACACACAATGAGATACTTCTTTGAAAACCACACCAGTTTTATCTCTAGGGTTATGAAACTCCATATGCATTGGTTATGTGATTCCTTATTTATTTTTATCAAGTTGTTCTTTTCCTTTGTAACCTATTTTTTTCATGATATCACACCCTTTCCATATTTATTTGGTGATATCTCCATATTTTTAATATTTCCATCATGTTCATATTCTTTGTATAACCATTGTAAGACAACTTTTTGTTCATTTTCTTCTACTAAGGACACCTTATCTTTGACCATCCCCATTCCTTCATGAATTTCTAATGTATTACCCTTGGAGGGTGTGAAATTTGATGAAGGTCTTCTCTGAGATATATTAGATAAAGGTTAATCTATCATGGACATTAGCGAGTCTATTTTATACCCTCCCATCCATGTATCTTGGATATTCAACTTATTTGTGAAACTTCTTGAGATAATCTCTTTGGAAATTTCAGCTTTGTTATAACTCTCTTTGTTGTGTGGAACCATATTGTCCGCTTGTTTGAGATTATTTCAAGGATAAGTTGTATCAATTAGATTGTCACTTCTACTCCATTATGAGGGAACTTTATGCATTGATGGTATGTAGACTGTACTTCTTGCCTAGTATGAATCCATGGCCTTCCAATAATTTTTTAAGAAAGTAGCAGATCAAGAACTTGACATATGAAATCTTTCTCCACTAGCCCCACTTTGATAAGTAAGACAACTAATCCTTTGGAGGATCTTTCTTCTTTGTTATAGACTTTGATTGTAATCTTACTTCTTAGGTCAATTTCATGTTTGAAGAATCCCAATTGTTTCATAAGATTAAATGTGCATATGTTCAAATCAATGCCTCCATCTATCAAGATATGCTTGACTTGGTGTTTGTGAATCAATACTTCTATATGAAACTGCTGATTATGAAGATGATTTAGGGATTTGTCATCTTCCTCAGACAAAGACAAATAATGCAGGGAATTTAAATGACTAACCATAGTTTGGAATTTATCTATATCTAAGTCTTTGGGAACATTAATTACAAGAAAGGCTTGGCCAAGAATATCTTGATGGATTGGAGATATTTTTAGCAATTCCAGCATCAAAATTTGAGTAGGAGTACGTTGTAATTGATCCACTAGGTTGAAATTTGGATATGATGTTATTTGTTTGGATATTGTATTAGAAGCTATTGTTGTAGTGGGTGGATTTGATGTGGAAGCTCCTTTAAGTGTGAGGTTATCTTGACTCCTCATCACAGTGTTAGAAGATTATGGCTTATCTAATACTCCCTTGAGAGTAATCATGTTGATATATTGTTTCCCTAGTTCCAACATATTGATCACATTATCATATCAATGTATGTGTAATTGATTTTATTGCCTTTAGATGATTCACCTTTCTCATAGTTAGACAATGGATGTTGGAATTCTTTTTGATCATTGTTTGTATGATGTCCATCAAATTTTACAATGCCATCTTCAATTAAATCTTGAATGACATGCCTTAAAGTCATACAATTTTAAGTCTTGTGTCCTTTATTTCGATGGAAATCACAATAGTCATTATCGTTTCACCATTTTGGTTTCACTTCTAGCTCCCATGGTTTTGATTTAGGGAGTATAATGATTTTTTTGTCTAGCAATGATTTTAAGACCACATTAAGTGTATCTCCCAAAGGTGTAAATGTACATTTAGGTTTTGATAACTAAGGCTCATTCTAATTGTTACGTTTGTTGAAGGCCTTAGGAGTTGTTGGTGTCATTTTTATTGTATTGGAACTCTTGATTTCTTGTAAACTTGTGGAAATATTGAACTCCTCAGGTTTTCACCTTGTGTTAGGTGTGTCCACAACTTCATCATTGACCACATATTTATTCTTGTTCCAATACTTTTTTTTAGAGTAGCGCTTGTCTTTATTTTATTTATAGATAGTGATTTCTCCTTTTTTTTATCAATATTTCTTTAATCTTGATCACACTATCTATCATTTTATCAAAACTTGGTGGACCCTGAAGTTGTATTGGATAGTTCATTTCAGGTACCAAATTATTAATGAAGATATCCTTTTTTTCACTTTGGGATATTTGTCTCGAATATCTTATGAAGATTTTTATCCACCTTTGTAAAAAATGATATAAATGATTCTCCATTTTTTTTTGTATTACATAGGTCTAGCATAGTCAGCGTGTGTTGTATGTTATGTTAGAAAGAAAATTCCACCAAGATAACTGAGAGGGGGGGGGGGTGAATTAGTTATCAAATAATTATAACCTTTATCAACTTTAATAGATTTTAACCATATAATAAATGTAACCAACAACCATAGAAAGATATTCATGCACAATAACACAATGACACAAGATATGTTGACTAGGGAACCTCTTGATCAAAGAGTAAACCCCGGTGGGAATGATGCCCACAAAAGATGCACTAATATGAATATTCCTTGTGAAAGAATGGACTCTGTTAGGAGTCTTATGAAATACATTCAGTACATATGAATCCCTATTAGGAGATTTTGAATCCCTGCTAAAAGATTCTAACTTTTTTAGGAGTTATGGAAGACAGAAGGACCCACTGCCCAAACAGCTTCAGGGTAAGATCACTGAACTCACTGTCCAATTGATCTTTGTATTACTCAATAGAATAATACCAAAAGATTACTGACCTCAATAATTCAATACTCCTTCTCTGACTATGCCAAACTGCACCAACTCCTTCTTCATATCTCAATACCAGATCTTAGTACTTTGCATATCCTCTTTCAATAATTTTGCTTTCACAATTCCTTCATACACTTTATCATTACATATTAGACATTACAAAAAGGAAAACATTCCTTCCTTTATACAACACTCAAGTAATTACAAATGAGTCAACATACAAATTACAAAATAAAAGTTTCCACACACTACACAAAAATTACAGCAAACTGTTAGCTTCCAATTAGAATAACTCTACACTCATGTGACCTCAAAGTTTTTGCTATCATCCATGTCACTAAAAAAATGTCTTTAACTTCTCTCCAATTGCACATAACTAGATTCTATCTCAATTAGGAAATATCATCTGATTACCACAAACCACTACTCAGGAACACTGCCTAAATACTACTTCCACCAAAATGCTCATAACTTCCATGAATAAATGAATTAATGTCTGTGCTCTTAACCATAAACATATAACACAACATAGAATAATTCCTTAACATCACATAGCTTTATCTCTAATATCCCATGTGCGCTAACCCAAACATTGTCTGCTCCTCTGCTAATCTTCAGTAGATCACTATGTTGACATTAATGACAATCACATTCATGAATGCAAGGACAACTACTACATAATGGCTGCTAATACTCCCATAGGATATATTTAGCATTCATTCCTAACAATCTCCCCCATTGGCATTGATGGCAACATAGATGAAAAACATCCAATGTTCTGCAAATCCAATCACTGCAACACTACTGCTCTGAAAAATACTTCAAGTCTCTTCATCAATCAAATCTTGCTTCATTTTCCTATTCAGTTCTCTCCAATAGATGGTACAAATGGTTTTTCATGTACACTTCTCCCCCATTGACATCAATGGTAGAAATTTCATCATTATGTCAACAACAACTCTAATGTCAAAATACACTATTTAGAAAATACATTCACTAGAGTCCTCATGACTCAACTCAAATAGAGATACTCCCCCATAGAGGAAGTACCAACATCCGGTCTAGAAGAAAGATAGGGCTCATATACCACTGGACAAATGCAACAATCTTCATCGCTTCTCAAAAGTAGTCTGGGGCATAACCCCAAGCATACCTCTCAGATACTCAAATGTATCCTTAGGAAAAGGTTTTGTAAATATGTCTACAATCTACTCCTTTGTGCTTATGTATTCAAGTTTGAATTATTTCTCAGCAACTTTCTCTCTTTCTACATGATACTTTATCTCTATATGCTTTGTCTTAGAATGTAATACATGATTCTTAGACTTACTAACTGTACTGGTGTTGTCACAATGTATAAAAATAGGCTCAATAAATTTTATTCCAATATCATTCAGCATCTGCTTCATCCAAATTATCTAGTTACAATTGTTTGCTGCTTCTACATACTCTTCTTCTATTATGCTTTGTGAAATACAATTTTTATTCTTGCTTAGCCAAGAAACCAATCTTCCTCCAAGGAAAAATGCTCCACCACTGGTGCTCTTTTTATCATCAACACTACCTCCCCAATCAACATCTATATATGCAAATAGGGTAAAATCATCAGATTTTTCATACCACAATCCATACTCAATTATGCCTCTTAAATATCTCATTATCCTCTTTACTGCTACATAATTTGATTCTCTAGGTTCAACTTGAAATCTTGCTACAATTCTAACTGAATGTGCTATATTAGGTCTTGTATGTGTCAAGTACTGCAATCCTCCAATCATAGATCTGCACTTCTTTTATTCTATTGCAGGAGTCTCATCTATGCTAGATAACTTGTGTCCAGTTACCATAGGTGTTCCAATTGGTTTACAGTTCTCCATTTCGAATCTCTTTAACAAATAATTCAAGTACTTTGTCTGACTTACAAAGATACCATCATTGTTATGTGTTATCTGCAATCCCAAAAAATATTTCATTTCACCAATCATACTCATTTCAAATTCAGTCTTCATTTCATCTACAAATTTATCACTGTCTTCATCTTCTCCTCTAAAAATGATATCATCAACAAAGATAACTACAACCAACAAACCATTTTCAATTTCTTTTGTGTATAGGTTTCTATCAGCTGTTCCTTTTTTAAATCCTAATTTTATCAAATACTTGTCTAATCTTGCATACCAAGTTCTAGGTGTTTTCTTTAGTCCATATAAGGCTTTCTTTAGTTTACATACCATATCTCCTTCTTGAGTTAAAGGAAAACCTTCAGGCTGCTCAATGTAGACTTCTTCTTCCAACTCTCCATTCAGAAATGTTGACTTCACATCCATCTGATATACTTTGAACTTCTTAAAAGTTGCATAAGCCAAAAACATTCTTACTGCTTCAATTCTTGCTACTGGTGCAAAAATTTCTTCATAGTCAATTGATTCTTGCTATGAGTATCCTTTACATACCAATATTGCTTTGTTCCTCACTACTTCTCCTTGTTCATTCATCTTGTTTCTGAATACCCATTTTGTTCCTATAACATTATTGTCTTTAAGTCTAGGGACCAATTCCCATGTCTTGGTCTTTTCAATCTAATCTAGTTCTTCTTTCATAGCTTGAATCCAATGTTCATCTTCACAAGCTTCACTAGTAGATTTAGGTTCAATTTGAGAAACCAAACATAATTGTTCATGTACCTTATTTTGAGTTTGAACTCCTTTGTCTATGCTTCCAATAATCTTCTCAACAAGATGATTCCTTGATAAATTCTTGTTAGGTGTCACTGTCTTAGATCTCACTTTAGGTGTCGGTTCTTCAATTAAGTCACTATGGCTTTCATTCAACAAATCACTATCAGTTTCATAGAATAATTTAGTAGTCTCAATATTAGATCTAGGATGAGTTCCTTCATTTGATTCATAATCAAGCATTCTTTTCTGAATTTTGAACTTTTCATCAACTTTAACATTTGTGCTCTCAACAATAGTCTTAGTTCTCTTATTGTAACATCTATAAGCTTTTCTTTTCAAAGAATATCTAAGAAATATAACTTCATCACTTCTAGGATCAAACTTTCCAATGTCATCATCTCTCTTTATATAACATTTGCTTCCAAAAATTCTAAAATACTTAACTAAGGGTGCATGTCCAAACCATAGTTCATAGGGTGTCTTGTCTATGTCTGCTCTAATTTGTACTCCATTCATGGTATGCACTGCTATGTTCACTGCTTCTCTCCAGAATATCTTTGCTAAGTCATTGTCAAATAATGTAGCTCTTACTGCTTCAGTCACTAATCTATTTCTTCTTTCTGCAATACTACTTTGTTTAGGTGTCCTAGGGGCTGAAAATTGTCTCTTAATACCATTCATTCACAAAAGGTGTTAAATTATCTAGAAGTAAATTCTCCACCTCTATCTGATCTCAAACATTTAATCTTCATTCTAGATTCATTCTCAAATTTCTTCTTAATGACCTTAAACTTATCAAATGCTTTAGATTTTTCTTTAAGAAATGCAATCCACATCATTCTTATAAAATCATCAACAAGAATCATAAAATACCTTTCTCCATAGAATCCTCTAGTTCTTGTAGGACCACTCAAGTCTATATGAACAATCTCCAACTTCTCTGCTGATGTAAACTTCTTACTAGGAAATGAGCTTCTCTTCTATTTAGCCATCACACATTCCTTGCACATCATGTTAGTAGGCTTCATAATTCTAGAAAATCTCTTACTGCAAGTGTAGTACTTACTTTCACAATGTTATTAAAATTTATATGACAAAATATTCTATGCCATAATGAATTATCATCAATATTAGTAATCAATCATGTCATCTCAGTAGGATTCAACTAAAATACATTATCTCTGGTTCTAGATCCAGTACCAATCAAATTTACATCTTTGTCTTTTATCACACAAGTTTTCTCAGTAAACCAAACTTGATATCCCTTATCAACTAGTTGTCCAACACTCAAAAGATTATGTTTCAAACCATCCAAAAAGTAAACATCATCAGTATTAGTCTTTCCATCAAGAGTAATAGATCCTATACCTTTAATCAAACAAGGTGCATTATTTCCAAATCAAACAACTCCTCCATCATAATTATTAAACTTTATGAACTTTTTCATGTCTCCAGTCATATGATGTGAACAACCACTATCTATAATCCAATCGACTTTCTTTTCAACTTGAGAAACTAGGGCTTTTTCTTCCTTAACCTCTGTTTCAGGATTTTCTTCTTTAATTGCTACAAATCCTATATCATCATTATTCTCAGTATCACTTTCACTTAAGGTTCTCTCTATACTAGTTTCAAGTTCTTCATCATTAGCATAATAACATTCCTTAGATCTTCTAGGCTTAAAATTGTTTCTGTACTTCTTAACTCTCTTAGGAAATTTAGATGCAAAATGACCATATTATTGACATGTCCAACATTTAAAAATTTTCTTACCATCTAGTTCTGATGCAGGAGCATCCTGGGTGCAAGAGCAATCTTGCATCACCCAAAAATATTTTTGTTTTTATTTTCAATAAGGGCTATTTTGTGCAGAGCTACTATTTATGGAAAGTTACTATTTTTGTTAATTTTCGTATGTGCTCAGAATGATCTGATTTCTTTCTTGGAGGTTCATTTTGGTCATATAAGTCTGCCAGTAAAGTTTCATTGCCAGATCAAGTGTATATTGGAAGATATTGAAGATTTTTGGTATTGGCAGCAGGGTACAGAAACTTTGAACTCAGTTTTGAAGGCTTTAGAGGCCCCGGATGAGGTCAAAAATTTGGGTGACGGGCACTTCCACAGGTCAAGCCTGTAGAGCGCTTCGTGGCATTTTTGAAATGGGGTTATAATAGCCGAGTGGGTCAACTGGTGATGACTTATGGTCTTCGGAAGTTGGGCCACCTGAAATGGCGGAAAATAATTTTCTTCAAAATTTCTGTTCGGGTTTCAAAGGTTATCTTGAGCCGACTATGATGTAATAAAATGTAAAATAAAATAATTCTAAGTTGGTCGGCCTTATTGGCTAAAATTTTGGAACCTTCCCAGGCGGTGGAAAATTGCCTATATAAGGAAGGCTGTATTATTGTCTTAGGCAGTTCAAAATAGTTCTGGGTAGTAGATCTGGGTAATAGTTCGAGGCTTTGTCCTACAGAATATTGTAAGGGAATGCCCATGTGGCTTTGCATATTGTAATTCTGAAAGTTTGTAATTCCACATTGGTGGAGATAATAAGAAGCCAATTTTCTGTTCTTGCATATTACTGTTGTTGTTTCTCTATTTCTGTTAAGTGTTAGTGGTATTAAGGGGAGCACCCTTCATCAAGTGGTATCAGAGCAGGTTTTCTTGAGTGTGTAAACAGATCACCGACTGTGAGGCATTTTGCACCAGGACCGTGGCTAGGGTTTCAACGCGCATCGCGAAAATGCCTCCACGAAGGGAACGTGGTGGAAGAGCTGGTGTTGTAACACCTGAGGTTAGAGAGCTGCAAAGACAAGTGCGAGCATTGCAAGAAGAGATTCATAGAGGAATGAATCTTAATGTCAGAGATGAAAGCGAGGATGAAGCCGAAGAAGAATATCAAGAAGGAGAAGTTGAAATTGTGAACCAGGAGGAAGAAAGACTTTTTCGGGCGATTTCTAAGATTGGGAAAAGACCTAAGATTGAGGTTCCTACATTTTCTGGAAATCTTAACCCAGAAGAATTGATCGACTCGATCAATGAATGTGAGGAATATTTTGAGTATGAAGATGTTGAGGATCCTGATAGGGTCAAATTTGCGAAGGCCAGACTGAAAGGTCATGCGAAAATCTGGTGGCAAGAAATTCAATTGGAGCGAAATAGAAGAGGAAGAGGACAAGGATCTGGAAGAGGAGGCTTCCGTGGAACATGTTTTCACTGTGGAGAAGAAGGTCATAGGGCATTTGAATGTCCTCAGCACCAAGGCAGAACAGACAAAAGAAATGAAGGCCAGGCCAGAGTTGCACATGTAGATGAAGATGCCAGATCATCAAATTCTGAAGATGCTGAAAGAGGAGAAACGTTGATTAACAGAAGACTCCTGTTGAGTGGTGAGAATGAACCTGAGCAAAGAAGGAGCCTGTTTCGCACCAAGTGCAAGTGTGAAGGTAAATGTTGTGATGTGATTATTGATAGTGGAAGCACTGACAATTTGGTGTCAGAAGAGATGGTGACAAAGTTGAAGCTCAAGAGACAGAAACACCCACATCCATATCAGATTGCCTGGGTACAGGATGACCACAAGGTCATGGTCAATGAACAATGCCTAGTGAAGTTCAAGATCGGCGGGTACCAAGATGAGCTACTATGTGATATCATCTCTATGGATGCATGTCATATGTTATTGGGTAGACCGTGGCAGTTTGACAGATGTGTTGTACACGATGGTCGTGCGAATACCTATTCCCTGACAAAGGATGGAGTGCGACATAAGCTAAAGCCATTGAAGGAGACTGAAGAAAAGGTATGTGGTAATTCAAGAATAACATTTGTTGATGGAAGGAAATTCCTAGATGGTATGAGACATGAGCATGTATGTTTTGCTTTAATTCCAAAAGCTGGTAAAGAGGAAGTAGAAGATGTTCCTGTAGAAGTTGCAGATTTGTTGAATGAGTTTCAGGATATTGTATCCGATAACATGCCTGATGGATTACCACCACTCAGGAAGATCAATCATCAGATGGACTTGATCCCAGGAGCGAGTTTTCCAAACAAGGCAGCACACAGAATGACACTTGCAGAAAGTGGGGAGTTGAACAGACAAGTACATGAGTTGTTACAGAAAGGATTGATTCGAGAGAGTCTGAGTCCCTGTGCTGTACCTACGGTATTAGCACCAAAGAAGAATGGAGAGTGGAGGATGTGTACAGATTTTAGGGCAATAAACAAGATCACAATCAAGTATAGGTTTCCATTGCCACGAATGGATGATATTATGGACTGTTTGAGTGGAGCTGTGTATTTCTCAAAGATAGATCTGAAGAGTGGATATCACCAGATTTGGATCAGAGAAGGAGATGAATGGAAGACTGCCTTCAAGACAAAGGAAGGACTATATGAGTGGTTAGTCATGCCTTTTGGGCTAACCAATGCACCGAGCACTTTCATGCGGCTCATGAACGAGGTTCTGAAAGAATTTCTGGGTAAGTTTGTCATTGTTTACCTAGATGATATTTTGATCTTTAGTAAGACATTAGATGAGGATATGATGCATATTCATATGGTATTTGAGAAGTTGAGAGAAGAAAAATTGCTGATTAATTTGAAGAAGTGTAGTTTTGTGAAGAAAGAGTTAGTGTATTTGGGATTTGTAGTTTCAGCAGAAGGTCTAAAAATGGACCCAGAGAAGGTACAGGCTATCCTTGAATGGCCTACTCCAAGGAGTGCTACTGAGGTAAGATCTTTTCATGGTCTAGCTAGCTTTTACAGAAAGTTTATCAAAAATTTTAGCAGTATTTGTGGTCCCTTGACTGAAACAATGAGAGGGGATAGAAAAGAGTTTAAGTGGACTAATGGGGCAGAAAAGAGTTTTCAATTGTTGAAACAAAAAGTTACAGAACAACCTATTTTAGCACTTCCAGATTTTAATAAGGTGTTTCAAGTAGATTGTGATGCTAGTGGTACTGCAATAGGAGCTGTTATGAGCCAAGAAGGTAAACCTGTTGCGTATTTCATTGAGAAGTTAAATGATGCCAAGAGGAAGTATTCTGTTTATGATCAGGAATTTTATGCTATAGTTCAGGCATTAAAGAAGTGGAGACATTATCTGCTTCCTAAGGAGTTTGTTTTGTATACTGATCATCAAGCTTTGCAATATTTGAATAGTCAAGGAAAATTGAATCAAAGGCATTTGAAATGGGTTGAGTTTTTGCAGAGTTATACATTTGTTTTGAAACACAGGAGTGGAAAGTCTAATAGGGTTGCAGATGCTCTTAGCAGAAGGCAACTATTGCTGACAGAAATGCAGATTGAAGTGGTTGGGTTCAAGGAACTCAAGAATTTGTATCCAGAGGATCCTGATTTTGGTGAAGCTTGGAAAGCTTGTACATAACCTGTTACTCTAGACAGGACAAAATGGTTCGATTTCATCATCCAGGATGATATGCTATTCAAAGGGAGTCAGTTGTGCATTCCACGAAGTTCTATGAGGGAGAATCTCATCAAGGAGAAGCATAGTGGAGGATTGGCTGGACATTTTGGTCGTGACAAAACCCTTTCTTTAGTTAGTGAGAATTATTATTGGCCACAGTTGCAGCAAGATGTGAAGAAGTTTGTACAGAGTTGTAGAGTATGTCAGATGGTGAAAGGAGTGAAGCAGAATACAGGGTTGTATCAGCCATTACCTATACCAGAGAATCCTTGGGAGGATATCAGTATGGACTTTGTTCTTAGTTTACCGAGGACTCAGCGGGGACATGATTCAATTTTTGTGGTGGTTGATAGATTTTCAAAGATGGCACATTTCATTCCCTACAAGAAGACTAATGATGCTGTTCATGTAGCAGAATTGTTTTTCAGAGAAGTAGTGAGACTTCATGGTTTGCCAAAGACCATAGTTTCAGATCGAGATACTAAGTTTGTTGGATATTTTTGGCGTACATTGTGGAAGAAGTTGAAGATAGATTTGAAGTTTAGTTCATCACATCATCCACAGACTGATGGACAGACAGAGGTGGTGAATAGGAGTTTGGGAAATTTGCTGAGATGTTTGGTTGGAGATAAGCCAACAGGATGGGATTTGATTTTACCACAGGTGGAATTTGCATACAATAATTCTATCAACAGGAGCACTGGTAAATCACCATTCCAAATTATATATGGAAGTAGTCCAAGAAATGCATCTGAATTAAGGAAGATAGATAAAGGAGAAATAAGTAGTGCTGAAGCTGAGGATTTTGCAGAACACTTGAAGAACATCCATGAGGAGGTGAGGAAGCATATTACCAAGATGAATGCATAGTATAAGGCTAAGGCAGATGAGAAAAGGAGGCATAAGGAATTTCAAGTTGGCGATGAAGTCATGGTTCATTTGTGGAAGGAGCGGTTTCCAGTTGGCACATATAACAAGCTGAAAATGAAAAAGTTTGGGCCATGTAAGATACTAAAGAAGCATGATTCAGGAAATGCATATGAGGTAGAATTGCCTAGTGAGCTGAATATTTCACCAGTGTTTAACATTTCAGAATTGACAGAGTATCACGAAGGAGGTGTTGAGGATGAGGTTGCAGCAACACAGTGGAGTATTCCAGTAACCAGTTCAGATATCAAGGAGATCAAAGATATACTAGACAGTCATGTTGGCAGAAGCACAAGGAACAGGACATATGAAGAATATCTGGTCAAGTGGAAAGGACGACCTATTGAAGATTCATCATGGCTGACAAAGGAGGAGGTTAGCCATCTTGGTTTTCCTCTGCACACCTGAGTCGTGACAGGGTCACTTCTCAAATTACCCCGAGTGTCTGATGCAGGAGCATCCTGGGTGTAAGAGCAATCTTGCATCACCCAAAAATATTTTTGTTTTTATTTTCAATAAGGGCTATTTTGTGAAAAGCTACTATTTATGGAAAGTTACTATTTTTGGTAATTTTTGTATGTGCTCAGAATGATCTGATTTCTTTCTTGGAGGTTCATTTTGGTCATATAAGTCTGCCAGTAAAGTTTCATTGCCAGATCAAGTGTATATTGGAAGATATTGAAGATTTTCGGTATTGGCAGCAGGGTATAGAAACTTTGAACTCAGTTTTGAAGACTTTAGAGGCCCCGGATGAGGTCAAAAATTTGGGTGATGGGCACTTGCACAAGTCAAGCTTGTAGAGCGCTTCGTGGCATTTCCGAAATGGGGTTATAATAGCTGAGCGGGTCAACTGGTGATGACTTATGGCCTTCGGAAGTTGGGCCACCTGAAATGGCGAAAAATAATTTTCTTCAAAATTTCTGTTCAGGTTTCAAAGGTTATCTTGAGCCGACTATGATGTAATAAAATGTAAAATAAAATAATTCTAAGTTGGTCGGCCTTATTGGCTAAAATTCTAGAACCTTCCCAGGCGGTGGAAAATTGCCTATATAAGGGAGGCTGTATTATTGTCTTAGGCAGTTCAGAATAGTTCTGGGTAGTAGATCTGGGTAATAGTTCGAGGCTTTGTCCTACAAAATATTGTAAGGGAATGCCCATGTGGCTTTGCATATTGTAATTCTGAAAGTTTGTAATTCCACATTTGTGGAGATAATAAGAAGCCAATTTTCTGTTCTTGCATATTACTGTTGTTGTTTCTCTATTTCTGTTATGTGTTAGTGGTATTAAGGGGAGCACCCTTCATCAAGTTCTCTCTTCACAAGCAAGGCAATACCTTCTTCAATCTTCCTATCTTCTTTATTTTTAGATCTGTTGCTACTAGCATAATCTCCACTCACACTGATGCTTCTTGATAAAGTAGGGTGAATACTAAGAGTACTGAATGTTGTGTCCATTCTAGGTAAGTCTCCTGATAACCTCAAGTTCATTTCTACTGCTTCCAATCTTCCAAGAAGAGTCTCTCTTGTAAAGTTCGTAGTACAAGGTATAACTTGTTCAATCATTTGTGTTGTCTGCTTAAATGCAGGAGTTAATGTCCTCAGAATTTTCCATATCACTTCATTCTCTATCTTTGTTCCTCCACAAGATTTTATACCTGCAACAATCTCTGACATTCTACCAATATAGCTTCTAACAGATTCATCTTTCATCATTCTTATATCTTCAAATGCACATATCCAATTATGTAATGACTTTCTTTGCATGTTCATCACCTTCAAAAGTAGACTGCAAAGCTAACCAAATTTCATGAGATGTTTTCAAATATTTTACCTAACTGTACTCATTCTTTGAAAGGGCTGACAAAAGTGCTTCCCTAGCAAGTATGTTACACATGAATAGATCTCTTTCATCATTAGTACATGTTTCAATATTATCCTCATCAATGAAAGTCTTCTCATTCTTAGTAATTAACCAATAACCTAGTCCTAAACACAGTAGATGTGTCTTCATCTTTTCTTTCCAGCTGTCAAAATTCACTCCATCAAACTTAGGGCTTTCTTTCTTTAAATTCACCATGGATCTCCTTAAGCTATTAAACTTCTCTTTCAAGGACCTACTGCTCTAATACCAATTGTTAGAAAGTGAAGTCCACCAAGATAACTGAGAGGGGGGGGGGGGGAATCAATTATTAGATAATTATAACCTTTATCAACTTTAATATATTTTAACCATATAAGCAATGTAACCAACAACCATAGAAAGATATTCATGCACAATAACACAATGACACAAGATATGTTGACTAGGGAACCTCTTGATCAAAGAGTAAATCCCGATGGGAATGATGCCCAAAAAAGATGCACTAATATGAATATTTCTTGTGAAAGGATGGACTCTGTTAGGAGTCTTATGAAATACATTCAGTACATATGAATCCCTGTTAGGATATTTTGAATCCCTACTAAAATATTCTAACTCTGTTAAGAGTTATGGAAGACAGAAGGACCCACTACCCAAATAGCTTTAGGGTAAGATCACCAAACTCACTGTCCAATTGATCTTTGTATTACTCAATAGAATAATACCAAAAGATTAATGACCTCAATAATTCAATACTCCTTCTCTGACTATGCCAAACCACACCAACTCCTTCTTCAGATCTCAATACCAGATCTCAGTACTTCGCATATCCTCTTTCAACAATTTTGCTTTCACAATTCCTTCATATACTTTCTCATTACATATTACACATTACAAAAAGGAAAAAAATCCTTCCTTTATACCACACTTGAGGAATTAAAAATGAGTCGGCATAAAAATTACAAAATAAAAGTTTCCACACGCTACACAAAACTGTCAACTTCCAATTAGAATAACTCTTCAGTCGTGCGACCTCAAAGTTTGCATTGTCATCCACATCACTAACAACATGTCTTCAACTACTCTCCAACTGTGCATAATCAGATTCTATCTCAATTAGGAGATATCATCTGATTACCACAAACCACTACTCAGGAACACTACCTGAATACTGCTTCCACCAAAATGCTCATAACTTCCATGAATAAATGAATTATTGTCTATGCTCTTAACCATAAACATATAACACAACATAGAATAAGTCCTTAACATTGCATAGCTTGATCCCTAATATCCCACATGCACTAACCAAACACTGTCTACTCCTCTACTAATCTTTAGTAGATCATTGTGTTGACATCAATGACAATCACAGTCATGAATGCAACAACAACTGCTACAAAATGGCTGCTAATAATCCCATAGGATATATTCAGCATTCATTCCTAACATGTTATAGGAGTATTGCTGGATAAATTTCTTAACTAACTCTTCAAATATTTATATACCTATGGGTAGCTTAGAAAACCTATCCATTGCTTGTCGACCCAAGCTTCTTGGAAACAACCTCATTATTAAATAGGTTTTGTCATGTATGAACTCCATACTTATGGTAAAAAATTCTCTCACATGATCCTGAGGATCTCAGTTTCTAGTGTATTTATCATATTTTGGAATTGCAACATTTTGTTGAACTAGAATCATATGTATGTCCTTATCGAATGGGAAAGGATGGATGTGTTCCGAGGAGTATTTCTTGACAATTTATCTTTCTCCTTCTTTAGGTATTGAATCTCAGTTTGTATGGCAAGAAATGGTTGAGTCAATATGGGTATTGGAGTATATATTTCTCTTTTCTTTAATTGATTTACATCATAGTCCTTAGGTAACTTTACTCCCAATGATGCCAAGTCCAAAAATATTTTTTCTTTATTCTCATCTTAGGTTCTTTCAAGTAATTTTTGGAACCTCTTGCTCGTTTGGCATCTTTGATAATATTTTTTTGTTAGTTCCTCATTGCTATCAAAGTTATAATGGTGTCTGTGATTATCTTCTTCACTTTGGTTGGCTTGATTCTCCTCATCTTCTTGATTATCTTGATCATCATTTCATTTATCCTAATTATAATTAAGATTCAACATGCTAGTAGTATTAGGGGTTGTTGTGTGAGTATTACTTGGAGTAGGTGTCTAGTATTAACCATGAAAGTGTGATAGGGTAATAGCTAAAGTGTCCTGATATGTCAAAAAGGTTTTATAGTGTCCAAGTGTGTTTGCCCAAGGTTGAACATGTGGGTTTGAAAAGGTGATTGTAACTGATAAGTTCTAGCATTAGAGGGTTAGAGTTCCCTAATATTGAGATAGGAACCAAGTGAATTTGATTGTGATAAGATAATAAAACTTGATAAGGATGAATTAAAGACCAAATAGATGTGTAGGGTACACTTGAGAATTGACCAATATAAAATTCCAAGTTGAATGATTATGATGACCGAACCTGATAGAGTTAAAAAGGGTATCCAAAACTAAAAGAATCTAGATTATGACACGTTCTTAAATACTCATTGTCCCAAATTTGATATTTCAGATGTGAGGCTTTAGGTTTTTACCAAATGTGATCACATTTTAACCAAATGTGATATTACTCCTGAATGTGACCTAGGATTGACCAAATGTGACCCTAAATACCAAAAATGACCTTGTATACCAGATGTGACCTTCTGATAGATTTAGTCTGACTTTTACACTTTTTTCTAAAAAAATGTGTCAAATTTGTCAAATGCCAGGGATTGTCTATCAAATTCAAGGGGGTTTGAATGTTTGAAAATGTTCATGATTGTTTGAGAGGTTGTAAATTGAAGGTATTTATCTTTTGTTATGAATTCAAACACATCAAAAAAGGTTACTTAGACTCCAAACACATATTATTCCTATTCACTTGGCATAGATTGGAAACACTTGTTCACTAAATTAGGAACACACTCAAATACTCCTGAAAAAATAGAAATCCAAAAACATGCAATGGATGTTAGAGGCCATATTAGCTGAGTAGTAACATCAATGAGGGATTGATATGGTGAATCTCTTGGGTAAATTAATATTTCCATGCACAAGCATTACCAACCTTTCAGAGGTAGTTCGGGTGGATTCTAACATAGAGTTTCTAATTTGCATAGTCATTCATAATCATCTCCGATAGTCTCACACAAGGAAATATTGAGGCCTACAAACCTATGAGTACTTGAATGTGTGTAGTCTCACAAGAAAGATTTAAGCAGCTTCGCTCTACACAACATCCTAGCATGTCCAAGGAATGATCAAGTCAATGTTCTAAGGACAAAATTGACCAAGTCTTTTGAGATTTTCATCTCAAGGAAGCATCTTGATTATAGTCAGGTGGAAGGGTTGGATTCTACCTGTCCTCACTTGGGTCATTCTCAGGTGATTTTTACCTCAATCAATAGGCCCTCTAAAGATTAAAGTAATAAACATGGATTGGATTCAAGGGTTTTATTTTATGATTCTCTTAAAGAGAGAACAACATAATTATCTACCATTTCACCTCTCCCAAACATGCCAAACAAGTTCATTTCCAAGAAATTCAAATTTGATAACCACTCAAATTGACTTTTGAGTTTCTAATTTCTCAACTTGGAAGAAAGAGAATAATCCTTTAATCAATTTGAGGCCAAATCCAATTCCTAATTTAGTGCCTAAGAATAATTAAGAAGCTTAAAGTTTTGAATCTGCTTCTAAATAAACTTGCATACAATCTATTAGTAGTTTGAATGTTTTCATTTTTATGATTCTTTGACCAACGTATCTCTGTCAAAATGTCATACAAAAAATAGGTAGGCTGAAAAATAAATGAAAAACATGAAAATCACCCATTAGTCATCAACAAGTTGAATTCTACAATTTAAAATACTGAATACAACTCTGAAATTGAGCCTAAATGTGAGCTTTCTCCAAATGTGATTCAATATTTACTAAATGTGATTAAGGATACTAAATGCAATTAAGATTATACTAGATGTAATTTAAGAAACCCTGTATGTGACCCTATTTCAACCAAATGCGACTGTTCTACGTGTATACAATCCTATTTTCTAAATGTGATCCCAAACCTACAAAAAAGAGTTATAATATGCTAAAAATGGTCAAAATCTAAGGCCAGGCCCCACGATGGGCACTAGAAATGTGTGTGTGATTATTATATCTGCAAGATGCAACACAAAACTTCAATAGAATATTAGATTGGTAGTCCATAATAAAATTATAATAGAATAAACTAACAAAAGTGTCTTTTTTCTTTCTAACTAGAAAGAGTCTGATTAAGATCAATTATTTACTCTTAGATTTAGATCATAATCAGTGACTTTACAATGCTAGAATGAGATATTAAATGCAATTAACTAAGCATGAGATTTACATTAAAACTAATGAATTGCATTACTCATTACCAAATTGAAAGTGTAATTTAGCTATGAACTGAAAGTGTTATTAAGCTATGAATTGAATTCTACAGCATGTAAGTATGAATGCAATTAACTATATATGATGTGAGCTTTGAAAATTTCTCTTTTATAGAAAGCTTGGCAAGTTCAACAGTTGAGATTGAATTGAGATGAATAGATGATATTCACTCTTCCTTGATCCATGTGCCTAATCCCTGATTGGCTACATTTGTCTTTGTTGTCCCTTGAGAGGTGACATGTATTTTAGAGTCTTTTTATTAATTGATTTTATTTAATTTCCTTAGCCATGTATTTAAGTAGGATTAATTTAATTAATTCTTGATCAATTAATGATATTTTAATGCTTGATTAGTGATTTCATTAATTTTAATGAATTATGCCAATAATTAGATAATCGAACTAGTATAATTAGGGACTTGGTCAAAAATTAGGGAAAATAGGGCATTTGGTTCTATTAGTGCATTTTAGGGTGATTAAAATAGTACCCTTATTCCTTCTAGATAGTTGCTTGTCCTAAACACAACTAGTCCTCCATATAACATCAAAAAATCCCAAATTCAATGATACATTATATGGAAAAACATATGGTTTTCATCAAAAATATAAAATCTCATGAATGTATTGATAGAATAGGGAATTATATCACCCCAATCCTTTTGAATATTCAATTCAAGGACCCTCTCCTTGGGCCTTAAAAAATCATATAGTTTTATTGGGATCCTAGGAGAATTAACTATCAGCTTGGCCCTTAATTTTGATGAAAATAAATTGTCAAGCAATACATAGCTAGTTCCCTCCCTATCCCATGACAAAATTGTGCTCCTAACCTACATTGACATTTCTTCACCATCAAATTTTCTTATTAAATTCATGGTTTCCCTAAAGAAAATTATATTCTTTTAAAAAAACATGTGCATCTATAGATAATACTAGAATAAATTGGACTTCTTATCAATGTTCTTGATTTCCTGTAATCCTTCATGTATCTTCTCTGCTAGGTATAGGGAAAAACCATAAATTACTATAAAGCATGGATGCTAGATCTAAATTTCCATATGCATATATTCTGGTGGCATGACTATTCTAGGGTGAAAATGTAGGACCTAACAAAGAGAATAAAGTGTGGCCTTCAAGTGAGGAGTAAAAGCATTGTGTGTGTGAAAATTGTACCTAGCTGAAAACACAACACTTCAGTAAAACATTAGAGGTTAGCAAAATCAAAATCTACAAGTAATTGAAACTAAGATAACCAGGTGATTTACCGCCTTCTAGTAGGTGCGAGTATGTATTCTCAGATAAGATTGAGATTAGTGACGATGCAACACCTAAATGAAGGATTTGAAAAGCAAAATATGAATAACTATATGAATGCAGATTAATCTATATTTTTGTATTTTCTATGCAATTAGGATGAAAAACTATCTAAATCTAATCTAGAATTGAATGAAATGATATGCAGATTTAATCTAACAATGATATGAATTGATATGAAAATCTATGCAAATCTATGAAAAACTATGAATTCTTATGACCAACAATGAAAAATCTCACAAATCGCTTGTCGCAAGTGCTTGATCCTTCAGCTGCAAATTCGCCAGAGTAATTGTGCAAATTCGAGAGTGGTAAATTGTGAAGAGTTGAGCCTTGTTTTTATAGAAATCTAGGGCTTGAGGATGCATTGAGAGAAGCCATAAATCACTCTTGATAAACTCGGGTTGATTTTTGAGTTAACAAGAATTCAAAATTAATTAACTCACAAAATCATGCAAAATCATGCAAAAATAGCTTTTTGACTCAAATCAGAAGTTTAGATCAGCTTTCAACTCAAAATAGATGTTGAGTTTCCAAAATATAACAACTTGAATTGATTTTCTGATTTAAAGTTTAACTACTCTTTTAAATGTGCATAGATAATTATGAATTAATTAAATAAATAAAATGATTTATCTTCAACTTAACTGATTTTTGAATTAAAACAATTGATTTATGGGTTAATCAATTATTAAATCAAACTTTTATTCAATACTATACTACTAAATATTGACAACTAACATTAATCAATTAGTCATAAGATTTTTGAATTATTGTCAAAATTAAATAATACAATTTAGGAATAAATATAATTAAATAATTAGGTGGCAGAATTAAATCTGATTAATTAAATATTTAGAATATTCAATTAATGAAACTTTAGGATAAATAAGATTTATCACCAAATAATTATCAAATTAAAGATAATTAGGATAAAATAGGAATATTCAAGGAATATCCCCCCAACGTAGAATTAAGATAATCAATTAGGTTTTTGATAAACTGATGTGCAGATGTGCCTTAGGTTAGGACTTTGATGTCAATTTCGATCAATTTGTTGATGTAGGAGGTTAATGAACCTATAGCCCATTTTTGTGGTATTACATTTTGCCCCTCTTTGAATTACTGTGTGAAGCGTAGTGGTTCAAAGAATAATCTATGTTTGATGATAATGAAAGATGAACTGATTATGAGACAAAAACTGATCGAAAGATGTGGAAAAGCTGATTCAGTTCCTAGTTGACCAAGAATCATGATGATGTCAACTAATGAATTGATGGTTATGAAAAGCTAATACAGTTTACAAGATAGATTAGGATACCAGATTGATATGGATCTTGATGAATCTGATATGCCCCAAGCGATGATGTCTTTCGATGAATCATCAACTAGACGTGGTTGTTGTCTTCATTACTGAAAGAAGATTTGATTGATATGCAAAACCATTACAAATGTGTGTGTGAAAATTGTACCTACCTACAGACACAAAACTTTAGTAAAAAATTAGAGGTTAGCAAAATCAAAATCTGCAAGTAATTGAAACTAAGCTAACCAGGCGATTTATTGCCTTCTAGTAGGTGCGAGTATGTATTATCAGATTAGACCGAGATCAGTGATGATGCAACACCTAAATGAAGGATTTGAAATGCAAAAGATGAATAACTGTATGAATGCAAATTAATCTATATTTTTGTATTTTCTATGCAATTAGGATGAAAAACTGTCTGAATCTAATCTAGAATTGAATGAAATGATATGTAGATTTAATCTAACATTGATATGAATTGATATGAAAATCTATGCAAAGCTATGAAAAACTATGAATACTTATGACCAACAATGAAAAATCTCCCAAATCGCCTCTCGCAAGTGCTCGATCCTTCAGTAGCAAATTCGCCAGAGTAATTGTGCAAATTCAAGAGTGGTAAATTATGAAGAGCTGAGCTTTGTTTTTATAGAAATCCAGGGCTTGAGGATGCATTGAGAGAAGCCATATATCACTCTTGATAATCTCAGGTTGATTTTTGAGCTAACAAGAAATTAGAATTAATTAACTCACAAAATCATGCAAAATCATGCAAAAACAACTTTTTGACTCAAATCAAAAGTTTAGATCAACTTTCAACTCAGAATAAATGTTGAGTTTCTAAAAGATAACAACTTGAATTGATTTAAATTTTAACTGCTCTTTTAAATGTGCATAGATAATTATGAATTAATTAAATAAACAAAATGATTTATCTTCAACTTAACTGATTTTTGAATTAAAACAATTGATTTATGGGTTAATCAATTATTAAATCAAACTTTTATTCAATACTATATTATTAAATATTGACAACTGACATTAATTAATTAAATAAGAATTTAATCAATTAGTCATAAGATTTTTGAATTATTGTCAAAATTAAATAATATAATTTAGGAATAAATATAATTAAATGTAATTAAATAATTAGGTGGCAGAATTAAATTTGATTAATTAAATATTTAGAATATTCAATTAATCAAACTTTAGGATAAATAAGATTTATCGCCAAATAATTATCAAATTAAAGATAAATAGGATAAAATAGGAATATTCAAGGAATATCCCCCCAATGCAGAATTAAGATAATCAATTAGGTTTTTAATAAATTGATGTGCAGATGTGCCTTAGGTTAGGACTTTGATGTTGATTTCAAACAATTTGTTGATGTAGGAGGTTAATGAACCTATAGCCCATTTTTGGGGTATTACATTTTGCTCCTCTTTGAATTACTGTGCGAAGCGTAGTGGTTCAAAGAATAATCTGTGTTTGATGATGATGAAAGATGAACAGATTCTGAGATAGAAACCAATTGAAAGATTTGGAAAAGTTGATTCAGGTCCTGGTTGACCAAGAATCGTGACGATGTTAATGATAGAAATAATGAACCGGTGATTATGAAAAAGTATCAAAACACTTGATTCTGAACCTTATGATTACGAAGAAATGAGTGACCTAATTCCAGACCTGATTGTGCAAAGGAATCGAAATGGTATCACATTTGAATCCTTCAGTTACGAAGAACCAAGGAAATAATTGATACAGTTTACAAGATAGATTAGGATACCAGATTGATATGGATCTCGATGAATCTGATATGCCCCAAGCAATGTGCCCCAAGCGACGAGGTCTTTTGATGAATCAACAACTAGACATGGTTGTTGTCTTCATTATTGAAAGAAGATTTGATTTACAAATTTGATTGATATGCAATACCATTAGAAATGTGTGTGTGAAAATTGTAACTACCTACGGACACAACACTTCAGCAAAACATTAGAGGTTAGCAAAATCAAAATCAGCAAGTAATTGAAACTAAGCTAACCAAGCAATTTACTACCTTCTAGTAGGTGTGAGTATGTATTCTCAAATTAGACCAAGATCAATGACGATGCAACACCTAAATGAAGGATTTGAAATGCAAAATATGAATAACTATATGAATGCAGATTAATCTATATTTTTGTATTTTCTATGCAATCAGGATGAAAAATTGTTTGAATCTAATCTAGAATTGAATGAAATGATATGCAGATTTAATCTAACAATGATATGAATCGATATGAAAATCTATGCAAAGCTATGAAAAACTATGAATGCTTATGACCAATAATGAAAAACTCACAAATCGTCTGTTGCAAGTGCTCGATCCTTCAGCTACAAATTCACCAGAGTAATTGTGCAAATTTGAGAGTGGTAAATTGTGAAGAGCTGAGCCTTGTTTTTATAGAAATCCAAGGCTTGAGGATGCATTGAGAGAAGCCATAAATCACTCTTGATAAACTCAGGTTGATTTTTGAGTTAACAAGAAATCATAATTAATTAACTCACAAAATCATGGAAAATCATGCAAAAATAGCTTTTTGACTCAAATCAGAAGTTTAGATCAGCTTTCAACTCAAAATAGATGTTGAGTTTCCAAAAGACAACAACTCGAATTAATTTTCGGATTTAAAGTTTAACTGCTCTTTTAAATGTGCATAGATAATTATGAATTAATTAAATAAATAAAATGATTTATCTTCAACTTAATTGATTTTTGAATTAAAACAATTAATTTATGGGTTGATCAATTATTAAATCAAACTTTTATTCAATACTATATTATTAAATATTGGCAACTGACATTAAGTAATTAAATAAGAATTTAATCAATTAGTCATAAGATTTTTGAATTATTGTCAAAATTAAATAATACAATTTAGGAATAACTATAATTAAATGTAATTAAATAATTAGGTAGCAGAATTAAATCTGATTAATTAAATATTCAGAATATTCAATTAATCAAACTTTAGGATAAATAAGATTTATTGCCAAATAATGATCAAATTAAAGATAATTAGGATAAAATAGGAATATTCAAGGAATATCCCCCTAATGCAGAATTAATATAATCAATTAGGTTTTTGATAAATTGATGTGCAGATGTGCCTTAGGTTAGGACTTTGATGTCGATTTCAATCGATTTGTTGATGTAGGAGGTTAATGAACCTATAGCCCATTTTTGGGGTATTACATTTTCCCCCTCTTTGAATTACTATGCGAAGCACAATGTTTGAAAGAATAATCTATGTTTGATGATGATGAAAGATGAACCGATTCTGAGACAAAAACCGATTGAAAGATTTGGAAAAGATGATTCAGGTCCTGGTTGACCAAGAATCATAATGATGTCAACTATAGCAACAATGAGCCGGTGATTACAAAAAAGTATGAAAATGCCTGATTCTGAACCTTGTGATTATGAAGAAGTGAGTGACTTGATTCCAGACCTGATTGTCCAAAGGAATCAAAATGTTATCATATCTAAATCCTTCAGTTACGAAGAACCAAGGAAATATCACTAATGAACTGATGGTTACGAAAAGCTGATACAATTTACAAGATAGATTAGGATACCAGATTGATATGGATCTTGATGAATTTGATATGCCCCAAGTGATGTGCCCCAAGTGATGAGGTCTTTCAAGGAATGAACAACTAGACGTGGTTGTTTTCTTCATAGATTTGATTGGTATGCAATACCATGCCCCCTTCGGGATTAAAATTGAAATCTGACAAGAAAAGCTAGCGTTAAATGGTTTAGAAGCATGTTAATTGATTGTAGAATTGGTTGTACACATCTGGGAACATGTTCTGCATCGTTTGGAGGTCCTGGAGACCAAGTTTGACTAGGTTTTGTAATCACCTAAAAATGGACAACGACAATTTAATGATAAATCAAGTCAAATCAAAGCAAATTCAGGACAAAATTGAAGTAATTGAATCACAATGCATAATTAGCCAATCAAAATTGAGAGTGTTTTAATCAAATGCAATCAAATCAAAGTAAAATTAAATCAAATAATTGTATAGTCTTGGATTAAATTAAATTCAACCCATTCAAGGGGTACATGGCTAAAGAAATAAATTTAAATCAATTAATAAATCCTAATTTCCCTCAACAACCCAAAAAGGGAGGAAATTAAACCAACCAATAGGATTTGAGGAAAGGCATTCACATGGATCAAGCCAAATTCAATCTCAATCACTCAAAGTGAAAGAAAATCTTGTCCATTGATCTTGTCTACTTGTCCCAAGCTTTGAGGACACAAACTTTGCATTGTCTTCAAAGGGTGGAACCAAAGACTCAACCAAGGCTTAATCATGATCAACTACACTACACCCCCTACCATTGGGAAAATCTATATAACGAAGACCAAATTTCTCATAATTCATAACCACACATCTGAGAATTGCATTGAACCTCTTGCAATTTGAGCTTAGAAAGGCAATCTAGACATAATTTAGCTTTCAAATTGGAATTGAACAATTAGCTTTAGCTTTAATCATTTAATATCTTTCTCATTCTAGGACTATCATTAATGGAAGCTTGCTGAGAGCTTTGCATTAACATTCTTAGTTAGAGAAACATAGGATACTTAATTGTCAATTTCTAGCTTAAATAGATTCCTTAATTATGGTTTATTTAGTTTCTATTTCATTTATTGTCAATACTAATTCTATGAAGATACTATTTCTAGTATACAAAATGGCACCCACCATGGGGCAAAATGCTTCACTTTACTAAACGCTCGGATTTATATCATTTTTATCAAATTTGCATGTGTTTAACTCTCGACTTTTTAGGAAACAATGCTTTTGATAGGTTAAAGAACGCTTTTACATGATCAAATGGTGCTTTCAAGCACTATTTTAGCACTTTTGTGATAAAGTTGTGCCCCTTTGCACCGATCAACAATGCTTTTGATCTTTCTATTATCTATCTATCATTCTTACAGCACTTTTCCACAGACAGGTAGCATATTTTCCATGAATACTGAGCACTTTTGATATTTTACTAAGCACTTTTAATATATTTTTACCACCTTTAATCATTTCAGTAGCACTTCTGCTAGTTATTTGTGCGCTTTTAAATTTTTTGACAGAGTTAAAGCAATGCTTTTAATCTGATTAACAATGCTTTTAAGTAGTAAAATAGCGCTTTCAAGCATTACGTGAGCGCTTTTGCATAAATTGCTTATTTTCATTATCTGACTGTGGCAAAATGATTTGTATAAACCTGTAGGATGTCTGATCATTGAAAAGCCAAAAAGCCAAAGAGCAAGTTCAACCAAGAAGGGAAGGCTTTGACTAGGAAAATCAAGAAGGAAAACTTTGCTCATATCAAATCGATTCTTGAGGAGTCACAAGAAGAAGAAAATTGGTTATATCAAATCTCAAAATTGTAGAAGCTTAAAAAACTAAGTTTGTATCACTTAATTGGATTTTCTCTCCTTAGTTCAAGTTTTTCTCAAAATTTGCAAATAAGGCTTTAAGATTCAATATATAACTTTGCTTCTTCAAATTCATTTTCGTTCCCCTCATTGTTGATGTTTGTGTTGACTAACTTTGTTGGAGGAAAGCACATTGGAAAGGAGCTATATCCAAGGTAAGCTAAAAATGACAAAAATCACTCAAAAATGCCCCTAGCTTATGCTAGCTATAAGGAAAGGTAAGCCTCAAACTAGTGAATATTTTCCCTTAAATTGTGGCATTGGTGCATTTAAAAATCTAGTAATTACAAAACAACTTTTGTTTGGAAAGTTTAGCATTTAGGCCTATGCTCTTCACTTCTTCTAGTGAATAAAAATGCCAAAGGTGTTGAACTTTTTGATTAAGAAGAAAGGTTGAGGAATCAAGCACATAAAATCAAAGCCCCTTGTTTATAGAAGAGAGTAGAAATACTCAATTCTCTATAGTTAGTGGGTGAAATAATTGAACATTGTTTATTGTGTTTGGGAAATTAAGGAAAAGTTAGGGATATGCTCTTCACCTTTTAGGTGAACCAAATTCCCAAAAACTTGTTCTTAACTTCATTTCCTTGCTTTACATGAACATGCTAGAACATTAGTGGGCTCACCTCCCGAGAAATTTCCTTAACAAGGCCAGTGAGAGGGACAACTCAAAGTGGGATACACTTGCTTTTTCTGCGAGAATCCAACCCACTATAAAATGAAACACATACATCCTTAATGGGGTTTGTGACAAAAGGATTTTAAATTTTTGAACTTCCTCGAGTAGTCCTCACGAATTGTGCAAAACTACAATATACCGGTGGTGGGAAGCCCCTTAACATACTTGGGGGATGAAAGTATAAGATCCATTTTTAATAGAATCTCTATTAAATCCTTGATAAAATAGCAAGACCACCTTTTAGAGCCATGTTTATGAACCAAATCTTGTGCTAGGTAGGTGCTTGAAGTTTCTTTTTGTGCAAAACCTATAACAACGTTCTTCCAAATCAAACATTTTGTGTTAAGTGGGTAAAAAGAGACAAGTGAATGTGTGATTGTTTTGTTTGAAATACATAAACAAGTGAGAGAGATATCCATTGAAAATTCATCTTATATTTTTAATCTCTTCAATTTAAAATCAATAATTCTTGAACCAAGGATCATTCCAAATCAAACCCTTGTTGGATGTTGGTTTCCGCATGGTCCCACACATATAGGGTATCTTTACAAGGATATAGTACTCTTGTTGCAAATGAAGAAAAATAATACCAAAGTCTTTTCAAAGGTCCTAAACAAGAAGAAATTTTCCCAAACTTGTTTGACAAAATACTTGGAGAAATGGATAGAAACTTTGCATATCATAATTACCACCAAGGAGGAAATAATCAGAACATCATCAATGCCAATCATAATCCAAAAGAAACACTTGAGGAAAAGGTTGAGAGAGAAGCCCAAGATCAAGAATTCCTAGAGGTCATGGAGAAATTAATAGATAAGGATAGGGAGAAGTTTTTCCTAAACCTAGCTCAAGCGGGAGTAAAGCTTCCCCATGATTTTGATATAGAACAACTTAAGAAAGATCAAGAGCAAGATAATCCCATGAATTCTATGACTAGGCAAATGAAGGCCTTTCAAGAACAAATAGATACCATGAAAAAGGTAGCTGAACCTAAGGCCTTTTCCATTGAAGCTTTGTGTCCTTTTCCATTTGATAAAAGCTTAGTTATGGTATCTTTTCCTTTTAATACCATTTTTCCTAAATATGATAAATATACGGGTAAAACAAACCCACAAGATCATTTAAGGGATTTTTGTGGCCTAAGCATTGAGCACATGCATAATGACACATACCTAATGAGACTCTTTCCTAGGAGTTTAGGAGGTCCCTCCATGGAGTGGTTCTCAAAACTACCCCAAGGAATAAAGACCTTTGAGGAGTTAGCCTCCAAGTTTGTAACCCATTATTCTTATAACATTGAGCATGAAATTACAATGCTCAAGTTTTGTGATACCAAATAGAAAGATGGAGAGTCCTTCCTAGGATTCCTACAAAGGTGGAGGACCGTTTTCGCAAGGTATCCACAAAGTATCCCCGAGAAAGAAAAGATGGAAATATTCACCAATAATTTGACCATGGAAATGCATTATAGGTTGCAACTTCAATGTCCCCTAACATTTGAAAAACTCATAAAAAATGAGGTCAAGATTGAGGATGTATTGCTCAAGAGAGGTGAAATAAAATTATTTAAAGATAAAAAATCCAACAACAAAAACAATAATAATGTACCTAAATATGTCAATAATCAAGGGTCCAACAATCACAATGATAATTATAAGTCATGGATAAAGAATAACAACAAAAACCTTGTGAATGATGGAGTTGTGGAGGCCCACAACTCAAAGGCAACCCCTTTTACCTTGCCATATGGAGCTAATTCTTCAAGTAATGTTAATCAATCAAACAAAGCTCCATTTAATTCCAATAATTCCAATAACAACTCTAACAATTCCAACAATAATGCCAATAATCCTTATAATAATGCTAATGGGAATAAGTCCAAATACTTTTTCTCCACTTATAACAAGAGAAAATTCACCTATCTAGGTGAACCTTTGGAGAATGCATTAAGGACCTTGGTTGCCAACAAAATCATCACACTACCTAATATGAAAGATTATGATCCTCAAGTCAAACCTAATTGGTGGAATGACTCACATCATTGTGAATATCATTGAAATAGAGGTCATCCAACCAATGAGTGCATGATATTAAAACACTTGGGGCAAGATTTAATAGATAATGGGAATATAAAAATTGAAGGACCTCAAAACAATGAGGATCACACAACCTTCAAGAATCCCTTTTTGAGCCATGAAAAGGGTGAGTCATCTAATGCTAATCAAAGTAAATAAAAGGCAATGAGAAAATGAACTTTTCTCATACTTATGATAACATGATTAACACTTTAAGAGAAGAGGATAATACTATAAATTTTGTCATGGTAAAGAACAATTCAAGAGAAGCATCATCAAATGTTGTCACTAGGGGGAAAGCATAAAAAATTATCCTACCTAATAATGCTCCTAAAATGGTGGTATCAAACCAAGCTTCAACCTCATCATCAAAACAATACAACTTGGTTGATCAACTACAAAGAACTCCCACTCATATCTCTATTTTTGAGTTACTCAAATTATCACCAATCCATAAAGACATTTTGGAGAAAGCCTTATTGGAAACCCATGTGCCTCTAAACTTGGAGGTAGGTAAATTCAAAAATATGGTGGGGAACCTCATTGCACCCTATTGCCTATCATTTTCTAAACATGATGGCATGTCCCTTAATCATCCTCAAAATCTTCCCTTGCACATAGAAGTTTTAATTCACAAGCATAGGGTGAAAAGAGTCCTTATAGATGGGGGAGCCACCCTAAACATTTGTACCCTTAGCCTAGTGAAATCCCTATGATTTTCTGAGGAGGCTATTGACCCTATGAAAAAGATAACCATAAAAGCCTACGGTGATGAAGAAAGATCTTCAAAAGGAGTCATAGTGTTACCCATAAGAGTTGGCCCTATGCAAAAAGGGACCATATACCAAGTGTTGGATCTAAAGTTGACTTACAATATCTCACTAGGAAGGCTGTGGATTCACAAGATGCAAGTTGTGTCATCTAATTATCATCAATGCCTAAAGTTTCCATATCTAGGGTAAGAGATAATGGTAAGTGGGGATCAAAACCCATTCCAATATTGTAACAATATCAACCCTATCAATGAATCCTTAGTTCCACACAATGCAGAAGGTTCTATACCTAATCAAATGGAGCAAGGTCAAAGTTCTAAAGACATCCCCTTGTTGAAAGGAAAAGAAAATATGGAAGAAGAGGTTTTTATTAAAGATATACCAAAACTCATTAACCTAACTACATCAACTAAAGGAAAAGAGAAGGCTAATGAGGATAACATTATTGAAGACCCAAAATAATACCATAACAAAGCTATCCAAGTGTACACTAAAGAGGCCCATTATCAAAAAATGGACCAAATGATGAAGAATTTTGATAAGCAATGCAAGATCAAGCAAAAAGGTGTAAGTGAATACTCCTTATCTATGATGGACCTACCTTTATCACCCAAATCCTTTGGAAGACCCTAAAATCTACCTCATAGATATAATGATAACTTTGTGAGGGAAAGTACATCATTTTCCATGGATGAAGAAGACAATGAGATCCTAAATTGGTTATATAAAGATGAAGAATCAAGTGCACATGTTAAACATTTTCAAAATATAACCATTCCCACACATCAATATGGGAAAGGGTTTTCAATCATGCAAAAGATGGGGTACAAAGGTCAAGGACCTTTGGGCACAAAGAATGAAGGGCTCATTGAACCCATAGAATCAACATGGCGAGATTCCAAGGAGAAAATAGGATTAGGGTATCTTGAGGAAGGATACACTCAAAAACATTATCCCAAACTTCATAGCCAAATATTGCAATTAGAATCTCATAGTGATGAGGATTATAATGAATGGGAATAAGATACCCTATCGGATGATTCATGCCATAATAAGGGTATTGATGTTATTCATACCTATGCTTCTACCAAAGATAAAGGACCAATAGCAGAATTAAGTTCAAATCAAGCATCTAGTTCTAGCCAAGTGATCCTAAATGATGTGCCAAGCATAGAAATAGAGATAAATCAATGGGTAGGTGAACCATACATTCCTTCATGGAGACCTACTATGGAAGAATTGAATGTTAGGTTTAATCCACATGAATTTTATCCAATGGAAACCCTGGAGGAGTCTAGTGAGGAGGACTTTGATCCTTCTTCTTTAGAACATTTGGAGGAAGCCCATGTCAGAGACTTTCAAGATAAAATGTATGAACCATCCAATAATGAGATATACACCTTAAATCCAATTGAAACAAACCTAAATATTGACCCATTGACTCTCATACACCCGGACTTAATCAAATGGAATTCCATTGAACCAACTACCCTTCCAATATTCTTAAATGACAACACGGTGTCCCAATACCTCAACGCGGTTGAACCTTCTTCTATCAGAGAATATCAGGAAAAATTGATCAAGGGAAGCATCCAAACTTCCAATCTGAGAAAAATGAAAAAAATAAAAAAAATAAAAAAGGAAAAGAATTAAGTGTTGAAAACCACGTTGTGGCAACATTAGATCAAGAAGAAAAAAATAAAGAAATAAAGGATGTTTCCAAATGTGAAAACCCAATTGAGGCACCTAAGGAAGGGAGTTTGGATGTTCTACCAGAACATTATGAGGAAAGATCTCCAATCTTGATTGAGCCCACAAAAAAGATAAATATTGGATCAGAAATAGAGGCGAAGATCATCCACCTAGCAACATCACTATCTAGCAAAGAGAGAAAAAAATTCATCAAGTTCTTTAAGGAAAGACAAGTTAACTTTGCATGTTCTTATGACAATATGATGGGTTTAGACCCAAATCTGATAATGCATCATCTAAATATCAAGGAAGGAGCCAAACCTATTAAGAAAAAGGTAAGAAGATGCATCCACATATAACACTACTTGTCAAAGTGGAGTTAGAAAAATTATTGAAAGTGGGATTTATAAGGGCCATTGATTATGCACAATGGATCTCAAATATAGTGCCAGTATCAAAAGAAGACAAATCCATCAGAATCTACATGGATTTTAGAGACTTAAATTTGGCATGTCCTAAAGATGACTTCCCACTTCCGAGTATAGATGCCATTGTGGACCTAATAGTAGGGCATTCTATGTTCTCACTCATGGATGGATTTAGCAAATATAACCAGATAAAGATGGCACCAGAAGACCAAGATAAGACCACTTTTACATGTGCATGGGGTACTTTTTGCTGGAATGTCATGCCTTTTGGGTTAAAGAATGCCAGAGAAACCTATCAAAGAGCGATGACCACAATATTTCATCATATGATGCATAAGTTCATGGAGGATTATGTGGATGACATATTAGCAAAATCTCACTCAAGAAAAGAGCACCTACCAATTCTGGCGAAATATTTTGAAAGGCTAGAAGAATTCAAAGTGAGATTTAATCCAAAGAAATGTGCATTTGGAGTCCAATCTGACAAACTACTAGGCTACATTGTATCTACATAAGGAATAGAAGTGGATCCTGCTAAAGTAAAGGCTATAATGGAAATGGAAGCACCTAAAAACATTAGTCAGATGAGATCTTTACAAGGAAGGATCCAATCCATTAAGAGATTTATCTCCCAACTAGTTGAAAAATGTCATAATTTCACCCAACTTTTGCATAAAGATACAATTTTCAAATGCGATGAAAAATGTGAAGAAGTCTTTAATCTATTGAAGAAATATCTCATGAACCCACCAATCTTGGTGCTACCTATTAGAGGCAAGCCCTTGATCCTATACATTTCAATAATGGAGAATTCATTAGGGCACTACTACATTTGGGGCCAAATTTCGACAGAAGTTTCCGACGGGTAACTTTTTATTATGAATTTGGTGTTTTTTTTTGTAATAAGCCCCGATGATGTTGGTATTCCAATGGGTGTTTAATTGACCATCAAAATTCTGACAAATTCAGAGTATAGATAAAAAAAAAAGTGAAACAACCTCATCATTTTTATTTCGATTGGATAGAGGGAGTGGGAGAAAAGGAGCGAAAGCTGAGCCCAGGAGAAGGTATGTGATTTCTTCATCTTTCGAGCCTCTGGCATCATATTCAAATGCATTTCATTTTATTTGATCATGAATTCTCTCTAAAATGATTGCATTCTACTAGTGTTGTGTCGTAGCTAGTCCTTTATCTCTATTATTTGATGTTATTTGTGCTTGTGCTCAAGGATATCAATTCACTGTATTCAAATGTTTGGATTCATGTTTATTGATATTACTGGCATATATGTTTAATGACACCATTGTAAATTGTTGTCACTGAAATGACCCCATTCTACTAGTTTCGTGCCCTAGGCCATGCTTTAAATCCATTATTTGATGTTATTGGTGCTTGTGCTCAAGGATATCCATTTTTTTGAAATGTTGACTCTGGTTATCAAATGGACAGCCCGTGAGCTTCTAGTTAGGTGCCATTTGTATTGATAGCTTGGGGCATCAAATGTATTGTATCATTGATAGTTGATACTTTGTTAAAAGGAAATAGGACAAAGAATTATTTTTGTTTAGTTTCTCTATTTTGATCCCTAAGTGGCTTACAACCCGAGAGAAGTATATGCAGATTTATGCATGCAGTTGTTGGATACATAGTAGCTGGTAATTCACAATAAATCCATGCATCCAATTTGAATAGAAATTAATACAAATAACTAGTGTCCTCCAATGGCCCAATCATCTAGACCTTGACTATCCCCTCAACCAGTGACCCTTCAAAATTGGGTTATCATGCAATCAGTGAGTGATCCTTCATTCTCCTGGTGAGCTTCTAGGTAGGCACCATTTGTATATTTGATAGCTTAGGGAATCAAATGTATATTGTATCATTGATAGTTGAGACTTTGTTAAAAGGAAATAGGACAAAGAATGATTTTGATTTAGTCTCTGTATTTTGATCCCTAAGTGGCTTACAACCCTAGAGAAGTATATGGAGATTTACAAATGTAGTTGTAGGATACATAGCAGCCGATAATTGACAAGAAATCCATGCATCCAATTTGAATAGAAATTACTAAAAATAAATAGGGTCCTCCAATGGCACAATCATCCAAACCTTGACTGTCCCCTCAACCAGTGACAATTCAAAATCGGGTTATCATGCAATCAGTGAGTGATCCTTCATTCTCCTAGTCTGTCCTACATCCAAACATATTGCAAATACGCAATACAATGATAACAAGCCTTTCACAATCCCCCTTCCCTCAAGGAACACTATCAACCATCCCTTCCACATAGCATTTCACTTTTTTATGAGTGGATTGTGCAGGAACAGTTAACATTAAACAAGGAGAAAACTCCTCAACACATCTTGGAAAACATTGAATTCAATAATAAATGAAACCTAACACCAACACTATTCCTTCCATAGTTGCAGGATACATAGCAGTCGATAATTCACAAGAAATCCATGCATCAAATTTTTATAAGGATATCCTACTAATCAATAGGAATTTTCTTGAGATGACCAATAATTATGCATTTTGATGGCAATGTGCTAGTTCAAAAGGATAATATAAATTTGAAATAATTTTTTTCTGATTTTCTCAAACTATAAATGTGGTTAAAGGGAAAATATTATGTGGAAAACCCACAAACCAAGCTAGCAAATGATTGTACATCAAATTATTCCTATATTCATTCAAGTATTGCTATGCTTCAACTACATGACCTTTGAGCTTCATCTAGAGGAATGTGTGGCTTTAAGATAGAGTTACTTCTTGGGCCTTACAATAGGGTGGAATATGATCAAGATTTGTTTAGGCTATATCTTTGTTAGTCCCATTATTAGGTTCTTATAGTTCATGGTTTGAATCTATTATGGTTGTGTAAGGGATTTGTAGATGCTTTTTCTAACATAATTATTGGACACCATGATTGGAACAACTGGTTGTTGGCTATTGTACACATGAATCATATCTATCAATGGTTCTTTGTGTTCAAGAATTCGTTGATCAATCTTTGAGATTTATTGTCCCAGATTTAAAAGAGTGATAAAAGATATAGTGAGTGCTATCTTTTCCAAGTGTTTTGTGTGTGCCATTATCTTCTAGGAGTAATTGCTGGAACCAAATTATGTTCTTTGCCTCTAGTAAATATTATAGACACAACCATCTTCTTGGTGAAGGGTTTCTTCCATCCCCATGAGGCCCTATTGCATGGTTTCCATTCCCTTGTAGCATACTGAACCTAATTTAATACAAGTGTGCACTATTTTGGGTTCCATAATTTATGGCCCCTACACTGTGGTTGTTAGCCTAATTAAGATAGGCCTACCTTTGCATATAATAAGAAGCCAACATGAAACAAACATCCAGAGGTTAGGGGGTTGTTCCTTGTCCATAATTTATTATTTAAGTGCTAAGTGATGATGGATATATCATGTAATTCATACCTAGTGTGTCTCTTTCTTTCTCTCCACATTTCACATTAGGAGTATATGTTATAAAATACTAATGAAATCAACTATAGGTCAAATCTAATCAAAATTGCAATATAAAGATTAAAATAGATCTTGAAGAAATATGGGAACCATTTTTGACAAATATTGTACAAATGAAGAGAATACTCCAAAGAGGAAATGCTTCAATGTGGAACAATTGAAGGACAATATTTTACTTTTATATGCACATCTGCAATGTTTTTGATATATTTCTGAGATAACAAAACCATAGAAAGAATAGCATATAGAAGAAAGTAAAGAATAATGATCATACTTTGAGATATTGTGGAAAATTAAAGGAAAGAATGCTTGGTGGGGTTATCATGCAATCAGTGAGTGATCCTTCATTCCCCTCTTCCAGTGACCCTTCAAAATTGGGTTTTTATTTAGTTTCTCTATTTTGATCCCTAAGTGGCTTACAACCCTAGAGAAGTATATGCAAATTTACGGATGTAGTTACAGGATACATAGCAGTCAATAATTCATAATAAATCCATGCATCCAATTTGAATAGCAATTAATACAAAGAACTAGGGTCCTCCAATGGCCCAATCATCTGGACCTTGACTATCCCCTCAACCAGTGACCCTTCAAAACCAAGCTATCATGCAATCAATGAGTGATCTTTCATTCTCCTGGTGAGCTTCTAGGTAGGTGCCATTTGTATATTTGATAACTTAGGGCATCAAATGTATATTGTATCATTGATAGTTGAGACTTTGTTAAAAGGAAATAGGACAAAGAATGATTTTGATTTAGTTTCTCTATTTTGATCTCTAAGTGGCTTACAACTATAGAAAAGTATATGCAGATTTACGGATGCAGTTGCAAGATACATAGCAGCTGATAATTCACAAGAAATCCATGCATCCAATTTGAATAGCAATTAATACAAATAAATAGGGTCCTCTAATGGCCCAATCATCGGGACCTTGATTGTCCCCTCAACCAGTGACCCTTCAAAACCGGGTTATCATGCAATCGGTGAGTGATCCTTCATTCTCCCGGTCTACCCTACATCCAAACATATTGGAAATACACAATACAATGATAACAAGTCTTTCACAATCCCCCTTCCCTCAAGGAACACTATCAACCATCCCTTCCACATAGCATTTCACTATTGTATAAGTGGATTGTGTAGGAACAGTTAACATTAAACAAGGAGCAAACTCCTCAACACATCTTGGAAACCATTGAATTCAATAATAAATGAAACCTAACACCAACACTATTCATTCCATTCACTTATACCAAGAATAAAGCATTTAATCCATTCAGCATTACATATAATCATTAGACAGTTACATTTCCTGACTGTGTAGAGGAACAGTCATGACCAAAATGATCAAAATTACTTTCACCCTTGCACAAGCTATTCCTCACTCTTAATGAGTTATAAACATGCCATTGTTTCAGTTTTGCTTGCAAGTTATGATAATTTTTGTAAACATGTCATTGGTTCAGTTTAGTGTATTCATTTTTGTCAGACAAATCTTCATTGTCTTCTGATTGTCTTCTTTATATAGTAGCATGTATTAATTGGTTGACAAATAAAGAAGCATTTAGACAATCGGAAGACAATGAAGATAATTTTAAATGCATCTAACACAATTTTTTTTTACAAAACTAAACCAATGGCATGTTTACAACAAAGAAATAGAGTGATAATAATATACTAAAAATTGTATTCTATTTAATACACGCCAAAGGACCAGTCCCAACAATTCTTAAACAATTAAGGTTGGAGTAGACATAGTTATCACACAATTTTTTTGTGTGGTACAAGGAAGATTTGGCTGATTAAGAGTGAGGCCTTCTTTAGAATCTCATATAAATTTGGCCAATTAAGATGAGAAGAAAAACATAATTCATTAGTTAAATTTTTCAATTTCATGTATTTTTTCTCCTATTTATTAGGTGCATGAGTTGAAGGTTGAATGTAAGAGTCTTATAATGTTGTGTTACCTTAAATCTTGAGTTTTTGATACTCCTATGATGATCTTTCTCAACAAGTATTTTATTCTATTATTGTTTTTTGAATAACATATTGGGCAAATACAAAATTGTGTACTTCTACAGGATAGTTAATAGAAAATTGAAGCATCAAACAAGACTTGATCAAGTTGCGGGTGGAACGTGCACTCAAATAGTAAGTAATGTAGAATAACAAAATAAGTAATCTATCGTGTCTACATTTTGTTATTTTCTGAGATTACATCCATGTTCTATATTCACAAAATGGTTCAAAATTGAAATTTACAATTTGATAAAAGTACTAACGGGTGTTGTTCCCTGCAAACTACTATATTATTTTGATTTGCAAACTACTATATTATTTGAATATCTTTCTTTCTTGCCACAATAGGAAAGAGTTTGAGGTGGAAGACTACAATAATAGAAGTGTTTCAATTTGGTATACTATACTACAACATCATTTCATAACTAAGTTTTCAATTTCTTTATATAATTAGGTTATAGATAATCTAAGTGAAGAAGCATCATGTTAGAAAATCCAAGTGAAGAAGGTAATGGGGATGCAATCAATAGATTGTGGCCGAACTTGAAAAGAAAAGGCGATGGAAAATATTATTGTCCCTACAATAATTGTAAGGGCTTAAACATTAGAATATTGCTAATCAAAACAGCTAAGAGATATTATAGGGATAATGGTCACATTGAAGGAGGCTTTGATTATCATGAATTGGTAAGTTTTTCATTATATTTATTTAACAATTAATATATATATGAAATACACCTGATGATGAGATTATTATCATGGTTTATTTGTATTCATCATTTTAATATAGGTCAACCTCCCTAGGGGAGTACGTGATATGGACCATGAAGGTGTGAATATTGAGAATATGGCTTTGGAAGTGGAGGATCATGGAGGTGCAAATATTGAAGCTGAAGATTATGATCCCATGGAATATGACAATGATGTGCCAGATGATGGTACTAATACATTGACCCATGAAACATTTGGTACTAGCACAACTGATGATGATGATTAGGATGATGTTGATGTCATCCATGATATACCTCTACTTGAGAAGGCAGCCACACCCCTTTACAAAGGCTGCCAAACAAATCTTCTCTCTACTGTATTGTTGTTGTTGAACTTGAAGGTTATGAATAGGTTATCCAACACAACAATGTCACGTATGCTACGGTATGTCATATATGTCATTATAGTAATTAAATGGTGAAACATGTACCATAAATATTGTTAATATTAACAACATATATTTTTTTCTACAGATTGATAGGTGAGTTCTTGTTACCACCATCGAATATTCTCCCTCACTCATATCAAGAATTATGTGCCACTATGAAAGATATTGGAATAGAGTATCAAGCAATAGATGCTTGTCCCAATGATCATATTATTTATCATAAAGAACATGAATTTGCAATATAATTCTTTGAATGTCATACGAGTCGATATCAAACAGATCAAATAACAAAAAAGGTGCCTTACAAGGTTCTTCGTTACATCCCCATTATACCATGTTTGCAAAGATTATTTAGGTGTAATAGCTTGGCACAATTTATGGATTACCATGCATGCAATAGGAGTCAAGATGACATTATTCAAATGCCTGTGGATCATTCTATATTTAAGGACATAGAGGAAAAGTGGCCGCACTTTATCGAAGAACCTCAAAATCTCAAGCTTTCAGTGGCAGCGGACGGTGTCAATCCATTTGGAGAGCTAAGATCTGTTTGCACTGTTTGGCCTATTTTTGTCATCAACAATAACATTCCTCCATGGATGTCAATAAAGAGGGAGCACATTATTTTTACAATGATTGTTCTAGGTATTTGATCATTTAATAGTTATCTACATGTAATTATAAATCTTGTAGTAAAATAGTCACAATAATTATGTAATGTTGTTGTTCATTCAACTAGGTAAATACCAAGTTAAAGATATGAATATTTATATTGAGCCTCTTATCGACAAGTTGGTGGAGTTATGGAAAGGTGTCACTATGTATGACATCTCTAGACCAATACGAGACATACAATTTCAATTCCATGCAATGCTTGTATGGACAATACATGATGCCCCAGGGCTAACACATTTTTCTGTTATGTTATGGCGAATTCAAGTTGCACATGATAATTCTAAAAATAAAAATTAACATATTTAATCCAATTGTATCATTACCTTGTAGGTCTTGAAACAAAGGGAAAATTTGCATGTCTAGTTTGTGGTCCAAAGATGAAATCTCGTTATTCAAAAAGTTTAGGAAACCAGGTGTTTGATGAGTATAGACACTTTCTCCACAAAAATCATAACTATCAAATTACCAAAAAACATCTTTTCAATGGGAAAGAAGAGACTACATCTAAGCCATGGAGAATGACACCTCACTTATAGAAGTTGGAATATAATAGAATTAATCGTCAAGGTACTACAATTCTACCTAACAGTTTATGTTTAAAATTTGTATATTTTTATTGTGTTTTGTTTGCTAATTATGTGATTGATGAGCATGAATGTCATCAAGAAAACACTACTGAGCACCTTCCAAAGGGACTAAAAAGTTATCTCAGACAATTTAGTAGGTTGCCCTACTACAAGCAGCTACTTGATGTGCATTTTTTTGATACTATGCATATTGGAAAGAATGTAATGGAGACATTGTGGAAGATATTGGATGGAAGCCGTGACAAAGAAAAAATTATCAAAATTTGTAGCGACATTCATGAATCCAATCATGCAATGAAAAATTTCATTGAATCAAATAGAAATGGAGAATGGATTAATACAAGTGCCCTTCCTTGTTTATTAACAAAACAAAAAGGTGATGCCATAAAAGAAGTCATACGAAAAATTTGATTTCCCACAGAATTTGCTGCAAACATAAGCAGTACCATATCAAAGAAAGGTGAATTTGGGCCAGGGTTGAAAAAATATGATTGGCATACTTCATCAAGCTAAGTCATATTCTTTTGTATTTACAATATATTTGTAAACTGCATGTACTTCTCATTGTATTATATGAGAAAAGAATGACATGATTATTTTTATAACTGTTGCAGTACATGCTACCCCTATCTCTCTCAGAGAACTTCGACAATAACATCAAATAAGTGATATATGATCTTGGAAAATACATGAGGTAAGCAATGATATCTATTCAATTTGTTGTATATATATATTGTAAAGTCTCATGTTTATATTTTTTTGTGTCTTGAATGTCTTGTAGGTGGTTGTCATCTAAAGAAATCCATAGAGCAGATATAAAATACTGGAAGAGAAGAATTCCTCTTCTAATGTGTAAAATTCAAAAGTGTCTACCTTCAACCTTTTTCAATGCACAAGAACACTACCTCATACACCAAGTTGAGGAGATTGAAATGTGTGGACCCGTACACACTCGGTCAATGTGGATGGTTGAGAGGCACTTGAAATTTTTGAAGGCTTTGGTTTGGCAAAGAGCACGTCCTGAGGGTTCTATGGTGGAGGGATATATGGTATACCAAACTATGGTGTATGTTACTGAATATCTTCCTAAGCTTGCAGCAAAGATCCATATAGATCACATTTGGGATCTCGACACCATTAGAAAATTTGAAGGGGAGTACTTGGTGGGGGAAGGCAGAATGAGAAAAGTGAGAGGTAATAAATTATAAGATATTATTGTAGCTGTTAATTAATTCTTAATCTTCAAAATTAATCGGTTCTAAGTCATCTATTTATTTTTTGTATAGCTGCTTGAGAGTGGGATGCAATACATTTGTATATTGCAAACAATCAAGATTGGATGATGAAATGGATTGAACAATGTCATCATTTAGGCACATTAACATGGGAAGTTGTGTCTTCATTGGTTAATGAAGCTCATCATAATGGAGATCCAAATGTTACCCAAAGAGAAATAGATTTAGCACATGGTTTAAAAGATTTCCAGGTACATATAAATTTGTTAATCACTTGTACGTTTATGAACTCTTGATGCATTAATTTATACATGTTTTACATATTTTTTCAAGTCAAACACCACAAGGCTATGTTTTGCAATGGTCATAAATTTCACATCAAAAAGTTGGATGACACAAAGAAAACTTGTGATTCTGGGATATGCGTAGTCTTTCAGGTGACTAATATTTCATCTAGAAATGACTTACATCCTCGAGAGTCTAAAAATTGATACTATGACATTTTGGATGATATACTTGAGTGTGACTTTAATTCCTTTAGATTAGTTTTCTTCATTGTTAGATGGTATAGGCTATGACTTAATCAAAATGATCCTGATAGAACTGTTATTGAACATGACAATGGATTTCCAATGATTAATACAAGGTGGATTGAGCCAGTTGGGGATGAACCCTATGTTCTTCCAAGCCAATGTGAGTAGGTATTTTACTCAAAGGTTCCGCATAAATCAGGTTGGTCATTTGTTGTTAGACATGATCCAAGAGGAAGGCCGATGAGGTATAATTCGATGGAAGAAGATTGAGAAAAACTAGAAGATGATGTAGATGATTATCACAAACAACAGTTAGTTGATGATGTTCCTGACGCAACTTTTCTTGAAGAAGAAGAAGAAGATGATGATGATGATGCTACTAATGATGATGATGTTGTTGATGATGATGTTGTTGATGATGATGATGATGCTGATGCCGATGATGATGACAATGACAAAGATGAAGACAATGACGGTGGTGGTGATGATGTCGACATCAACGATGATCATGGTGATTAGTTGGATGAAGAAGAAGATGAATGACATGAATGAAATGTACAGTTACATGATCACTGCTTAATCTATTTAATATTGATTTATTGATAGAAATGTGCAGTTATGCAATCAATGCTTAATCTAATTAATTCATGATGTACTTACTATGGGATGCTTATGGTTTTTAATGTACTTACTATGTGGTTTTAAGTATATGTATCATGAGTTTTTTAGCTAACATTAGATAATTGAATTACATATGTAGGTACCTAGACTCCTTTCACAAGCATCCCACATAGTCTCATGGATCGACAAACTAACCTCGATGTTGATGATGTGACTAGATCAGGTAAAGAGTTATACGATTATGGCCTATAAAGTATTGAAATACTTTAAAATATTTAAAATGTTTTTAATTATAATAAAATGTTTTTAATTTAACCCTTTTATATGTTATTGCAGATGACCCCCCTTTGCATCAAAAGAGAACTAGGTGTGCATTGAGATCTAATGAGAGGGTAGATGATCATGATGATGATATCGATACTCATCTTAACAATTATATCTTAAAAACTAGAAATCAAAAGAAAAAAAAGAAATGATTGTCATCTATGCACCTTAATTGATAATGACTGATTTTTATATGCCAATGAATTTAATTATGTGGTAGTGGATGTTTATAAATTTTATAATGTGTTAATGAATGTCACATTTTATTAATGTGTGAATGAATGTTATCGTGTGATAATTAATGAATGTTACATTTTATTAATGGATGAAATAATGAATGAATGTTAGATGTTAACGGGGAATTTAGAGTGATGTTGGGGGGGGGGCGGAAATGAGCTTCCACCTTCACATGGTTGGCCCTATTTAGTATAGAATATAAAACTATTCTTGAAACAAAGTGAAGCTCAATAAGTTTGTTCCTTATATAGGGTCTCAAGTGTAGCTTTTATCCCACTCTCAACATTGCAAGGCTTCAAGTGGTGTTCTGATATTGGTTTATCCATCTCCCACTAACATCTTGTCTTTCTCCTAACAACTCTCATTGAGCTATGATACATGGATGAGCAGAAGATGTCCCTTACAAGCTGCAAATATATAATATGGTAGATCTAGGGAACAAATATACTACAACATAGAATGAGTCAACTTGAATCTATAGTTTCTTCATTCACAATGAAAATTCAAATTACAAGCCATATTTTAGATTTAATATTCATATTTATCTTCATCATGATCATAGCCATCATGGTCAGCATTTGGTTCAACTTCATTTGAACCACACTTCATGTCGCGTACCATTATAAGACATGGAGTGTGGTCATACCCATGTTACCATAATAATGAGTTAGCCTATAAAATTATGAATAAAATACCTCATGTATCATATTTATAATACTGCAGGTGCACCCAGGATTGGCCCAGGCACCCAAGTTCCTACCAAAGGAACCCAAGTCGAACCCAGAGAAGAACAAAAGTAGAATCGGAACCCAGCCTCAAACAAAGAACTAGATAACTTGGCCTTTTTCTAATTCAATTTTATTTTTGAATTCTTCTCCAATTCCAACCTGATTATTCCATATTTTGTTTTCCAATTTTCCTTCTTCCTCACTCCAAATTCAAGGATCACCACCCATGACTTATGTTGTTATTTCCTTTTACTAATTGTGCAATTTCAAGGATCACCACCCATGACTTGGTTAAGATGATGAATGCTGGCAATGCCTTTATTACCAAGGAATCACCGCCCACCATTAATGAATATTAATGATCATTGTTTCCTAAGGGTAATCATTTTTTGTGTATGCTGATCACCCAAGTCTTTGGCTATGATTTGCATGCTGTGAGGTTTGTCAGAAGTGGGGGTATGACATGTTGGTTGGATTATAACATATTGACACTTACACCATGAAGAAGACAAATGATTAAATAGAAAGACAGGACCAACTGAACCATCTTGTGGTCAATCTATATCACATTGAAAAACAATGTCAAGACTCGAGAATCAAAAAAATCAAAAGTTTCTTCAAGACCATGAATGATCAACAACATTCCATTAGAAAACAAAACACTAATCTATATTATCATTAAGCCATAAAATATGTTTTTAAAGTTTAGAAGCATCACAAGAACTTTCAAGAAACATAGTAATATCCAGGACCAAAATGAATACCCTCCAAATGATTATGATTATGTTGATGTTGATGTCTATAATTTATGTCTAATGATTATGATGATGTTGATGTTGATGTCTATAATTTATTTCACTTACGGATGCTTGCATAGATTGAATTTTGCATTGCCAGACTGGAGAACGCTTTCAAATTTTAGGGTCTGCTCTACATGATACTCTTAGTTACAGCTCAAATGCAACTCAACATATTTTTGATGCTAGGCAACCCACTGCAGAAACTTATCCACGGGTGAAATTTAATGCTATGAATCTTGGCATTTTTAATGTTATTACTTTTCCTCACATTTCATATTTGTGAAAATGTTTCTTGGCACCATCTTATTCTTATTACAATGTTCTTTGTTGTGGGGCAGGAGGTCAATCTTCATTGTCTTCATTGTGGGGGACAGTGAAGATTTCTCTAACAAATAGCAGGTCTTCTTTAGTATCTTATAATAACATGCTAAACTGATAAAGGTGTTATGGGCATTTAATCTACAATTACTAATAGACTAAGCATATTATTACTATGCTTAATGTTCCATTTAAATGCATTTAACACAAAAAACAAATTTACAAAACTGAACCAATGACATGTTTACAACAAAGATGTGTTGAGGAGTTTGCTCCTTGTTTAATGTTAATTGTTCCTGCACAATCCAATCATACAATAGTGAAATGCTATGTGGAATGGATGGTTGATAGTGTTCCTTGAGGGAAGGGGGATTTTAAAAGACTTTTTATCATTGTATTGTGTATTTCTAATATGTTTGGATGTAGGACAGACCGGGAGAATGAAGGATCACTCACTGATTTCATGATAACCCAATTTTGAAGGGTCACTGGAAGAGGGGAATGAAGGATCACTAACTGATTGCATGATAACCCCACCAAGAATTCTTTCCTTTAATTTTCCACAATATCTCAAAGTATGATCATTATTCTTTACTTTCTTCTATATGCTATTCTTTCTATGGTTTTGTTATCTCAGAAATATATCAAAAACATTGCAGATGTGCATATAAAAGTAAAATATTGTCCTTTAATTATTGATTTCATTAGTATTTTATAACATATACTCCTAATGTGAAATGTGGAGAGAAAGAAAGAGACACACTAGGTATGAATTACATGATATAACCATCATCACTTAGCACTTAAATAATAAATTATCGACAAGGAATAACCCCCTAACCTCTGGATGTTTGTTTCATGTTGGCCTCTTATTATATGCAAAGGTAGGCCTGTCTTAATTAGGCTAATAACCATAGTGTAGGGGCCACAATATTTTCCCTTTAACCACATTTATAGTTTGAGAAAATTAGAAAAAATTGTTTCAGATTTATATTATCCTTTTGAACTAGCACACTACCATCAAAATGCATAATCATTGGTCATCTCAAGAAAATTCCTATTGATTAGTAGGATATCCCTATAAAAATTTGATGCATGGATTTCTTGTGAATTATCGACTGCTATGTATCCTGCAACTATGGAAGGAATAGTGTTGGTGTTAGGTTTCATTTATTATTGAATTCAATAGTTTCCAAGATGTGTTGAGGAGTTTTCTCCTTGTTTAATGTTAACTATTCCTGCACAATCCACTCATACAATAGTGAAATGCTATGTGGAAGGGATGGTTGATAGTGTTCCTTGAGGGAAGGGGAATTGTGAAAGACTTGTTATCATTGTATTGTGTATTTCCAATATGTTTGGTTGCAGGGCAGACCAGGAGAATGAAGGATCACTCACCGATTGCATGATAACCCAATTTTGAAGGGTCACTGGTTGAGGGGACAGTCAAAGTCCCGATGATTGGGAGGACCCTATTTCTTTCTAGTAATTTCTATTCAAATTTGATGCATGGATTTCTTGTGAATTATCCGCTACTATGTATCCTGCAACTGCATCCGTAAATCTCCATATACTTCTCTATGGTTGTAAGCCACTTAGAGATCAAAATAGAGAAACTAAATCAAAATCATTCTTTGTCCTATTTCCTTTTAACAAAGTCTCAAATATCAATGATACAATATACATTTGATGCCCTAAGCTATCAAATATACAAATGGTGCCTACCTAGAAGCTCACCAGGAGAATGAAGGATCACTCACTGATTGCATGATAACCCAGTTTTGAAGGGTCACTAGTTGAGGGGACAGTCAAGGTCTGGATGATTGGGCCATTGGAGGACCCTAGTTCTTTGTATTAATTTCTATTTAAATTGGATGCATGGATTTATTGTGAATTATTGGTTGCTATGTATCCTGCAACTGCATTTGTAAATCTGCATATACTTCTCTAGGGTTGTAAGCCACTTAGTGATCAAAATAGAGAAACTAAATAAAAATAGTTCTTTGTCCTATTTCCTTTTAACAAAGTATCAACTATCAATGATACAATACATTTGATGCCCTAAGCTATCAATACAAATGGTGCCTAGCTAGAAGCTCACGGGTTGTCCATTTGATAATCACAGTCAACATTTCAAAAAAATGGATATCCTTGAGCACAAGCACCAATAACATCAAATAATGGAGTTAAAGCATAGGCTAGGGCATGACACTAGTAGAATGCGGTCATTTCAGTGACAACAATTTAGAATGTGGTCCTTTGGTGTGTATTAAATAGAATAGAACTTTTAGCATATTATTATCATTATATTTCTTTGTTGTAAACATGCCATCAGTTCAGTTTTGTAACTTCACTATTGTATGAGTGGATTATGTAGGAACAGTTAACATTAAACAAGGAGAAAACTCCTCAACACATCTTGGAAACCATTAAATTCAATAATAAATGAAACCTAACACCAAAACTATTCCTTCCATTCACTTCTACCAAGAATAAAGCATTTAATCCATTCAACATTACATATAATCATTAGGCAGTTACATTTCTTAATTGTGTAGAGGAACAGTCATGACCAAAATGATCAAAACTACTTTCACCCTTGCACAAGCTATTGCAAAGTTGAAGTAAAATGAGCAATATGCTATATCAAATCATTCATATTCATAGTAACCATTCAAAGGATCATTTTGTCAATGAACCCTCTAACTGTACCCCTACGACAGAGAAAGGAAACCTCAAAATAGAGAAAGGAAACTTAGTAAAACTAGTCTATGCCGATGTTTGTGAGGGTACAGTCATGATAAGTGCCTCTCAAACCTCTCCAAACATGTAAGATTGTCTTTAAATACTTTATTGATCTCTTCTAAACATTAACCAAATCAAACCTACATTTGAATCCACACACAATAACCCCAAAATGAAGGGTTTTGTATCCTTTAATGAATCTCAGTCACTGGTACCACATGGACAGTCAAACCAGTAGTCTCCAAAGCATTCAATAAGTGACTGGATTGTATTTAAACACACTATTCCTTCCATTCACTTCTACCAAGAATAAAGCATATAATCCATTCAACATTACATATAATCATTAGACAGTTACATTTCCTGACTATGTACTAGAGGAACAGTCAAGAAATGTAACTGTCTAAATGATCCAAACATTTGAAAATAGTGAATTGATATCCTTGAGCACAAGCACCAATAATATCAAATAATGGAGATAAAGCACGGGCTAGGGCACGACACCAGTAGAATGCGATCATTTTAGAGAGCATTCATGATCAAATAAAATGTAATGCATTTGAAATTTGTAGTCGAATATGATGCCAGATACTCGAAAGATGAAGAAATCACATACCCTCTCTCGCACTCAGCTTTCACTCCTCTATCCAATTGAAATAAGAATGATGAGGCCGTTTCACTTTTTTTTTCATAGCCAAATCTTCCTTGTACCACATGAAGAACATGCCATTAGTTCAGTTTTGTAATTTGTTTTTTGTGTAATTATTAATTGGTAGATTAAATGCAGATAACACCTTTATTAGTTTAATTAGCATGTTATTATCATATCAGATAAAGTATGTTTAAGAATTGTTGGGACTGGTCCTTTTGCGTGTATTAAACATAATAGAATTTTCATCATATTATTATCAATCTATTTCTTTTTTCTAAACATGCCATTGGTTTAGTTTTGTAGATTTGTTTAATCTGTTAAATGCATTTTTCATGAGGAGGGGTCTTGTTCTCAGGAGATTAATGAAGATTGTGCACCTCAAAAACCAATTCATAAGGTACCAATCATGTTTCCTATTCGCTTATATTTTTGGATTCGTAAATCTCCTTATAAGTTTCATGTCCTTTCTTTTGATTACTATGGATGAGATATATATCTTACATTTAACATTCAACTTCTTTACATTTTAGAACATGTAGTGTGTTTTTTGAAGATTTTACCAAATCAACTTTTAACATAAACCGAAAACACCAAACTAATATCTTGCCCTTTCAACTTGACAAAATATTTGCATTTGACCAATAACTGCAAGCAACTGAATGATAAATCCACATACCTGTATCTTTGTAAAATACATGGAACATCAAAAAGATGGCTAAGTGGCTACCACCATGATTTTTATCTACTGAATATGGGAAAAAAAAACACCAAAAAAATTGAATAGAAAACATGATTGGTCATTTCAGAGAGCATTCATGATCAAATAAAATGTAATGCCTTCTCTTGCGCTCGATCAACTTTCACCCACTCATTTTCTCCCACTCCTTTTCTCTACAAATGAAATAAAAATGATTTGGCCATTTCAAAACAATGAATCGATATCCTTGAGCACAAGCACTAATAACATCAACTATTTTGATCTGTGGGTACCCTAATGTTGGCAAGAGTTCTTTTATTAATAAGATTACTCTGCAAGCTTGAAGAAGCGATATATTTTGGCAAATGAAGAGTAGAAAGATGATGATATTCCTGAGATCATGGATGGACACAATGTTGTAGACAGAATGGGAAGACATCTTTCTAGATTGACCCTAGATCCTTTGACAATTGGGGTAGGATCCAGACCTAGGCTAAAAAGATGTCTTCCTTTCTGTTGTGGAATTATCCCTTCTTTGGCCTGCACTCATTCCTCTTCTCAAAAATGGTTATCTAGAAACTTTGGATATTGTTTCTCATCCATGCATGAAATGTGCTAGTGATCATATAAAATTACTTTAGGCCTCCAGTATTGATGAGATGTACAAGTGTAAAATGTTTTTGCGAGACTGGGATCAATTTGTGCAGTGTACATAAATGCAAGGCGGTGATTATTCTCGATGATCGACAGGTAGCTAGGACAGTAGCTAGGACTAAAGATAAAACAACTCAAGAGCCCATCATAGGTTCTCTCTTTCTTCGGTCTATATTATTGACATAATGTTTACCTTTCATTAGCTCATCAAATCTGGGTATTTGAAAGAATTTAATAGAATATTTTCATGACAATGTATATTATTTAAGTTGACGTTGCATGAATTTATCTACTTCGCGCACTTGTAGAGTATGAGGATGGTGATAAAGAAGCATGACCTCATACTCTACAAGTGTGTGAAGTAGATAAATTCATGCAACGTCAACTTAAATAATATATGTTGTCATGAAAATATTCTATTAAATTCTTTCAAATCCCCAGATTTGATGAGCTAATGAAAGGTAAACATTATGTCAATAATATAGACTGAAGAAAGAGAGAGCCTATGATGGTCTCTTGAGCTGTTTTATCTTTAATGTGCATATCTGTCAATTTTTTGACACTTAATGATGCAGGAGCATCCTGGGTGTAAGAGCAATCTTGCATCACCCAAAAATATTTCTGTTTTTGTATTCAATAAGGGCTATTTTGTGCAGAGCTGCTATTTATGGAAAGTTACTATTTTTTTGGTAATTTTCGTATGTGCTCAGAATGATCTGATTTCTTTCTTGGAGGTTCATTTTGGTCATATAAGTCTGCCAGTAAAGTTTCATTGCCAGATCAAGTGTATATTGGAAGATATTGAAGATTTTCGGTATTGGCAGCAGGGTACAGAAACTTTGAACTCAGTTTTGAAGGCTTTAGAGGCCCCGGATGAGGTCAAAAATTTGGGTGACGGGCGCTTGCGCGGGTCAAGCCTGTAGAGTGCTTCGTGGCATTTCCAAAATGGGGTTATAATAGCCGAGCGGGTCAACTGGTGATGACTTATGGTCTTCGGAAGTTGGGCCACCTGAAATGGCGGAAAATAATTTTCTTCAAAATTTCTGTTCGGGTTTCAAAGGTTATCTTGAGCTGACTATGATGTAATAAAATGTAAAATAAAATAATTCCAAGTTTGGTCGGCCTTATTGGCTAAAATTCTGGAACCTTCCCAAGCGGTGGAAAATTGCCTATATAAGGAAGGCTGTATTATTGTCTTAGGCAGTTCAGAATAGTTCTGGGTAGTAGATCTGGGTAATAGCTCGAGGCTTTGTCCTATAGAATATTGTAAGGGAATGCCCATGTGGCTTTGCATATTGTAATTCTGAAAGTTTGTAATTCCACATTTGTGGAGATAATAAGAAGCCAATTTTCTGTTCTTGCATATTGCTGTTGTTTCTCTATTTCTGTTATGTGTTTGTGGTATTAAGGGTAGCACCCTTCATCAAGTGGTATCAGAGCCAGGTTTTCTTGAGTGTGTAAATAGATCGTCGACTGTGAGGCAGTTTGCACCAGGACCGTGGCTAGGGTTTCAGCGCGCATCGCGAAAATGCCTCCAAGATGAGAACGTGGCGGAAGAGTTGGTGCTATGACACCTGAGGTTAGGGAGCTGCAGAGATAAGTGCGAGCATTGCAAGAAGAGATTCGCAGAGGAATGAATCTCAATGTCAGAGACGAAAGCGAGGATGAAGCCGAAGAAGAATATCAAGAAGGAGAAGCCGAAATTGTGAACCAGGAGGAAGAAAGACTTTTTCGGGCCATTTCCAAGATTGGGAAAAGACCTAAGATTGAGGTTCCTACATTTTCTAGAAATCTTAACCCAGAGGAATTGATTGACTGGATCAATGAATGTGAGGAATATTTTGAGTACGAAGATGTTGACGATCCTGATAGGGTCAAATTTGCGAAGGCCAGATTGAAAGGTCATGCGAAGATCTGGTGGCAAGAAATTCAGTTGGAGCGAAATAGAAGAGGGAAAGATAAAATCACAAGATGGGATCTGATGGTGGATAAATTGAAGTGACAGTTCATTCCTGTTGATTATGAGCTTGACCTACTGAAGAAAATGCAGAGTTTGAAGCAAGCAGGAAGATCTGTTCAGGAGTATACAGAGGAATTCTATCGACTTCTCATCAGAACAGGCCATGCAGAAGCTGATAAGGAGAAAGTTTCCCGATACCTTAATGGGTTAAGGCCAACCATTCAGGAGGAGTTGAATCTGGTTCGAATGAACAGTATTGAAGAGGCATACCAGTTTGCCCTAAAAGTAGAGGAAAAGCTGAACAAGAAGTTTGAGAGTAGACAAAATGGAAGAGGTCGCGGTGGATGATCTGGTGGATGGTCATACGGTGGCCGAAATGAAGATCCGAAAAAGAAGGATGAGGTCAGTAGCAGTCAAAATCAGCGAGGAAATAATTCCAATCGCTTCCAAGATCAGAATAATAGAGATCAGAGAGGAAGAGGAAGAGGACAAGGATTTGGAAGAGGTGGCTTCCGTGGAACATGTTTTCACTGTGGAGAAGAAGGTCATAGGGCATTTGAATGTCCTCAGCGCCAAGGCAGAACAGACAGGAGAAATGAAGGCCAGGCCAGAGTTGCACATGTAGATGAAGATGCCAGATCATCAAATTCTGAAGATGCTGAAAGAGGAGAAATGTTGATTAACAGAAGAGTCATGTTGAGTGGTGAGAATGAACTTGAGCAAAGAAGGAGCCTGTTTCGCACCAGGTGCAAGTGTGAAGGTAAATGTTGTGATGTGATTATTGATAGTGGAAGCGCTGACAATTTGGTGTCAGAAGAGATGGTGACAAAGTTGAAGCTCAAGAGACAGAAACACCCACATCCATATCGGATTGCCTGGGTACAGGATGACCACAAGGTCATGGTCAATGAACAATGTCTGGTGAAGTTCAAGATTGGCGGATACCAAGATGAGGTATTGTGTGATATCATATCTATGGATGCATGTCATATGTTGTTGGGTAGACCATGGCAGTTTGACAGATGTGCTGTACATGATGGTCATGTGAATACCTATTCCCTGACAAAGGATGGAGTGCGACATAAGCTAAAGCCCTTGAAGGAGACCGAAGAAAAGGTATGTGGTAACGCAAGAATAACATTTGTTGATGGAAGGAAATTCTTAGATGGTATGAGGCATGAGCATGTATGTTTTGCTTTAATTCCAAAAGCTGGTAAAGAGGAAGTAGAAGATGTTCCTGTAGAAGTTGCAGATTTGTTGAATGAGTTTCAAGATATTGTATCCGATAACGTGCCTGATGGATTACCACCAGTCAGGAAGATCAGTCATCAGATGGACTTGATCCCAGGAGTGAGTTTGCCGAATAAGGCAGCACACAGAATGACACCTGCAGAAAGTGAGGAGTTGAACAGACAAGTACATGAACTGTTACAGAAAGGATTGATCCGTGAGAGTTTGAGTCCCTGTGCTGTACCAGCGGTATTAGCACCAAAGAAGAATGGAGAATGGAGGATGTGTACAGATTCTAGAGCAATAAACAAGATCACAATCAAGTATAGGTTTCCATTGCCACGAATGGATGATATTATGGACTGTTTGAGTAGAGCTGTGTATTTCTCAAAGATAGATCTGAAAAGTGGATATCATCAGATTCGGATCAGAGAAGGAGATGAATGGAAGACTGCCTTCAAGACAAAGGAAGGACTATATGAGTGGTTAGTCATGCCTTTTGGGCTAACCAATACACTGAGCACTTTCATGCGGCTCATGAACGAGGTTCTGAAAGAATTTCTGGGTAAGTTTGTCATTGTTTACCTAGATGATATTTTGATCTTTAGTAAGACGTTGGATGAGCATATGATGCATATTCGTATGGTATTTGAGAAGTTGAGAGAAGAGAAATTGTTGATCAATTTGAAGAAGTGCAGTTTTGTGAAGAAAGAGTTAGTGTATTTGGGATTTGTAGTTTCAGCAGAAGGTCTAAAAATGGACCCAGAGAAGGTACAGGCTATCCTTGAATGGCCTACTCCAAGGAGTGCTACTGAAGTAAGATCTTTTCATGGTCTAGCTAGCTTTTACAGAAAGTTTATTAGAAATTTTAGCAGTATTTGTGGACCCTTGACTGAAACAATGAGAGGGGATAGAAAAGAGTTTAAGTGGACTAAAAGAGCAGAAAAGAGTTTTCAATTATTGAAACAAAAAGTTACAGAACAACCTGTTTTAGCACTTCCAGATTTTAATAAGGTGTTTCAAGTAGATTGTGATGCTAGTGGTACTGCAATAGGAGCTGTTATGAGCCAAGAAGGTAAACCTGTTGCTTATTTCAGTGAGAAGTTAAATGATGCCAAGAGGAAATATTCTGTTTATGATCAGAAATTTTATGCTATAGTTCAGGCATTAAAGAAGTGGAGACATTATCTGCTTCCTAAGGAGTTTGTTTTGTATACTGATCATCAAGCTTTGCAATATTTGAATAGTCAAGGAAAATTGAATCAAAGGCATTTGAAATGGGTTGAGTTTTTGCAGAGTTATACATTTGTTTTGAAACACATGAGTGGAAAGTCTAATAGGGTTGCAGATGCTCTTAGTAGAAGGCAACTATTGCTGACAGAAATGCAGATTGAAGTGGTTGGGTTCAAGGAACTCAAGAATTTGTATCCAGAGGATCCTGATTTTGGTGAAGCTTGGAAAGCTTGTACAGAACCTGTTACTCTAGACAGGATGAAATGGTTGGATTTCATCATCCAGGATGATATGCTATTCAGAGGGAGTCAGTTGTGCATTCCACGAAGTTCTATGAGGGAGAATCTCATCAAGGAGAAGCATAGCGGAGGATTGGCTGGACATTTTGGTCGTGATAAAACCATTGGTTTGGTTAGTGAGAATTATTATTGGCCACAGTTGCAGCAAGATGTGAAGAAGTTTGTACAGAGTTGCAGAGTATGTCAGATGGCGAAAGGAGTGAAGCAGAATACAGGGTTGTATCAGCCATTACCTATACCAGAGAAGCCTTGGGAGGATATCAGCATGGACTTTGTTCTTGGTTTACCGAGGACTCAGTGGGGACATGATTCAATTTTTGTGGTGGTTGACAGATTTTCAAAGATGGCACATTTCATTCCCTGCAAGAAGACTAATGATGCTGTTCATGTAGCAGAATTGTTTTTCAGAGAAGTAGTGAGACTTCATGGTTTGCCAAAGACCATAGTTTCAGATCGGGACACTAAGTTTGTTGGATATTTCTGGCGTACATTGTGGAAGAAGTTGAAGATAGATTTGAAGTTTAGTTCATCACATCATCCACAGACTGATGGACAGACAGAGGTGGTGAATAAGAGTTTGGGAAATTTGCTGAGATGTTTGGTTGGAGATAAGCCAATAGGATGGGATTTGATTTTACCACAGGAGGAATTTGCATACAATAATTCTGTCAACAGGAGCACTGGTAAATCACCATTCCAGATTGTATATGGAAGTAGTCCAAGAAATGCATCTGAATTGAGAAAGATAGATAAAGGAGAAATAAGTAGTGCTGAAGCTGAAGATTTTGCAAAACATTTGAAGAACATCCATGAGGAGGTGAGAAAGCATATTGCCAAGATGAATGCACAGTATAAGGCTAAGGTAGATGTGAAAAGGAGGCATAAGGAATTTTAGGTTGGTGATGAAGTCATGGTTCATTTGTGGAAGGAGCGGTTTCCAGTTGGTACATATAACAAGCTGAAAATGAAGAAGTTTGGGCCATGTAAGAAACTGAAGAAGCATGATTCAAGAAATGCATATGAGGTAGAATTGCCTACTGAGCTGAATATTTCACCAGTGTTTAACATTTTAGATTTGACAGAGTATCACAAAGGAGGTGTTGAAGATGAGATCACAGCAGCACAGTGGAATATTCCAGCAACTAGTTCAGACACTAAGGAGATTGAAGATATACTGGATAGTCGTGTTGGCAGAAGCACAAGGAATAGGACATATGAAGAATATCTGGTCAAGTGGAAAGGATGACCTGTTGAAGATTCATCATGGCTAACAAAGGAGGAGGTTAACCGTCTTGGTTTTCCTCTACACACCTGAGTCATGACAGGGTCACTTCTCAAATTACCCCGGGTGTCTGATGCAGGAGCATCCTGGGTGTAAGAGCAATCTTGCATCACCCAAAAATATTTTTGTTTTTGTATTCAATAAGGGCTATTTTGTGAAGAGCTGCTATTTATGGAAAGTTACTATTTTTTTGGTAATTTTCGTATGTGCTCAGAATGATCTGATTTCTTTCTTGGAGGTTCATTTTGGTCATATAAGTCTGCCAGTAAAGTTTCATTGCCAGATCAAGTGTATATTGGAAGATATTGAAGATTTTCGGTATTGGCAGCAGGGTACAGAAACTTTGAACTCAGTTTTGAAGGCTTTAGAGGCCCCGAATGAGGTCAAAAATTTGGGTGACGGGCGCTTGCATGGGTCAAGCCTGTAGAGCACTTCGTGGCGTTTCTGAAATGGGGTTATAATAGCCGAGCGGGTCAACTGGTGATGACTTATGGTCTTCGGAAGTTGGGCCACCTAAAATGGCGAAAAATAATTTTCTTCAAAATTTTTGTTCAGGTTTCAAAGGTTATCTTGAGCCGACTATGATGTAATAAAATGTAAAATAAAATAATTCCAAGTTTGGTCGGCCTTATTGGCTAAAATTCTGGAACCTTCCCAAGCGGTGGAAAATTGCCTATATAAGGAAGGCTGTATTATTGTCTTAGGCAGTTCAGAATAGTTCTGGGTAGTAGATCTGGGTAATAGCTCGAGGCTTTGTCCTATAGAATATTGTAAGGGAATGCCCATGTGGCTTTGCATATTGTAATTCTGAAAGTTTGTAATTCCACATTTGTGGAGATAATAAGAAGCCAATTTTCTGTTCTTGCATATTGTTGTTGTTTCTCTATTTCTGTTATGTGTTTGTGGTATTAAGGGGAGCACCCTTCATCACTTAATAATTAATTCCAATAGAAGTACTACACATTTGACAGATAAAATGTAAAAAAAAACTAATTTATGACAATAGTTTCGACAGTAATGCTATATGTTCGACAGGGAACCTGTTAGAGAAATGTTGAAGGACTGTCACTCTTTTGACAGTTTAAGTGTCACAAATAGAAATTTTTTGATTGAAACTTTGACATTAATGTCATATCACCGACAAGTATATCTGTCAGAATTAAGTGGCAACTATCGCTATTCCAACAGTTATAGTGTCAGAAAGGATATGTTTTCGACAGTTAATTCCAATAGAGATTGTATATTTTCGATAGGTCATTGTGTCAGAATTTTGATGGATGAACCATAGAAAATTCCATAACGAAGTTGTTTCCATGTGCAAGTTTTCGACGTGATATGGTGTCGGTAAATTGACGGATACGTCTTCTATCACAATTTCCTACGCAAAAAAAGTGACAGACCCATCTATCAAAATGCTGACAAATTAGCATTGCAAATCCAACAAATGGCCGTCAGAATTTGACCCCAAATGTAGTAGTGGGGGCACTTTTAGCACAAGAGGATGAAATAGGAAAAGAAAAGGCAATTTACTACATAAGTATAACCTTGGTCAAATACGAGCTGAATTATACATTCATGGAAAGGGAATGATTGGTTGTAGTTTTTGCTTCCCAAAAATTACACCATTATATGCTAGCCCACAAGATAAGGCTCATTGCCAAAATTGACCCTTTGAAGTATCTACTTAGTAAAACAACATTGAATGGAAGGCTAGCAAAGTGGGTGATGGCGCTAAGTGAGTTTGACATAGAATATATTGATAGAAAATCAATCAAAGGGCAAGTCATTGCTGACCAATTAGCAGAAGCACCACTTCAAGATGATCATCCCATCCAAGTGGAATTCCAAGATTCAAAGATTATGAATGTTGAGGCAAAAACATGGCAATTATATTTTGATGGTTCGTACACTCATCATGGATCAGGAGAAAGCATACTTCTAATCATTCCCCAAGGCTCTACTATCCCTAAGTCCTACAAATTCTTATTTCCATGCACAAATAATATAGCAGAATATGAAGCCTTGGTTATTGGAATCAAGTTGGCATTAGAGTGGAAAGTAATAGAACTAAAGGTTTATGGAGATTCAAAATTAGTCATTAATCAAGTCAATGAAGAATACCAGATGAAAGATAAAAAATTGGTACCCTACAAAAACATGGTGGAAAGTTTTAAGAAGTATTTCATAATTATTACATTTGAGCAAGTGCTAAGAGAAAAGAACAAAGTAGCGGATGCAATGGCAACTTTGGCTTCACTTCTACAAATGCCTAATCAGAGTGCCAGATATGAATTCCTAGTAGAAGAAGTGGATCAACCTGCGTTTGACCCTACCCACCCTTATACAATTTACTTGTTAACTACAAATGAATCACCTTAGTATGGACCTATTTACACTTACTTGAAAGATCAAATCCTTCCCATAGACCAAACCCAGAATCAAAAGAAAAGTTTCATTCACCAAGCCACCCGATACACCATAATCTCTGAAACATTGTATCACAAAAGTCTAGATGGAATGCTCCTTAGATGTTTAGAAGAAGAAGAATCAAATGTAGCCTTGTGAGAAATCCATGAAGGAATTTTTGGATCACATTTGAATGGATTAACCCTAGCTAAGAAACTTCTTAGGATAGGATATTTTTGGCCTATGATGGAGAAAGACCCTTGTAACTTTGCAAAAACTTGTAGAAAGTGTTAATTCCATGGAAACTTGATACATGTGCCCTCACAAGAACTTCATCCAATGACAACACCTTGGTCATTCTATCAATGGGGTCTAGACCTAATAGGCATGATTTATCCACCATCCTCGAATGGTCATAAATTCATCATCACGACAACCGAGTACTTTACCAAGTGGATGGAAGTTGTACCCTTATCAACTGCAATAGGAAAGAAGATATCTTTGTTTATCCTTAATCATATTATTTGTAGATATGTCATACATCATGCTATCATAACGGATAATGAAAAGATTTCAAAAACAAAGACCTAAAGGAATTATGCACCAAGTTTCACATGATTCATCATTATTCAATATATATTACCCCCAAGGTAATGGACAAGCCGAAGCAACCAATAAAAACATCTTGAAAATTTTGAAGAGAATGGTGGACAATTCAGGTAGAGATTGGCACATCAAAATAAACCCAACCTTATGGGCTTATAGAATAAGCATAAGAACGCCAACATGAGCTACACCTTTTTCCTTAGTCTTTGGAACATAAGCAGTTTTGCCTTTGGAGGTAGAACTCCCATCTTTGAGGGTATCTCTTCATGACTTGATAAATGAGGAAGACTATAGAGTTGCTAGGCTGCAAGAACTAGAACTCCTAGATGAAAAATAGAAGCAAGCATTTGATCATTTGAAGGTATACCAAAATAGAATGTCAAGGACTTACAACAAGCACATCAAGTCAAGAACATTTCAAATAGGTGACCTAGTTTTGTGAGAAAATCCCAAGAATCAAGAAAAAAGAGAAAAGAAAGGAAAGGAAAATGGGAGGCAAACTGGTTAGGACCATTTATCATCATTAAAATTTTTGAGACCAGCACCTACAAACTAGCAGATTGTGATGGAGAAGAGCTACAAGAACCAATCAATAGCATACATCTAAAGAGGTTCTATACATGAGGTAGAGGAAAGAGTATAAAGATTATCAAATGAAGAGCATCATATTTATTGTACATAGTCAAAAGAGATCTAGAAAATACCAAAAACATTTGGAAAGCAGAAAAGAACAAACAAATTGAAAAGTAGAAAAGATAAAAAATAGTGGAAAATTGAGCATGAAGAAAGTAAAAACATTCATATATGATCCTCAAAAATATGTTGTCTTGGTGAAAACCTAGCAAATAGGCACCTTGATGATATAGCAAAAAAAAAAAAAAAGAGAAAAAAGAGAAAAAAGAGAAAAAAGTGCCTTGGTGAAAACCTAGCAAATAGGCACCTTGTTAGCAAAAGAAGAGAAAAAGCTTTAAAAATTAAAAAAAAGAAAGATTCATTCAATCGGTGAAAACTTGGTAAATAGGTGCCATTGAAAGTCCAAGTCAGTTGCATATCTAGAAGGTCACCTTGTAAATATTGCATTCGCTAGCATTTGTATATATTGCATAATAAAACCCCACAGTTGCATTTGCAAATACCTCAAGATTTTGGTCACCTAATCTGAAAATTGTCTTAAGTCCCAAAAATGAAATTATCTCAAAATGGGGGCAATCTACTCAAAAGGAGAAAGGATTCATCAAGGCAAGCTTTATTCAATCAAGGAATCAATTCATCAAATTCGAAAGAGGAACACTTAATCAAATCTACATTCTAATCCAATTTGAACCTGAACGCAAAATTTCATCCAAGAGCTTACATGACCTTATATTTATTAGGATTAAAAGTATGAAATGGATGGAACTACACTTGAAATATGGATTTGAAAAACTTTACAAAAAAATTTCTAAGTTTCGACTCAATTGATGAAATCATGTCTTTCTAGTGAATCGATGAAAGTTTTAGACTAGACAAGCTATGATGATAGGATGATATTTTTCTTGTTTTCTAAATGACTGTCTTAAAATCAAAGTTTTAAATCATGTATTATTTGTCTAAGGATGTGATCATCAAAGAATCATCGAGGACTTGTATGTAGGATAAAACTAATATTTCTGCTTGTCTACGCAAAAGGATACCTTGGCTATTTTGATCTTCAATATCATAATAGCAACATCCACTTGCAACATAGAATCTGACAAAATTGGTATTTGCACTCTCATGATTGGATTCAATCAGTGATATTCATATCGAAGAGAGATGGGAAAGAAAATAAAGAGGTGCAAAAAGTATTCATATCATCATAGTTGAACTAGTGATGGTTGTACTAAAACAGGATTCCAAAAAATGCTCAATGATGATTATAAGCTCCAAATTTTGAATAATGATAGTTAGTTGCATACATCTTAGATTAAGTACATTGTATATATTGTTTTGCCTTTCTTAGCTTAATTTGCAAGAGGAAAATAAAAAGGGGGTGTATTCAATTCAAAAATCAAAAGATCATAAAAAATAACTATATAGGATCAAGTGTGTTGAAAATCAAAGATAAATAAAAAAACAAAGTGCATTTCATTAGATAACTTGCATTGATTAAGTCATCCTCATTAAACTCTTCATATATTTAGAGGTTTTTAACATTTGAATGATTAGGTGCATTGCATTAAGGCATTATCATTAGATTGCATTCATCTCATTTAAGGTACATACATTAAGTACATTGCATTAGTTAGAAGTCATCCATTAAAATCATTCAACATTAAATGCACATCATACATGATAGTACCATCCATGCATATTACATATATCATTGAAAGCTCATGATCATTGCATATTACATCACAGTTGCATATCGAGTGAATAACATCCATAGATACATCACATTTACATATCAAAATAAATGCATTCATTAGATGCATCATCCATCTATTATCCATTATATACATCAATATGCTTAAGTAATATCATTACACATTGCATTCATCTATTCTATGTCATACATAAGAAAAAATATTTAACCATCATATGCATACATTAAAAATTGCATTCTGAAAAGCATAAAACAAAGCATATAGAATATAGAATCATATAGAGCTGCATATTGCATAAAACACCTGAAAAAGAGATCCAACACATAAAGACTTCATATATAGTCAAATCTATCAAAGAGAGTATAAGAGTCCATGGTACCATCATCATGAAATCAACAAGATATCAAAGTCTATAACATGATCATAAAAGCAATATCTAAAGATCAATGTCCATCAGCTATCAAAGTATCAACACAAATAACATCAATCAATAAAAAATGATACAAGGGTCCAATGTCTCTATCATAGAAACAAAACAGAGATCATATAACATCAAAGTGAAAATAAAACAATTGAAATATCTCATGAGAAATCAACTAATAGAGTCACCCGCACCATTGGTACCATCACAATCAAGAGCACTATCAGGAGGCCGACTCAAACTAGCCTGTAATCCATGTTAACTCATAGCAGCCATAAAAGTTTGCATCATCAAGCTCATCTGTGAAACTTGCTTCTGTATAGACAATATCTAAGTCTGCAAAGATGCAACATCTGATGCTGAGGCTAGCGCATGACCCTGAACTATAGAAGACTATGGAGGTCGAATAGAAGAAGATGGCATCACTGAAGAAGATGGATCACTCAAAGATGGAACAAAGTGAGAAGAAGATGGATGCAAAGAAGATGAAGGCATCGAGATAGAAGCATGTTCCTAAGCTGTAGGAGCCTGAGGAATAATAGGAGGAACAACCTGTTGGGTAGCAGGACCCTGTGCCTGATCAAGTAATATTTGTGTTATATCTACATCAACAACTCTCTGTCATCTAGCTCAAGGCCTATGTACAAGATCCTTGGCCACCTGATGTAAAATCCTGTCAACCCATCCACCTCTCCCTTGATCACCACCCCTCAGAGGAATCAGAGTAGCAGTTATCACTGGCATCTATACTCTACTTGCTCTAGCTCCGCAACAACCCCATCATCCACGCCGACCCCTAATCCTACCATGACCACCACCTCCACCATCATATCCATCATTTCCATCATCATCATCATCTCCACCAACACCATCATCCCCATTTGATAACTCCTCAATGGTGGGAATCCTCTTGGTAGGATCTGTGAACTTGGGAAAAGGATATCGATGTACCTGTTGCCCCAAAAAATTCCCTATCTTTCATTTTTTGGCCACGATCCTATTTTTTTTAAAGAAATGCCCAAGTGTCAAAAACCCAGTGTTTTTTCAACCTCCTCTCCAAAGGCTCAAGATGTTTCTTCCTTTTGGTTTGAAATCTCGGTGTGTTTTCAACCTCCCCCCTGAAAGCTTAGTGTGTTTTCGACCTTCACTCAAAAAACCCTCTGTGTTTTTTACCCTAAGCGCACAACTCCATCAGGTGGGTCCCAGTTCCTCAAAGTCATGCAAGTATAGTAAAGATCTGATGATTGTCGCATGATTGCATTGGACCTTCTGATCCCATGAGATCATATGATAATCATTGATGCAGTATCAGTAGAAGTGGTGGTAAAGATCTATGGTAGCAGTCATCGGTTAGCACCATGCAGTTGGTTACATGATTTCATGAGGCTTCCTAACTACATGTGACCATGCGACAAGCTTCCTGGCAGTTAGCAAAGGTCATTGTGGGCCTGGGGTTGGTAGGCTTTGCGCAGTTGCGTAGTTGGAGGATCTCTCGCAGTTGCCAGATAGACCCAGAGGTAAAGAAGGTTATTCAACAACTCAGAGATTGCTTTAGTCACAGGTTCTTAGGGTTTAACACTAGTTAATAAAAGGATTATGAGATTTAGCGAATCCCTTTATCGCTAAGTCTCTAAATATGATTGGGTTAAGTTAAAGGTTAATGTCATGCTTGGGCCTGGTGGTTAATTTTATTCAGTGATCTTGCGACTGTGTGTTCACACAATCTCTCATTTTTTATGGTTAAGTCCTTAGCATCTTGCAACTTGGTGGGTGGTTATCTTTTCTTTAGTCGCTAATTCTCCAGATGTTTGGTGGTCTCGGCTATGCAGTTAAAGATAAAGTAAGATCTACGGCTGGCGCATGATCAAAAAGGGTATTTGAAGGGTATGAGATCTTGCGCCCATCGTCCGATTGGAATCTCAGTTTGCAGATGCGCGGTTGCACAGTTAGAGTTTTCACGTGGTCACTGGATGAATCTGGGGTTAAGGAAAAAATTAAATGTTTCAGTGACTGAGGGAAGGTGAACTCAAGATAAGCCAGGGTTAACCTTGTAGTGCGGTCTTGCAGGCCTAGGTGTCTTGTGTGGTAACGGAGATAGTTTAAAATGGGCAGTCACATGATCGCATGAAGTTTTTTTTTGCTCATGCAATCGTTGACATTTTCAAGTGACTTCGTGACCAAAGGGAGAGTGAGCCCAGGTGTCTTGCATGGCAGAGGCAAGTTTTTAGCGAAGCTTGTCGCATGATGGCATGAAGTTTTTTTTTGCTCATGCGATCATGCGACCAGTATTATTTCAAGGTGGTGGAAGTTTGCAAAGATGATGATGGAGATCTGGGTGGACATCGCATGTTGATTTATTTTCCTGAGGTACAGTGTAGTGTTCTTGCACAGAAAAAAGGCATTAAAGAGCTGGCGTCATCTGTATTTTAAATTCAAATTCTTGCAAAGATCTAATTTGAGCATTCATGGCTCAGTGGGCTTGCAGAGAGGTAGATGGATGAGGTTTTTGTCTGCAGGTAGGATCAGTATAGGGATGGACATGCAAGGGGAGATATATCTAATTGGTTGGATATTTTCAGAGAAACATTTATGATCAGACATGACTGGTTTTAGGTTTGATTATTCTATTGCAGATTTATGTAACCCTAAGGAGATATTTTTGATTCCTACCTATGTGTAGGGGATGTATATATTCTTTTTTGGAGCCTACAGTGCTCAGAATTTGCATTTTGTAAAAAGAAAGACTCTTTTCTTAGAAAACTATCTATAGCATTTCTTCCTGCTCTCTGGTTTTCCACATCTTGTAAGTTTTCATTGATGAATTCAAATATTGCAAAGCATTTTGTGGCACTCTTGTTGTCCTCATGCCTTCTTGTTTGAGTTTATCTCTTATTGGATTGAAGTTTATGAATGTTGTCAATAGAAATTGGGTTCCTAGTCCCTCTCACTTTTTGTGATTCTGTATGTTACTGTGTCTGATCTGATTTAGGTGTTTTATGGGTATACTACAGCCCTTAGCAGCCTTGTCTCATTCCTACACCTAGTTGCAGAAAAGGATGTTTGCTTGCAGGTCATAGGTTGAGTTTTTCTGTTCAAGCCTTCCTATGAAATACTTATGCAAACCTATCCAGTGAGTGGTGACCTATTAGACCTGATTCCTCCATTGGTCTCATTCCTCTATACTAAGATCCAAACCCTAGTTTCAGTACATCACCTAGTAGGTAGATTTGCTTTCTGTCATTTCCATTTTTATGCATTCCTTCTATCCCTTTCCCTCAAAAGTTTACTTTTCTATCTAAGAGCAAATCAAGGTGATTATCCAAGAGGAACCAGCCTAGAATCTAGAGGTCTCATCTCAGTTAGCAAAAGGTCCCACAACCTTGATATGATTCCCATGTTATACTGGATTATCAAGACCAAGAGAGCTTGAGATCAGAGGTGCAAATTCAGTGTATAACATTTCTGGCACGCCCGATGGGACAGTAAAGAAGTTCATTTGTTGAAAATTGTGTCATCTCTGATATGCAGATTGCATAATACAAACCTTTAGAGGTCATTCTATCAAGTATATCTAGGGACTCCATTGTTTTCAAAGATTCAAGCCAACCTTGCCTAAGGTTTATGAGAAAGATCGAGACTAGAAGCTCAAAGCCTGCTGAATTTTTAGAGTTGCCCTTGAAAAGAAGCTACAAAGGTAGGTCAAATCAGAGAGAATCTCCTACAAGAAGAGTCCCATCTACACCTAATACTTTAGAGAGGAGACCTTTCCTCTTTCATTTTAGAAGAAGAGGCAAATCTCTGACCAGAGATCTAGAAGAAGAAGAAAATCCAAATCTAGCAAGTACAGCTCATATAATTGTTAATCTTCAGGTTACACCTCCTACAATGGCTAGAAATTTCACCTTTGCACCTTTCAATTAGGGGAGCCCATTAAATTTTGTAGTGCATCATGATGTGCCCTTGGTGTCATTAAAGAGTATACCTAATTTCACAGGGGAGGGATAGACAACAACCTTTGAGCACATAAGAGATGTGACCACCATTTGCAGCATACACAACATTACTCAAGAGGATGTGGCCACCAAATTATTAGCAGCATCTCTGAAAGGTAAGGCTCTAGAGTGGTTTAGAACTTTAACTATTGGTTCTATTACTTCATGGGATCAATTAGGGGATGCATTAAGCAAGCATTTTGAGGATAAATCAGATAATTTGTCTCTAGTTGAGAAATTAACAACTATAAAGAGAGACCCTCAAGAGAAAATGATAGATTATAATAGTAGATTCATTAAAACATAGAATAGAATCCCAATCTCTATAAGGCCATCAGCTGACCATGCCTTCTTGTACTACTTGCAAAGTCTGAATAAACAAATTTCTGTCATGATCCAGTCTATGGGTGGTACCACTTTACCACAAGCCTTTGACACTGTTGTCAAGGCTGAAAATTGTTTGATCCAAGCAGGCATGATACAGAGAAGACCTCCCATGCCTATCTTCCCTAGTCTTTAGCCCATTTCACCTGCACAAGTACCCCCATTTACCCCTATTCCCACAATTTCAGCACCTCAAGCTAGTACTAGTGGTTAGGAACATGCTGCAACAAATTTCTCCCAAGAGTTGCAAGAGGTGAAGAGTAGTCAGCAAACTAGTATACAAGAAATGACAAACTTGCTACAGACTCTAACCAAAGAGGTCACAAACTTGAAGAAACAAAACCAAGGCATCAGGCCACCCTCCCAATCACAAGGCCAAAGTCCTAATCAGCAATACCAAAATCAAGGACAGCCTTATCAACAAAATAGGCCACCATACCAAGGAGGCTATCAAGGGAAAAGACAAAATTTTAGTCAAAGACCATTCCAACCATATAACCCTGCACCTCTTAATTTCGTAAATCCAGTCAGGGATATGGTTCCTAGTCAAAACAATATGGCCATGGATAATGAATGGTGTTTCCCTTGCAATCAGCCCCATAATCAGGCTATGTGTTCTAATGGATGGATGAACCAAGCACTAATGGTTCAAAATGCTTCACAAGCTCAGGCAGAAGCTCCTTCTAGTGGGACAACTCCTCAACAAGAAACATAAGAGAATGAGACTGCTCTTTTCAATTGGGAACAACCATATTTCAATGGAGTCAATGATGAGGCTGCTTTTGTTGCCTACACAAGAGAAAAGAGAAGGGCCCAAGACATGGAGAGAGTAGATTCTAGTACTAAGGCCACTACATCTGTAGAACCACTACAGCAAGTTGCCCCTATCACATCCAAGGAGCCCCCTGTCATCACAAGCAAAGAAGGCCAAGTTCCAAAAGAGGCAGAACCCATCATAATAAAGCACAACAAAGAGTACACACTGTGGCACCTTCTAATATTGTAGACAATATGAAGAAGGTGAATGTCACCATGTCTATGTGGGACTCTTTGTCTATTCCAAGACAACCTAAAATTTTGGAGAAGGCCATGAGAGAGGCAGCAAATCCTCAACTTGCAAAAGAAACTACAAAACCAGTGTTGGTCAACAGTGATCAAGAAAAGGAGACTCCAACTAGCAACTCCAAGGCCAATACCATGCAAGGTAGGAATTTAAAGCCACCTCCCTTTTACGTATCTTTAATTATTGGGAAATCTTTAGTGCATAATTTCATGGTAGATAGTGGAGCTACTAGCACTGTAATGCCCAAGAGAGTGGCTGATCAATTAGGACTTAAATATGAACCCTTCCAAAAGAAGGTTACACAACTTGATGGATCCTTAGTTAGTACTATAGGTGTGGCCAAGGATACCAGTCTGATTCTCCATGCTAGTCCTAATTTTTCCATTCTCCTTGACATATATATCATAGATCTTCCTGCATTGTTTGCCATATGTCTCTCAAGAGAGTTCACAGCCAAGATAGGAGGTTATCTTTCTTCCAACTGGTCTCACATGCTCTTTCATACAAGGTATGGTACCAAAGTCACCATTAAATCAGAAGCCTTAGTGATACATCATATAGAGCCATATGTGTCCAATTCCATCAATACTAATTGTCCTATATTTGATGACAATGATTTCCCAACCACTAGTGAAGCAAGCACCAAAATAGGGAATATCCCTAATATTCTCCTAGATGAAAGAACCTCAAAAATCCAAGAGAGTCTTGTTTGGTATTTTGGTTTGGGGAGTTATCTGATTCAAGAAAGTGGAGCCATAGAACCAAGCCTTCTCAAAGAATACACTGATTCGGATAATCGAGATAGTCAGGTCTGGGAACTATTTTTTGATGGAGCTAGAAGTAGACATGGTTCTGGTGGAGGTGCTATGCTGGTCTCCCCAAAAGGAGAAAGGTATTATACTACCTTTAGATTCAGTTTTTCCTACTCCAATAACACTGCAGAGTATGAAAGTCTGGTTAATGGACTAGAATGGGCTAGAAAAAGAGGGCTTAAAGCATTAAAAGTATATGGTGAAAATGAACTTGTTGTCAGCCAAGTAACAGGGATGAGTACAACCAAAAATGATGTCATGAAATCATACAAACATAGAGTTTGGGATGCAATTGAAGATTTCCATGCTTTCAATATCGTTGCTATCTCTAGAAAATTAAATCAAAATGTTGATAGGTTAGCTTCTATTGGATCTTAGTTTGACATCCCTAATAGCATTTCAAAAGAAACAAATTAGCAACACATCAAGATTATTGTCAGACCTTCAATTCCAGATAATAATATTAGTTGGAAAGTGTTTGACAATGATGAACAAATTCTGCAGTTCTTGTTTGAAGATGTCTTTTCAAGGCACAATCAAAAGAGATTATCATAGAGCTATGGTGATCAAGTGATACAACTTAGATCCAACAAGATGCCTAAAGATCTTGTCACATTAGAGAGTATCTTCAACAAGGATGATGAAGTCAAGAAAAATAAAGCAGGCCCGGTAGTCCAACAGGAACATTGTGCTGAATTCAAGTTGGAACCAGGTAAGAGCCTACAATTTGGAAAAGTAAACACTAATTCAGAAAAGCAAGCTTACACTAAATTATTCAAAGAATTCAATGATGTTTTTGCATGGGGGTATGAAGACCTCAAGGGTTTTGATCCTACCCTTTCTCAGCACACTATTGAATTGGAGCCTAATGCTAAACCAATAAGGCAAAAGCAAAGGCCTGTTAATGCCAAGCTTGAACCACTTATGCATAAGGAAGTACTCAAACTAATAGAAAGTGGCATCATCTACCCCATCAAACATACTAGTTGGGTTTCCAACCTTTTTCCTATCAGGAAGAAGAATGGGGAGCTGAGGTTATGTGTGGACTTCAGGGATTTGAATAGAGCCTCATTAAAAGACCGCCATCCACTACCCTCTATGGAACAAATTCTGCAATGTGTCTCTAGATCCGAGAGATTTTCATTGTTGGATGGCTATTCAGGATACAATCAAATCTTAGTGAAAGAAGAAGATCAATATAAGATTGCATTTAAAACCAAGTGGGGAACCATGGCATATCAGAAGATGCCCTTTGGTTTGTCAAATGTAGGTGCTACATTTCAAAAAGCAATGGATATGGCCTTTAAGAGCTTCATGTACAAGTTTGTGTTGGTCTACCTAGATGACATAACTATCTACTCAAAGCATGCAGTAGACCACATCAGACATTTGAGGTGGATTTTTGAAAGATGCAGAGAATTTGGGATATCCCTTAATCCCAAGAAATGTGTGTTTGCAGTTCATGAAGGAAAACTATTGGGATATGTAGTATCCAAAGAGGGAATTATAGTAGATCCTGAGAGGATTGCAGCCATCCTAGAACTACCATTACCACATCACAAGAAAGGACTCCAATCTTTCATAGGAAATATTAACTTTGTTAGGAGATTCTTGCCTAACATTGCAGAGTTACTCAAGCCTTTGACAACCATGTTGAAGAAGGGTTCAGGCTTCAGTTGGACCAAAGAAGGAAAAGTTAACTTCCAAGCTATTAAAGAAGCCTTAACAAAAGCTCCTGCTCTCCTAAACCCAAATTTCAGTAAGGATTTTATCCTTTATGCTTATGGGGGTCATGATGGCATATCTACGATGTTGACTCAAGAAAATGTTGAAGGATTGGAGCAGCCCATTACTTTCTTTAGCAAAGGTTTAGAAGAATATGAACAAAGATACTCTTTTGTAGAGAAACATGTTCTTGCTATGGTAAAGAGCCTCAAAAAATTCAGACATTTGTTGACCCATAGCAAGGTGCATTTGATGGTTACTCACCCAAGTGTCAAAGAATTTTTTCTTTCTAAGGACCTAAATGAAAAAAGAGTTGGTTTGATCACTAAGGTGATGGAATATGACATAGATATTCAGACTACCAAGCTGGTTAGAGGAAGAGGTCTTTGTGAGTATCTGGTAGAAGATGGAAGTTCAAATAAATTTGAATACATAGATGCATCTCTAGTGGTGCACTCTATAGGAGAACAAGCTGAGGCAGCTAGCTGGTTGCCTAATATGATCAATTATTTGAAGACAGGACAATATCCTGTAGGCCTAGATTCAGCAAAAAGGAGGTATTACAGATTACAATATGTTCCTTTTGTGTTGATAGATGAAATTCTTTTCAGAAAGGATCACAATGGTGTCCTTCTAAGATGCATAGATTCAGAAAGGGTTGCAGATGTCTTATTGGAGTTTCATGATGGAGCTTCTGATGGCCATTTCTCTCCTAGGACTATAGCTTTTAAGATCATGAAGGCTGGATACTACTAGCCATCTATCTTCAAAGATAGTCATGATTATGTTAGAAGATGCATCAAATGTGCTATTTTTGTAGGGAAAGAAAGATTTGCAACTCTGCCCCTACAACCAGTCAAAACAAAGTAGCCCTTCATGAAGTGGGGTGTAGATTTCATTGGTATGATTAACTCTCCATCTAGTGCAGGACACAAGTGGATAATCACTGCAACTGATTATTTCACTAGGTGGATAGAGGTAGTTGCTTTAAAAGAAGCTAATGAGAGTGTCATTTTAAGTTTTTACGATGACATCATTCATAGATTTGGCATTCCAAATTCTATAGTTTCAGACAATGCATTAGCATTTACAGGCCTCAAAGTCTCAGAGTGGGCAGTCAAGAGGGGCATTTATCTAAATACAAGTTCCAATTACTATCCTCAGGGGAATGGTTTGGCAGAATCAAGAAATAAGAATCTGATTAGAATAATCAAAAAGACCATGCAAGATAGTCAGAGGGACTAGCATATTAAATTGAGATCTGCCTTGTGGTTAGATAGAATTACTCCAAAGAAAATCATTGGTAATTCCCCATACATGTTGGTGTATGGTAGAGAGGCTAAGTTATCTATTTCAATTGAATTACCAACTTTGGACTTGGCCACTCAGTATGCCTTGTTTGAAGAAAGTGATCCTATGCAAATCAGATATGCACAGTTGATGGAGCTAGAAGAGATCAGAGATAAATCAATGCAAGATATGGCTTTCCACCAGACTCAAACAAAGAGAAGCTTTGATAAAAGAGCTATGGTCAGAAACTTCAAGGTTGGAGATGTAGTTCTCAAATGGGATGAGTTCAAGTCAAAACCTGGCAAGCACACAAAGTTTGATTCCTTTTGGGGTGGACCATTTGTTATAACAGAGTGCAGAGGATCTAACACTTTTCAGCTTTTGACCCTTGAAGGAGATGCCCTGCCAATCTCAGTGAATGGTTTCCACTTGAAGCCTTTCTTTGAGGTTAATCCCTCTTTGTAGGTCCTTCTCATAAAATCTATAAATATGTTTCTTGCTTTCTTTCCCTACTTTCGTGGTTAGTTCCTATTTCCCAAGAAGTGCATGCGCACAGGTCTATCTTTTGGTTCAGTTTTGTCTCTCCACCAGGTTTTCATGCTCAGAATGACCCCGTGGCCAATGGATATGTCAAGGCAATTGGTCAATGTCTAGCAGGCTAACATCTCGTAGAGGTCACCAAAATGTTGCCCCAAAAAATTCCCTGTCTTTAATTTTTTGGCCACGGTCCTATTTTTTTTAAAAGAAATGCCCAAGTGTCAAAAACCTAGTGTGTTTTTGACCTCCTCTCTAAAGGCTCAAGATGTTTCTACCTTTTGGTCTGAAATCTCAGTGTGTTTTCAACCTCTGCCCTAAAAGCTTAGTGTGTTTTTGACCTTCGCTCGAAAACCCTCTGTGTTTTCGACACCTTTTATGTTTTCAACCCTAAGCGTGCAACTCCATCAGGTGAGTCCCAGTTCCTCAAAGTCATGCCAGTACAGTAAAGATCTGACAATTGTCACATGATCACATGGGATCTTCCGATCACATGAGATCATATGACAACCGTTGATGCGGTATCAGCAAGAGCGGCAGTCAAGATCTATAGTAGCGATCATCGGTTAGCACCATGCAGTTGGTCACATGATTGCATGTAGCTTCCTAACCACATGTGACCATGCAACAAGCTTCCTGGCGGTTAGTGAAGGTCATTGTGGGCCCAGGGTTGGTAGGCTTTGCGCAGTTGTGTAGTTGGAGGATCTCTCGTAGTCGCCAGATAGACCCAAAGGTAAAGAAGGTTATTCAGTGACTTGAAGATTGCTTTAGTCGCGGGTTCTCAGGGTTTAACACTAGTTAATAAAAGGATTACAAGATTTAGTGAATCCCTTTGTCGCTAAGTCTCTAAATATGATTGGGTTAAGTTAAAGGTTAACATCATGCTTGGGCTTGGCGGTTAATTTTATTCAGCAATCTTGCAACTATGTGTTTGTGCAATCTCTCATTTCTGATGGTTAAGTCCTTAGCATCCTGTGACCTGGCGGGTGGTTATCTTTTCTTTAGTCACTAAGTCTCCAGATGTTTGGTAGTCTCAGCTATGTGGTTAAAGATAAAGTAAGATCTATGGTTGGTGCATGATCGGAAAGAGTATTTGAAGGGTATGAGATCTTGCGCCTGCCATCCGATTGGCATCTCAGTTTATGGATGCATGGTTGCGCAACTAGAGTTTTGGCGTGGTCACTGGATGAACCCAGGGTTAAGGAAAAAATCAAGCATTTCAGTGACTGAGGGAAGGTGAACTCGAGATAAGCCAGGGTTAATCTTGCAGTGCGGTCTTGCGGGCCTAGGTGTCTTATGTGGCAACAGAGATAGTTTAAAAAGGGTAGTCGCATGATCGCATGAAGTTATTTTTTGCTCATGCGATCATGCGACCGTTGAATTTTTCAAGCGACTTGGCGACCAAAGGGAAAGTGAGCCTGGGTGTCTTGCGTGGTAGAGGCAAGTTTTCAGCGAAGCTTGTCGCATGATCGCATGAAGTTTTTTTTTGCTCATGTGATCATGCGACTAATATTATTTCAAGGTGGCGGAAGTTTGAAAAGATGACGATGGAGATCTAGGTGGCCATCACGTGTTGATTTCTATTCCTAAGGTATAGTGCGGTGTTCTTGCACCAAAAAAAGGCATTAAAGAGCTGGAGCCATCTATGTTTTAAATTCAAATTCTTGCAAAGATCTGATTTGAGCATTCATGGCTCAGTGGGCTTGCAGAGAGGTAGATGGATGAGGTTTTTGTCTGTAGGCAGGATCAGTATAGAGATGGACACGCAAGGAGAGATATATCTAATCAGTTGGATATTTTCAGAGAAACATTTATGATCAGACATGACTGGTTTTAGGGTTGATTATTCTATTGTAGATTTATGTAACCCTAAGGAGATATTTTTTATTCCTGCTTGCGTGCAGGGGATGTATATATTCTTTTTTGGAGCCTGTAGTGCTCAGAATTCACATTTTGTAAAAAGAAAGACTCTTTTCTTGGAAAACTATCTGTAGCATTTCTTCCTGCTCTCTGGTTTTCCACATCTTGTAAGTTTTCATTGATGAATTCAAATATTGCAAAGCATTCTGTGGCACTCTTGTTGTCCTCATGCCTTCTTGTCTGAGTTTGTCTCTTATTGGATTGAAGTTTATGAATGTTGTCAATAGAAATTGGGGTTCCTAGTCCCTCTCACTTTTTGTGATTCTGTATGTTACTGTGTCTGATCTGATTTAGGTGTTTTATGGGTATACTACAGCCCTTAGCAGCCTTGTCTCATTCCTACACCTAGTTGCAAAAAAGGATGTTTGTTTGCAGGTCATAGGTTGAGTTTTTCTGTTCAAGCCTTCCTATGAAACACTTATGCAAACCTATCCAGTGAGTGGTGACCTATTAGACCTGATTCCTCCATTGGTCTCATTCCTCTATACTAAGATCCAAATGCTAGTTTCAGTGCATCACCTAGTAGGTAGATTTTCTTTCTGTCATTTCCATTTTTATGCATTCCTTCTATCCCTTTCCCTCAAAAGTTTACTTTTCTATCTAAAAGAAAATCAAGGTGATTATCCAAGAGGAACCAGCCTAGAATCTGGAGGTCTCATCTCGGTTAGCAAAAGGTTCCACAACCTTGAGATGATTCCCATGTTATACTAGATTATCAAGACCAAGAGAGCTTGAGATCAGAGGTGAAAATTTAGTGTAGAACAGTACCTAGGCACCATACTCATCAGTGATACCTACATCCATGACTTGTGATCTAGGAGACCAAGGATGATATCCAATCTCTCATATCTCTCATATAGTTGTACCAAAGTCTACACATGGGCCCCACAATGACCTCTCAGCCTGTACATGAGCATACATAGCTATGCCCTGTGGCATATCCTAAACACGCCCATACTAATGAAAAATGTAGTGAAAGAAGAATCTCTCTATAACAAATGTAGAGTGACCGATCATCCAGCAAGGGTAGAACATGTAAGAATTCTCACCATCATCCTCTGGCCAAGCCTCACATCTGAGATAAGGCCTCCAAATGACAATATCCATGTCATCAATCCGATGTCGCCAGTAATCTAGCTTACCCATGTGGGTTTGGATAATGATACCATTGTACATCCATGCAAAAGGCCAACCTAGCTGACAATCTCATGCTGTCATAGGACGTGTCATTGGGATATGCTCCCAAGTCCAAAGCTATAACAAAATAACTCTTGTATTCAAAGTGGTAGAATTTCTATATACAACAGTGTGTAACTCATGATATAACTAAGCTAACAAGCAAGAACCCTAATCAAACTGACAAGGATCTACCATCAAATCCTCCAGAATGGGACCCCACCCAACAACAAACCCATGTCCACACCTATCAAGAAGTGGGAAACCATCCATCAGAGTACCTAGAACAGTTGGTAAAATAGGGAATGATATTAACTGAGCCCACTGGATATGGTGATCACCAATGGAAGGATCACCAAAGACTCATCGACATGCTAAGCCATCATAAATAGTATCATAGTAGACAAGCTCTCCTCGAGTAGGTAACCAAAGAATACAATAGACATCCGCTGGTGTAATTATCATTTCCCCCATGGGAAGATGAAACGTGTTATGGTTGGAGTGCCAATGCTTAGCCATAGCAGTAATAAGACCTTGATTCACTCAGAATCAAGGAAGATAAAGAAGAAAGGACAAGCCACACTGAGCAATATGACAATGGTTAGCAACACTCAAATTGGGTATCATATCCCACAATAAAGGATGTGAACCATAGATACGTAAAGACCCAAGATCCTCCTACAAAAAGAAAGTTCAAACACATCAGAATTGAAATAAAAAATTATGGGACTATCCTAAGTCAATCAAAAATTTATAAACCTACCAAACTGTTAGTGCATTTTCTTGTTGAATCCTAAAACACAGCCCTGAGTGCTTAGATAGAATTCTATGATTCCTTGACTCCTCACTTATACAAGAAAAATATTAATTAACAAGGACCAAGCCCTTCTACACTTTGATCTCATGGCTATAGGTGGGTGTACCTATTTTAGATCCACTTCTTCAAAGGATCACAATATTAGTCAGTATCCTTGATACAAACTCTATCTTATCAGCTCTTTCAAACATACATGAAAGTAAATAGTCTTTTAAATTTTGGTTGATGATGAAATCCTAAAAATTGAGGATATACCAGTGCCTTATCCTAGGGCAGAGAGTCAGATAGAGAAACATACATCTACATAAATCTTCTAAATGAAATACAAAAAAATCCCAAGTGAAGTGCCTTACAAATTACCCTCTCTTAAACAAATTTAATCATCAAATTCTTGTATAAATGCTGAGCTCTCAGAAATCAACCTAAAGATTTTAGCCTTTCCTTGAAAGGAAATAAAGACTAAATTCACAAATACCTTATAGATGGTGCATTAAAACTACCTTGCAGATTCAACACACAAAAGGTACAAAATTCAAACAAAAAGACAACACATATATGCAAGGGAATTCCAATGTATTCCAGTAGAATTTCACTATGTCAATACATTTCCAAATCTAAAAAACATCCTAAGAAGTTCAACAATGGAGTCTAAGCCTTCTTCTTACAGTAAAATTTTCAACATTGTTTACAATTAAGAGAAAAACCAAAGATATAGCAAAAGGAGGTCAGTTACACAGAACTGACAGTTGTCCACTTAGCATCAAAATATCTCCAATATTCCTCTTCACCTGATCTGCAACTAATTCTCTTCAACAGATCCACATTCTTACAATCATTTCCCAAACAGACTGGATTCTAATCTCAAAATTTCTAGCTCGTACTGCTCTTTCCCACTTCTCTGAAACTAAAAACAATTATTTCCATTAGATTCCTTTTCTTCTCCCATTTTTGAAAACATATAACATGCCTATTGTACACTCAAAATGTGCACTTCTCTAAGTCATTACTTCCAAGAGAATCCATGGATTGCAAACTTTGAGAAAGCGACTTAGAGCTCCCTAGGCATGGAGTCACAAGGGTGTTTAGAATTCTCTCAACTAGAGCTATTAAGCGTATAACCTTGCTAGTAAACCATGTAATGGGAGATTCAAAGAGACAAGGGCAAGAATGACAATATCCTCAAGAATCAAAATAGAAATGTAATGCAATACTATGCTAGAAATGAAGATGCAAGAATGCAACTAAGCTATGAAAATGAGAGTATTACAAGCCTTTGCTAATTAAACTAGGTGAATTAAGCTAGAACATGAAAGGAAAGTAAACTAAAATGCCATGAAAGCTAAGCTAAATGCAAGAATGAAAGCTAGAATGCAAGATCTCCAAAGCTCCAAAGTCACCAAGAAAACTTGCAGCATAAGATTAGCATAAAGAGTGGATCCTTTGAATGAGGAAAGAGTTCTCCTTTTAAAGATAAATGGACCATGGAGATTAAGAGGCAAAATATTTGATCAAGGGTGGAGTTTAAAAGTGGGAGCACTCCATGTGCACAAGTTTCCTCCAATGAGAAAGAAGTGTTGACTTTTGAGCCTCATGTGAAACAAAAAGGTCTTTTCTTCTTTTTATAAAATAAGAATAATACTTTATTTGTGCAACTTAGGATAAGAGGTAAGTGGGGGATTTTTTTATTTAATAAAAGGAGAGGGAATTACTTTTAATTAAATAAAGACTTAGGATAAAATGGTTAATCCATAGAATATAATCAAATAAATGATAGAATTAGGATTTGATCAAGGGAATTGATTTAAATTTGAAAATATTGCAAAGCATTTGATTCAGGAAATTGATAAATTAAAGAATGGGGCCCAAAGTCTAGGTGACCATTTTAGGGTACATACATTTTCCCCTTTTTGACTAATGTGAGGTCGATTTGGGATCACATGTAGTCAAAGAATGAAGTTGAAATGTGAGATTAATTTGGGATCACAAAACAACCCAGACATGTGTTCGATGGATGGGAACACATCAAGACAAAGATAAATTGATTGAAAAAGACAAGGCCAACACCCCTGTAAATAGATAATTGTCAAGTCTCAAATAAGAGATAAGAATGTCAAGAAAGGTTTGATAAAATTGAATCAAGGATTGAAGTTTGATAGGTACTGCCCCCTCATGATCAAAATCGAAATGAGATAGAGGAGAAATAGTAAATTGATAAATTTGATCAAATAGAACTAAAGGTAAGGTTCTTGATGTAAGATGAAAGATACAAGGATCATAGAACTAAGGTAGATCATTAAGCATAAAAGATTATGCCCCAAGGTTGAATTAGAAGAAAAAAAATGGAGTGAAAGAGAATGGTAGATAGAAGTTTGGAAGAGGTGAAAAGAAATGGAGAAAATAAAGTGAATTTTCCTCAAGAAAGAGAATGCCTCAAAATCAATCAACTGTTTAAGATAAGAAATTTTGATTGAGATCACGAAAGAAGATAAGGAAATGAAGATCAAAACGTGACCACAGTTGATTAAAAGTCCAAAAGAAAGATGAAAGGAGAGCACTCTCCATATGCAAGATTCAAAACTAAACTAACATGAACTTAAGAATGCAAGCTACTATGAAAAGTGGTTTACTTGCAAGGTCACAAAGCTATTAGACTCTAATAATCATCATCGAGCTTTATTGGTAGCATCGCAAGATCATATAATATACACTAGTATAACTATGTGAATCTGAATATGATCCATATTAGATAGGTATGTGGGAATCCCACCTAGGCATCAAAGACATTTAGGTCAAGATGACTAGTGTGGTGAGGTTCCCTAAATTTGGTATAGCAAGATTATGCTCCCATCGAGACACAGGAAAGTCAAGATGATTACAAGCATGCACTTGCAGAAAATAGTCAAGGATAATACATTGTAGATCCTAGTGTCAAGTGGAACAAGCATGAATGCTCATGACAGTTAGCATCAACAAAATATACCCACAGGTAGAAAATAAATAAAACATGTCCTCATGCCCCCAGTCTTCTAGCTCAGCATCATCAAAAATTATTAGGGAGAGAACATTCAGCAAAGAAATCATCATAGACAACACACAAAGAAATAAAGTCAAATAAGTCTCAGTGAGTCAAGTGTTTAAGTGCGTGTGTGCAGGTCATAGAGTCAAACTTTGAGTATCTCATCTGCCAGTGAGAAATATCACATCATTCTAGATTGCGGGTAGGATATCTGATAAGTGTTGAGAAACACTTGATGCTTAGGGAAGTGTTGAAAAATATAGTTTGGGGTGGTGTTGAAAAACACCATTTGTGAGGTGTCCTAAAGACCAACACATCCAAGAGACCAAAGCTAACACAGTTATGTCCCCTAGACAAAGACGAAAACCAATTCCAAACCAGGGCAACAAGGACAAGGCATGATGGAGAAAGGCTAAGTGTCGAGAGCGCGTGCTAAGAAACAAGGGTGCAAAAGGTCTCAAGTAGCACCTGTTTCCAGGTTTTCACCACTTGACAGATTTTTTGATTTCTTCAATTTTTTTGTATTTTTGCTACCAAGGTGCCTGTTTCTAGGTTTTCACCAACGTACTTTTTCTTTTTAAATTTTTGAATTTTTTGTAATTTTTTAAATTTTTTTAAATTTTTTTTTCAGGATCAATAAATATGTACAAAGGATGCCCCAAGACAGAATGGACATCAAACTCCCAAGCAAGATCACATCATGTAGTCTCAATGTCTAGCAAGGTGGAGAACAAGAGGGATTAGCAAGCTGGTGGAAGAGATGGAAGACAAGAGAATGAAGGAGAATGAAGGGAAGGAATCCTCAATGGAAAACTCCTCAAGAGTACCCAAGCTAGGGAAAAATTATCATGTAAAGCACATTTGGACAAGCAATGAAAGACCAACATAGGATAAGTCACAAAAGCATAATGAAAAAGAAGGGAAGGATGTAGTTCAAAGGAGTAGACATGTCAAGAGGCTTCATAGCATCATGTTTTACTCTTTTTTATTAGATCAATACCAAAGAGGAAAAGGATAGCGAAAGGCTAGAATGAATGGAGGAAAATAAATATGAAGGCTAAACATGAATTAAATGAAAGCAAGATCATCGTAACATAGCACACAAGATAGCCAAATGTTCGTGTATAGGTCAACATTGTCAAGATCAAAGAGAGAAGATGGAATTGATGAAATATGTAGAAGAACTACGCATGATGCCTGATTACCAAGTTTTCATCATGATACTTATCCAAGGTGCCACAAGGGAGTGGTTTTCACCATAGGATGAATTTATTTCTCTTTACTTTTTCTACCAAGGTGCCTGTTTCCAAGTTTTCACCAAGGCACATTTTTCATTTTTATTTTTTTTTTGTTTTATTTTTTTCATTTTTCTATTTTTTTCATTTTTATTTTTTTGGAAGAAGGCAAGCTTTTTAGATAATTCTTCTTAAAAGGATAAACCATGATATGCCAAGGATTCAAAATGACATGCTCAAAAATGCTGATAGGGAAAGGAAGATGGAAGAGAAAAATGGAAAATAAGGTTTTATGTAAAGCGAGTGTGGTTGGAAGATAGAAGGAATTGGCAAATGAGGAAAAAAGATAGAAGGTAGAAGGATAATGAATAGAAGGATTGTGAAAGGGTAGATGGCAAGTAAGGAAATATCAACATCAACACACACCTTAAAAGGTGGTGAGAGGATGGAGGAAATGTGGATGAAGGAATACGTGAAGGAATATGGTGAATGGATAGCAAAGGTTGTGGTTTAGGCGCATGGAATGAAAGAATATTTTTGGAAGAAGATGGAGTGGAAGCCTTCGGAAGCTTGAATGTCAACTTCACTTGTTGCTCAACATTAGAATCTTTCAAGAGAGACTTTGGAATCCATATAGCCCTAGTTTTTCATTTTTTTTTATGATTTAGAGAGAATATCTTCAATGATGGATTTTGGAACCCATACTTGTCTTGTAGTTTTCTTCTTAGATATCTCTTTTGACTTTATGCCTCCATGTAAATTAGAGGAGACATGGTGATCTTCTTTTTTTGATGGATTATTGTATTTCTTCTTTTTCTTGTATTGAAAATTCAAGTTACTTCCAAAAGACTTGGGACTTGTGGAAGAAGAATGAGAATATGAATAGTTTAGATGAGTTGGTGGATGAAAAGGATTCAAGGGTATGCATCTATGTTGATCTTGAGGAAAGATAGGAGGTGGAGGGACGTAAGGACCTAAGATGGATGATGAATTAGGAGAGTTAGGAGGGAAATGTGAAGGGACATAAGGGCCCAAGATGGAAGAAAGATGTGAAGCCCTCAGTATTTGTGGAGGAGGTCCAAGGATGGACATGGAAGATACAAAAAGATAATCAATAATTTCATCCTCATCTATATGACAACCAAGGACATCAGCATCTTTAGAGTGAGTATTAGGATTTGCAATAGGATCATGAACATCTTGAATAGGAGTAACTTCTTTGATAGGATTGTTTGGAGCTTGAAAAGACTTAGGAAGAGTAGAAAGTGGAAGCAAACATGGAGTGGTAGAACAAGAAGATGGAAGACTTTGATCTTGACAAGGAAAGTTGGATAGCATAAGCATATAATTTTTCTCTTGATTTTCAATAGGCTTAACATTGGATGTAACAACACTATTTTTAGTAACCTTAATGGAAGTATCATCTTTGGAAAGCACAAGTGTAGTAAGGTTATTTTGATTGTCAATAAGCTCAATGATGTAAATAGTAGCTTGATCTTGCTTAGGAGAAGACTTAAGACATGGTGGAATGAATGAGAAAGGGTGTGCAGGATCAAAAGAACAATGAAACAGATAAGAGACATCATGAAAAAGATTGGATGACATGGAGAGTTCTTGATCTTGATCTTTCTTTATGTTATTTTCTTTATCATTTTTAGAGTCCTCTTGACATGGAGCCACTTCTAAGGACAAGGAAGCATGTTGGAATTGTATGGAAGACTTTTGAAGAGATGGTGAAGGACTAGCTAAAGTAGGCATTATAGCATATAAAGGCTTAGGCTCTTTAGGTTTAGCATTATTGAAAGTATTTGCAGCCAAGTGAATGTTAGCTTGAGTTTGTTTAAGAGATAGCCCTTGAGGATAACTATAGTGAACCTCATGAAAAGTATTAGGATTTTTGTTGGATGAAGGATTTGTGAAAGATTCGAAAGAATTGGAAGCTTTAGGAAAAGTATGGGTATTGGAGGAAGTAGGGGATGGAAGGGAACCATCACAAGACAAAGGTCCATCATTAACATAATCTTGTTTGAGCGTGTAATCTTTATTTTTAGTATGAGAGTTCTTAGAGGAGACATTCTTATAGTATTTACATTTATAATTAGCATGGTAAGCTTTCTCTTCCTCAAGTAAAGTAGATGTATCATCTAGGTATTGTTCACAGAAATCATCAAACTCTCTTTCAAAATTAGAATCATATGGATCACCATCACGATCTATCCAATGTGACGGCCCATTTCTAGTAAGCACAAGCACATGATTAGGATGACTCTTAGGAGTAGAGGTGTCATAGGTATCACTATATTGTCTATCATCATAGTCATCAATGATGGGCATGTCACTCTTCATGGAAGAGGTATCAAAATGATTGTCATGTTGCTCATTATGGTATGTCTTGAGAAGAGAAGTAAGACTCTTGGGAGAAGTAGAAGAGGAACGAGATCATGAAGAAGAGGAAAGTGAAGACCTAGTGAAGGAAGAAGACTTGGATAATGAGGAATGCGAATAATGTCTAGAAGAGTCATGGTAAGACTTGGAAGATGAGGAAGGATGAAAAGACTTAGAAGATGAAAAATGTTTGGAAGAAGGAGGTTGTGACATGATCATGTCTATGATCCTAGCAAAAGCGTCTGATTCATTCATCTTTTATTTTATTTTTGTCTTAAGTTTATCACTTGTGCAATATCTAGAAGGTCTATTGGAGGAATAAAACTCTTCGAATTGAGCAATCATCAAGCATGGAAGTGACAGAAGGGATGAATAGAAGAAGGTAGACTAGATAATAAGAGGAAAAGAATCAAGAAGACTTGATGAGTCTAGGAAGAAGAGGAAGAGGCATGAAGGAAGAAGAGAAAGGATGGAAATGGGAGACTAGGAAGACATGGGAGATGTGGAGGAAAGAAGACCAAGAGTCATTTTGTGCAACTTGATACCATTTAAGTTCATTTGGATGTTGAGCAATATGTCACAGCACCTAAGATCTGACCTAGACCGACCAAGGAAGACTGGAAGATGACAAGGAAGAAAATAGCAAGTTGGCAATTGATAGCAAATAGCTCATTGGTTGATAAATTGTAGGACAACAAATTGATTATGTGTGATAGTTCATAGGATAGTAGGACAATACAATTTTCCTAGACAATATTTTGCAAGAAGTAGTACAATAGAATCCAGATAGTTGATACGATAATATCCAAGCAGGTGGTGCGATAGTTGTGCAGTATCATATGATATTTGACCAGTGAATGTGTAAAATATAGTTTTGAAGGTAATTTGGTCAAAGTTGCAGGTTGATAAGCTCAATTTCTCAATTTTAAATGCAGTAATAGCAGAAAATAGATAGGTTTGAAAATAGTAAGTGATCAAACGTGTTGTAAAACACTTGAACAAGGGCGAAAGCAACCTTGTCAAGACATGCACTTGGGATATCAAAATAGAAAAATCATATGAGTACTACCGTGATGTTTAATGTTCAAGAATGTTTACATGGGTAGATCACAGCAAAGACAATTCAAGCACTTGCTAGCCTAGAAAGACAAAGGCTCAATACTCAACAACTTGGCCCACACTTGATGTCCCATTGCCTCACACAAAGTGATTGCCCACAATAGATGTTGGCTTTGTCGTGGAAGTGCCAATGAAAAAACCAAAGGAACACAGATGGTGAGTAATCTTCGGGTGATCTGGGTTAGTCCACTAGGATCAATCCTTGTACCAAGATGTTAAGCGGCAAAATCAGGTAGCTTCTATCTATGGTTCATAGTAAGGGCTTCCATTCACAATACCCCTCTTTCTCCCCAAAGGGACTCCTTACCTTGCAGCAAGTAATGGACCTCGTGGCCACAAGAGTACCTTAAGCATTCTTGCTTAGCATTTTCCTCATGGTCACAATCCCACAAGTACTCACACTAGGAGAAGACAAGTACTATGTCTACCAAGGTTTTGTGTCCTTGATAGCCTTGAGTTTATAGTGGGTCGGAATAGTTCGGTATTAGCTTGTCCCCACTTGGGTCGTTCCTTTTGATTGCTCAAGAGTAGGCCCGCTAAAGGATTCTAAACTAAACAAGAAGTGGATTAAACTTTGAGGGTCAGGATTTTTGGTTCACCACAAGGGTGAAGAGCATACTTTCCTATCTCAAAATTCTCTCCCAAACACACCAAGAAAAGTTCAATTATCTCTCTTGCTTTCAAAATCTAAAGATGGGTCAAGATTTTTGGTTCACCACAAGGGTGAAGAGCATACTCTCCTACCACCAAAAGATTCATACAACAAGATATTAAGTGCCTAATAAAAGATGAACTAGTATATGCCGCACTCCAAAATGAAACCAAAGAACAAGCACTTGATTATTTTTATACTTTGGGCAGCCCTGCAAGAAGGTTTAGTAGCCCTTGTGCATTTGAAGCTTTGACATGCATTTTTTTATAGAAAATAATACAAGCAACTAGGGCACACCTACAAACACAACTTATTATCTCCACAAAGAGTTAGCACAATAAAATTAGGTATAATCTACAAATGAAATCCTATCCTAACACAGCAAATCAAAACCAGCAAGCAAACAACCTAAATCTTGCAAAGAAAGAACCAAAATCACTCACTGTCAGGCCTGGGTGATAGTTCTATCAGAAAAAGTTTCGCATGATACTTCACAATATAACAATATGATACTTTCTTTCTTAATGATATTTTGTGCTACCTGCAAGTGACATAAAGTAATATACTAATGCGACAGAATCCTACAAGGGTGTATGATACTTTTACTGGAAAAGTATCACACGACTATGTAATAAACTATCGTACGATACTAGAAGACTGTCGTACGATACTCTATCAGAAAAATGCAGAAAACAACTACAAAAAGCAAGATAAATATGATGAAAAATTAGTGAAAATGAATGAAAAGAAAACACAAAACAGAGCGGTTCTGCCCCAAGGTGGGTGCAAAAAATGTACACTCAAAATGTGCACTTCTCTAAGTCATTACTTCCAAGAGAATACATGGATTGGAAATCTTGAGAAAGCGACCTAGAGCTCCCTAGGCATGGAGTCACAAGGGTGTTAAGAATGCTCTCAGCTAGAGCTATTAAGCCTATAACCTTACTAGTAAACCATGCAATGGGAGACTCAAAGAGACAAGAGTAAGAATGTCAATATCCTCAAGAATTAAAATGGAAATGCAATGCAATGCTATGCTAGAAATGAAGATGCAAGAATGCAACTAAGCTATGAAAATGAGAGTATTACAAGTCTTTGCTAATTAAACTAGGTGAGTTAAGCTAGAACATGAAAGGAAAGTAAACTAAAATGTCATGAAAGCTAAGCTAAATGCAAGAATGAAAGCTAGAATGCAAGAAGATCTCTAAAGCTCCAAAGCCACCAAGAAAACCTGCAGCATAAGATTAGCATAAAGAGCAGATCCTTTGAATGAGGAAAGAGCTCTCCTTTTAAAGATAAATAGACCATGGAGATTAAGAGGAAAAAAATTTGATCAAGGGTGGAGTTTGAAAGTGGGAGAAATCCATGTGTACAAGTTTCCTCCAATGAGAAAGAAGTGTTGACTTTTGAGCCTCATGTGAGACAAAAAGGCATTTTCTTTTTTTTATAAAATAAGAATAGTGCTTTATTTGTGCAACTTAGGATAAGAGGTAAGTTAAGGCTTTTTTTATTTAATAAAAAAAGAGGTAATTATTTTTAATTAAATAAAGATTTAGGATAAAATGGTTAATCCATAGAATATAATCGAATAAATGATAGAATTAGGATTTGATCAAGGGAATTGATTTAAATTTGAAAATATTACAAAACATTTGATTTAGGAAATTGATAAATTGAAGAATGGGGCCCAAAGTCTAGGCGACCATTTTAGGGTGCATACACCTATATTTGGATAAAAATAAAGGCTCCAAGTATTATTTTATGTGAGCAACTGCAATCTCTTGAAAATTTCAAAATTCTCCTATAGTCTGGACTATGCAGGCTTTTTAAATCTTTGTGCAACTTTTAAATTTGGGTGGGCCTCACATATGCCACATGGCATCAGTTGATTGGATGCTCCAATTTAACCATTTCTTTGACCACTAGCATTTGGAGATTGGGAGACTGAAGCATTCTCTAGATCTCTAAATGTTTGTGACTTAACCACCAGCATTTGGAGATTGGGAGAATGAAGCATTTTCTAGATCTTTGAATGTCAATGACTTAACCACTAGCATTTGGAGACTTGGAGACTAAGCATTCTCTAAATATCTAAATGTTATCCACTTCACCACTAGCATTCAGAGACTTGGAGACTAAGCATTCTTTAGATCTCTAGATGTTATCTCTTTGACCACTAGCATTTTTTTACAAAATTTAGTGCTTTATGGTCAGTGACACACATCCCAATGCACTAGTTGTACACACACTTAAGAGCCTCCTTCTCTTTCTTCATTTTATTATGTGAGTGGTATATCTTTTAAACACTTGAAATAGTCATTTCTTGAGCAATGTGGGACTAATATTTTGAAGGCATTGGTGATTTTTTATTGCTGTCAGTACTCAAAAGACCATAACTTTTGATTTTCAAACTAAGTTTTTCTAAAATTTGTTTTGTAGAGTGCACACATGGTCGTCTCAAACATATGTAAAATTCAACCTGACCCAGTTTGTATTTTTTGAGATATGATAAAAAATGTGACTGGTTGTGCATTCACACTTTTCTTTTTATCTTCTTCTTTTTCTGCCTGTACATGCCCAGCTCTCTTTCCTTGTTTCTTCCTTGCATGTGGTACATGTTCTTTACTCTTCCATTTTAATAATAGTGTCATGTTTCTCTATTCTTTATTTCCCCCAAATTTCTTTGTTTCTTTTGTTTGCAAGCATGCATCCATTTGAAAAATACATATCTGCAAATTTTCTCAAGCATTGTGCCAATAATACTTCAAATTTGGTGTGAGACCACAAGTCAAAGAATCAAGACTTCATTCCGAATCTCCAAATTCAACTCCAGACAGTGAGAGTGCTCACAAAGACTTTAAATTACAACTAGAAGAAAATGAAAAATTTTTACCACGCATAAACCGAGAAGCCTGGAGCTATGAAAATTTCCAAAAGTTTAAGATAATTCAAAATATTAATTGGGTCATTGTTGGATTTTAAGCAGCCCACAAAATTTTAGTACTTCCTTTGCAAAATGGTCTATTCTGGCTTGTTCGACAAACACAAAATAATCACTGTAAACTGCCTCAGAAGGAGATGAATTAAAAATATCAAATGGCAAGCTGAAGACAAACCACTAGATCTGGAAAAAGACTCATATGCAAGGAACGAAAAAAATCAACCCTCAACTAGAGATAACTTTCTGACAAAAAATTATGAATTTTCAAAAATAGCTACTTTGTAAAGTTGTCATATCCGCACTTTTCATCAGCATAAAGAACTTTTTGTCTAACCTTGCAATCCACTCAAATAGAACCCTCGTGGTTTGAAATCCTAGGTGAATGATCTATCTCATGCATAGAAAATAAGGCTATAATCAAATTCAATGAATGATCAACTGATGATCCAGAAATAATCCTTGAAGTAGTGCCACCAGAACATCCATTATGAAAGATAGTGAAACTGTAAAAGTTGCATTTGAAACTGACTGAGAAAAGTGATTAATCGGATTGGTCAAAGTTTGAAACTTATTAGGGGGAAACATTTTCATGTCTACAACATAAATCAACCTTCAAATCCTCCTGATCACTAACTGGATGCAATTTGCATGACCTCAAAGTAGGCTACTCAGAAAACTGGACAATGCATTTCTAGCAAGACTTAACAATCTGCAAACAAAATGGCTTTGACAAATAGGTCAAACGGGCACATGGGGAGCTAAAAATTGGCAAGATGACTCACTCTCATGCCTACAACATGATGCAACAATCGGTGTGTTATGACCAATCACAGGGAAATAAATTTAGACCTCCAAATTGGGCTACTTTATACAATTATGGAAAAAAACAACATGCAGAACTTTGGGAACACCTTCAAAAGCCTATTCCCTAAACATGCCAGAACTGAAAAAGAAATCTCAAAGCCATTGCACGTGTCAAATGAAAGACAATGAACACCATACCCTAATGAGTCATCATGAAAAACAACAGCCCACATTTTCCATGCACCTCAAACTAAGCATCTTTAATGATTTTCAAATACTAATTTCAACACTTAGACAATTTTTTGCAATATGGACTCAAAAATATAGATTGGATTTTTGAGCTCCAATAGTAGCTCTGATTGGGGATGCATGCCCCATGTGGGCATGCAGAGAATCCAGAATCTTTGGTAAGCAAACCACCCAAAGAGAAATCATCTTTAACATTCTTATTACTTCTTATTACTCCAAACCTTGAACTTCTCAAAAACTTGGCTCCTTATTGAAAACAACACCACTTTACAAGGTGTACAAAATATACACAAGAAACTTCAAAATGCCAAAGAAACTTCAACCTTTACCTCTATCAAAAACTCGGTCTCTTCCTTGAAACTCAACTGGCAATCTGAAACTACCACAAAACTTATGATGACAAAAAACATCATGGAACATAGGTTGGACAATATCTTCAAATTTACAATCACCTATGCCCTCTCTCTTATGTCTCCCCAGAAACTCATAATCTGGAAAATAAACATCATCAGAATCATCATATATTGAAACACATGAAAGGGGACAAATAACTGGTACCTTTTCTCCTTGGCTACAAATATCTAGCTCATCTTTAGTGTATGCTTGCACTTCAAAAGTAAAGCAACTATACTCACACTCATTCAACTGAACCAAGGAATCTGAAACATCCTCATATGTCAAACCAATCAAACTAAACAAATCTAATTTATCTTGATAAATCATAGCTTTATCCTCATAAGGATGATTCACACAATCAATACCATAGATCAGTTCATCTTCATTGTCAACAATGTCCAGTGCTAGAAGAACCAAACAGTCATTAAGTAATGCATTCTCATCAAATGAACAACTCTCACCTTGCATTACCTTTCCTCCAACTGACTTCATTGGAGCTGAAAATTCAAACTCAGCCGTGCCACTGATATCACAATCTGAAAATGAGTTACCCTTAGCAAATTCACTTTCCTAGGCACATTCTTCGAACAATGAATTAGAAACCACATGGAATTGTTTCTCATAAACATTAAAACAAAGTGTTGGCTGGTTCATATCAATATCTTCATCATATAGCACATTAGTAACTTCAAAAGACATGTCCTCATATTCATCTTCACATACACTTTCAGCAGAGAAAGAAAACTCAGAATCTGAATTAAAACATGATTCATCACTATTGCTATCATCACATGAAAAATCAGCATTATAATCAACCAAACCATCTTCACAAGTACTGGATAATGAACTTCCCCATTTGTCTTCAATCTTCATAACTTTATATTCAGCTTCATTACCATTCAAACACATAGAAGACTGAAAAGAAAAATCATTTGTAGCATGAGAGAAATCTCATGACAGGGCATTAGAAACAAACTCATTCTCAACCTTGGCCATGCTTCCACAATCTTGCTATCTCAAATGTAACAATAATGACAAATGTTCCTCATCCATGGATTCATTAAAAACATCATTTCTCTCAGCACTTACATCAACATTAGTAACCAGGAATTCATTCTCATGATTAACCTCATTATGCAAAGGGAAAGATGTATCTTCAACAATCCGGAAAAGCTCATTACCTTCATTGGCTGAAAAAATTTCTATCTCTTCATCAACAACATCTCTAGCAGTAACATTCACTCCACTTTCACATACAACACTTTGGTCAATACAATTAATACGGGAATGAAAGCACTGATGTTGCTCACCCTTTTCCTGATTGTTCATCTCATTCTGAAAATACAAACCAACAGAAGTATGCCTTCTTGTAACTCCATACTTCAAATTGCACTCAATATCCATAGCAAATTCAAAAGCCTGATATAAACTTTGTGGTTGTTTATCCCTCAATAGGAAACTTATCTTTTTGCCTAATGCACCCAAATAGACAACTAAACATATCTGATCATGGGGCCCACAATTTTCAGGGATATCCATTAATGTCTTAACAAATCTGCTATTAAACTTTGGTATCAATTCATCTTGTTCAATCTGGACTTCCATAAATCTATCTAGCAATAATTTGACATCTACCCACCCATCAAACTATTCAATGAAGGATGAACTCAACTCATCCCATGAAGAAATTGAAGTTGCAGGCAGGAATGAGAACCATTCTTTTTCATCTCCTTTTAGAGTCTACACAAACAACCACATCCATAGATCTTTATGGCAAACATCAAAATCATACATCACATCATCAAAATATTGAACATGCTTCTTTGCTGATTGAGACTACCTCCTATCAAACTTTGGCAAATATCCTTTGATTCCATCATGGATTTTATTAGGATAGCCAAGTATGCCATCATAACAAAATGCCACATATCCTTTGACAAAAGAACTCTTATGAACATCCATTACTGGTTGGAATCTTTACATACACACTTGAAAATCTTCAAAACCAGTAACAGGAAATCTATACTTTATTTAACTTTCTCTTATCACTGAACTTTTCTAACATACTTCACACTTATGACTTAACTTAAAATTCAATCCAGAAGTATGTAATTCTACTTGTCTGTCCTTTCTTTTAATGACAAAATCACTTGATAAGGACCATGTAAATACATAAAATATTGAATGGAGAATACCTAGAATGTGCTTGTTGAATGTTGTTGTTTACTTTTCATTTGACTAAAATCTGAAACAGAGCTTCACATATCAGGTTCGTTCTAGCATAGAGTCACCACCTCTTTTCAGAGGACACAAAATTTTTCACTAATCTTTTATTGAAACATCACTAGATTCTGGGCATTCCTCATAACAAAGTCCCACATATTTTCACAACAACAAGCTCCAGGTAATACAATTTCAGATCTGAAAACAATTTTCAGATTATAACATTTATGAGACTCTTCCCCAAATTGAATAGAGCAAGACCCTGGGATACTTCAGCCAAGCAAGGAATCAAGCATCTTAAACTTGCTATCATTTATTTCTTCCCCAGCAGAGTTGTCAATTTGTTAGTGCATTTTCTTGTTGAATCCTAAAACACAGCCCTGAGTGCCTAGATAGAATTATATGATTCCTTGACTCTTGACTCATACAAGAAAAATACTAATTAACAAGGACCAATCCCTTCTACACTTTTATCTCATGGCTACAGGTAGGTGTACCTATTTTAGATCCACTTCTTCAAAGGATCACAATATTAGTCAGTATCCTTGATACAAACTCTATCTTATTAGCTCTTTCAAACATACATGAAAGTAAATAGTCTTTTAAATTTTGGTTGATGATGAAATCCTGCAAATTGAGGATATACCAGTGCCTTATCCTAGGGCAGAGAGTCAGATAGAGAAACCTACATCTACAGAAATCTTCTAAATGAAATACAAACAAATCCTAGGTGAAGTACCTTACAAATTACCCTCTCTTAAACAAATTTAATCATCAAATTCTTGTATAAATCTTGAGCTCTTAGAAATTAACCTAAAGATTTTACCCTTTCCTTGAAAGGAACTAAAGACTAAATTCACAAATACCTTATAAATGGTGCATTAAAAATACCTTGCAGATTCAACACACAAAAGCTACAGAATTCAAACAAAAAGACAACACATATATGCAAGGGAATTCCAATGTATTCTAGTAGAATTTCACTATGTGAATACATTTCCAAATCTGAAAAACATCCTAAGAAGTTCAACAATGGAGTCTAAGCCTTCTCCTTACAGTAAAATTTTCAACATTGTTTACAATTGAGATAAAAACCAAAGATATAGCAAAAGGAGGTCAATTACACAGAACTAACAGTTGTCCACTTAGCATCAAAATATCTCCAATATTCCTCTACACCTGATCTGCAATTGATTCTCTTCAACTAATCCACATTCTTACAATCATTTCCCAAACAGACTTGACTTTGATCTTGAAATTTCCAGCTTGTACTACTCTTTCCCACTTTTTTGAAATTGAAAACAATCATTTCCATTAGATTCCTTGTCTTCTCCCATTTTTGAAAACATATAACATGCCTATATTTGGATAAAAATAAAGGCTCCAAGTATTATTTTATGTGAACAACTGCAATCTCTTGAAAATTTCAAAATTCTCCTATAGTCTGGACTATGCAAGCCTTTTAAATCTTTGTGTAACTTTTAAATCTAGGTGGGCCCCACATATGCCACATGGCATTAGCTAATTGGATGCTCCAGTTTAACCATTTCTTTGACCACTAGCATTTGGAGATTGGGAGACTGAAGCATTCTCTAGATCTCTGAATGTTTGTGACTTAACCACTAGCATTTGGAGATTGGGAGACTGAAGCATTCTCTAGATCTCTGAATGTCAATGACTTAACCACTAGCATTTGGAGACTTGGAGACTAAGCATTCTCTAGATCTCTAAATGTTATCCACTTAACCACTTAACCGATAGTGGCGACATTTCTCAAACCAATGCTCACGAAGAGGGACAGACATCGTGGGAAGTCAAAAAGCTCAGAGAGGGTAAAAGTCAAAAGTAGAAGTAAAAAAGGGATTTTCACCCCTTTATATAGTTTTTTAAACTCAAAAGAGGTAACTTTGACCTAAGAGAGGACCTTTTCATCAAAATTGACCTAAAAACTCAAATGTATCATCAAATTAGCCAAATTAGGGGCATTTGAAATCTAACGGACTGAACATCGATATCAGAAATGAAATTAAAACTCATTATAAATTTAATTACATCAATATCAAATTGACCTAAATCATTGAGATTATCAAACAATGATCAAATTTTATTTCATTTCTGAGGGGGCATACCATTGGATAAATCAACATCAACAACATCATCAACAATCGAGAGACCAATCATCAAATCAAAGAGAAAGCTTTTATTGAGAAATTTTTCATAATCAATTGAATGGGGCATCACATCAAGATATATTATACAATCAGGTATCACATCAAAATATTTCATCAGATCAACTATCATATCAAGGATCCATCATCAAAACGACCATCAAAGTATCACATCATATCAAAATGATCATCAAAACTACATCAAGAGTGTCACATCATCAAAATCTACATCAAATTCGTATCAGACATCAAAGATTGACCATCAACAGAATCAGGACCTATCATCAGCAAGATTAGAGTATTCTTTGAATCGACATACTTCGCACGTCAACTCAAAGAGGGGTATTTGTAATCACCTAAAAATGGACAAAAGAAATTTAATGATAAATCAAGTCAAATCAAAGCAAATTTAGGACAAAATTGAAGTAATTGAATCACAATGCATAATTAGCCAATCAAAATTAAAATCAAATCTTAATTCGAGATAAATCAAAATTGAGATTGTTTTAATCAAATGCAATCAAATCAAAGTACAATTAAATCAAATAATTGTATAGTCTTGGATTAAATCAAATTCAACCCATTCAAGGGGTACATGGCTAAAGAAATGAATTTAAATCAATTAATAAATCTTAATTTCCCTCAACAACCCAAAAAGGGAGGAGATTCAACCAACCAATAGGATTTGAGGAAAGGCATTCACATGAATCAAGCCAAATTCAATCTCAATCACTCAAAGTGAAAGAGAATCTTGTCAATTGATCTTGTCTACTTATCCCAAGCTTTGAGGACACAAACTTTGCATTGTCTTCAAAGGGTGGAACCAAAGACTCAACCAAGGCTTAATCATGATCAACTACACTACACCCCCTACCATTGGGAAAATCTATAAAAGGAAGACCAAATTTCTCATAATTCATAACCACACATCTGAGAGTTGCATTGAACCTCTTGCAATTTGAGCTTAGAAAGGCAATCTAGACATAATTTAGTTTTAATCATTTATCTTTCTCATTCTAGGATTGTCATTAATGGAAGCCTGCTGAGAGCTTTTCATTAACATTCTTAATTAGAGAACCATAAGATGCTTAATTGTCAATTTCTAGCTTAAATAGATTGCTTAATTGTGGTTTATTTAGTTTCTATTTCATTTATTGTCAATACTAATTATATGAAGATACTATTTCTAGTATACAGGTTCGACCATGAGTTCACCATGGGTGACCAAGTTGAAATTTTGATAGTTTGATGTAAGATAATTAGTTAAGTTGAATTCTGGATTTCTGTGATGATTGAAGGTTGATTATGAAAGTAGTCAGTCATCCGGGGTCCAAAAATTTGAAATCGCTATTTTGACAATATATTTGATCCCGAAAATGGGTTCAGAACATCGAAATTAGCCAGGGGTGCTTGCTTGGTGATCTGTTAAAAAGACCTTCATGCGATACTCAGTCCTTATGATGTGTTTAGCATAGTTTTGAAGAATCATTTGAGTGTCAAGTTGATTTAGGCAATCGTGAGATAAATGCAATCATGCAAAGTGCAAAATGAAATGCAAACCTAAGACCTAGGACCTAGTCACTGATCATGTGTCAGTTGTTTTCATCACTGAATTTTTATTAGGTAACTGGATAGATCAATACAACATCCACTATTTAGGAAACTATGAATATATGAATATTGATTTGCATGCACAAAAATTAGTACAATGTCCACTGGCTATACAACCATGGGCATATGAATATTGATTTTGTTTTTAAAATGTCAAATTAGATATAAGCACCAAGGGACAAGCACCAGGATGACCTGAATATCATGACCATTTTGATATAGAAATTTTTATAAGCATCAAAACATAGACGTCATGATGACCTGAATATGCCTTGCAGTACAAACACATAGACCAGTCAAGAGATCATTCTAAATCTAGTGTGAATTACCCATAGTGACCCTTTAGCGTTCACATCCTTAGGTAAGATCGTGTTTCACAGTAGGAATGAGAAATCACTCAAAAAGACAATAGTTAAATCAAACTTCCTTGAATTTCCTAGGTATCAATGGTCGAGGTACTCATGGCCATCCAATATGAGATGAAGGCTCTTACAGACGGACACCATTTCAATCCAGAATTTCCAAAGTTGTTAGATTTTCACTCAAAGTAGAAAATAAAGAAAAGATTATGCCCCCAATCATCACTCTCTAAACCCTAAAAAGGACATCATTGAAGAGCTCGAAAGGACACAATATGCAAAAATCTCAATGTGAATCGATAAGCATACAAGGAGATAAAAGCAGTGATGCATAGAATGTTTTTAGTTGGTTGTTGATGTTTGTTTATGTTTGATTGCAAAATCCTTTCTAGAGAGGAGACTAGCTAACTGACTCAGATTGAGCTTCAAAGGACTTCTGACTGGATATGACATGTCTAAGATACTAAGGACTATTGTAGGATATGACTTTGATTTCCCCCCAAGTTTGAAACATTGATAGGATACGGATGCTTTTGCCAATTAGTGTATAGACCGACTTTATTTAAACAAGGATATATACAGACTAAAGCAAACTAAAAGCTAGGAAAGACCAAGATTGTGCTGATAGATGGAGCATTCTGAACAAGTGGCACCCATTTGCTAGGTTTTCACCATCTTGGTAGATATTCTATTTTTTCTACCAAGGCGCCTGTTTCCAGGTTTTCACCAAGGCACTTTATCTTTTTCTCATTTTTTTGTATTTTTCAATTTTTTTAATTTTTTTGTACTTTTGATATTTTTTATTTTTTTGTGATACATCAAGGAGCCTATTGCTAGGTTTTCACTAGGATGATCATTTTTTCAAGACTTTTTATGATTTTTATGATTTTTTCAGGACATTTTTTAATACTGAATGCCTTAGGCGTAGAATTTCTTCAAATGCAGAATGTTGATTGGTTCTCAGAGCTGTTCTCCTTTAGTCATTGAGATTCGATAGGCTCTAGAGCCAAAAGTAGTAGTGATAATAAAGGGACTCAGCCAATTGGGTTCAAACTTCCCCTTGCACTCTCTATGTGATTGATTTTTAGGATTCTCTCTCAAGACTAGATCACCAACCTGAAATTCTTAGTGTCTGACTTTCTTGGTGTAGCCTCTAGACATTCTTTTCTGATATACTCTCAGATGATCATATGTTTCTTGTCTACACTCATCTAGTAGTTCAAGTTCTTGCAACCTAGATAATCTATATTCATCATCAGTTATTAGACCATGCATTCTGATTCTTAGTGATGGGATTTCAACCTCAATAGGCACTATCGCTTCAGACCCATAAACTAAAGAAAATGGTGTAGCCCTAGTGGGTGTTCTAATACTTATTCTATAGGCCCAGAGAGATGGATTGATCATGAGTTGTCAATCTCTTCCTATTTTATTAACTGTACGATGCAATATTTTCAATAGATTCATGTTTGAAGCCTTTGCTTGTCCATTCCCTTGAGGATAGTAGATTGATGACCAATGTTGTGTAATCTTGAATTTGGCACATAGATTATCTAAATCTTTGTTCTTGAATTGACCACCATTATCTGTGACTATAGAGTGTGGAATACCATACCGACATATGATGTAGTTTAAAATGAACATAGAAATTTATTTGTCGATTGCTTGAGTCAAAGGGACTGCTTCTACCCATTTTGTGAAATAGTCTGTAGCTGTAATAATATGAGTATGTCCATTAGAATAATGAGGATGTATGGCTCCTATAAGATCAAATTCCCATTGGTGAAAAAGCCATTGTGTAGTAAAGGGAATTAGATCTCTCCCTGGTGCATGAATTAAGTTACCATGTACTTGACACTTTTGACAATTCTTTGCAAACTTGATTGCATCTTTCTCCATTTCAAGCCAATAGTACCCAGCCCTAATAAGTTTTTGAGCTAGTGTTAAACCATTGGAATGTGATCCACATTTACCTTTGTGGACTTCCTCTAATGTGCGTTGAGACTCTTCCCATTCTAAAAATCTAAGGAGTGTACCATCTAGACCTCATTTGTATAGATCATTACCAATGATGACATATCAAGATGCATTGCAGATAAGTTATCATTTCTCATGGTGATTAAAGGATTCCGGAATGATTTGGTCTTGGAGATAGGAGAAAAGGTTTTTGTATTGGGATGAATCATGACCAACATTAGTGCAGATCATGTGGGTTTTGGGGGAATCATATGCAGGATAAGATAGTGCTTCCACTAGGAACTCATAGCATAGCTCATGTTCAGGCTATTCTAATAAAGTAGATATTGTTTCCATAGCATTAGTAGTTTTGTTCTCTATTCTAAGAATTTGTTCAAAGGTGATATATATGAAATATTTATTTAGATCATCTACCATTCTCTTGTATGGGATTAGCTTTCCATCTTTTGTTTGATACACATCATTGACTTGGTGTATTACATGTTGTGAGTCTCCATGAATGTGTATTTTTGTCACTCTCCACTCAATTGCTATCTTCATTTCATTAAGAAGGGCTTCATATTCAACAATATTTTTTATGCAAGGAAACTTTATTATGAATTCTTTAGGGATTGAGTATCCTTGAGGTGTGATGAACAATATGCCAGCTCCAGATCCATTCTGTGTATAGGAGCCATCAAAGAATAACCTCCATGCTCTAGAAGAAAGATTCGTGATAGAGGAATCTGGGAATTCCATTTGCATTGGTGTATCATCAAAAAAATGTGCTTCAGCTAGTTGATCAACAATAAATTTTCTTTTGATAGCTTTTCTTTCAACATATTCAATGTCAAATTCACTTAATAGTATCACCCATTTAGCTAATCTACCCGTGAGGGAAGCTTTTCTTAGTAGGTACATAAGTGGATCAATCTTAGCTACCAAATGTGTGGTATGAGCTAACATGTAGTGTCTGAGTTTTTGTGATGCAAAGATCATAGCTAGACAAGCTTTCTCAATCACTGAATTGTTCTTCTCATATGCTACCAATGTTCTACTGATGTAGTATATAGCTCTTTCTTTCTTGTTCTCATCATGTTGTGCTAGCAGTGCCCCCAGTGATGTATCTGTAGTGGAGACATATAGGATCAATGGCTTCCCTTGAATAGGAGGCATCAAAATAGGAGGATTTGATAAATATTTCTTGATATGATTAAAGTTCTTTTCACATTACTTGTTCCATGCAAAAGTCACACCTTTATGTAATGTCTTTGTAAAAGGTTGTGATATGTCTGCTAACTAAGATATGAAGCATCTAATAGATTGTAATCTCCCTTGTAATGTTCTCATTTGACTGATATTCTTTGGATGTTACATCTCCATGATAGCTTTGACTTTAGCTAGATCTACTTCAATTCCTTTCTTTGAAACAATGTAGCCTAAGAGCTTTTCAAAAGTGACACCAAAAGTACACTTCTTAGGGTTCAGTCTGAGATCAGTCTGAGACTAAACTTCTCCATTTGATCTAGTATTTTTCTCAAATCATTTAGATGTTTAGATCTTATCATAGATTTTGGTAAAGTATCATCAACATAATCCTCCATAGTTTGATGCATCATGTCATGAAAAATAGACATCATAGCTCTCTGATATGTAGCACCAACATTCTTAATCCCAAATGGCATTACATTCCAATAGAAGGTACCCCATGCACATGTGAAAGTAGTTTTCTCTTGATCTTTTGGAGCAATTTTTATTTGGTTGTATCCACAAAAACCATCTATTAAAGAATCCATCTCAAAGCCCGTAGTCATGTCCACTATCATATCAATGTTAGGTAGTGGAAAATCATCATTAGGGCATGATTTGTTTACATCCCTAAAATTTGTGCATACTCTTATAGATTTTTCTAGTTTTGATATAGGTACAATATTTGAGATCCATTCAGCATAATCAATAACATGAATGAATCTGAATTTTAGTAGTTTCTCTAATTCAGCTTTGACCAAGAGTGCAACATGTGGATGCATCTTTCTCAATTTTTTCTTAATAGGTTTGATGCCTAGAGCTATAGATAAATGGTGCATTATAAGATTAGGATCCAACCCTGGCATATCTAAATATTTCCATGCAAAGTTGATCTTCTTTTCTTTTAGTAATGTAGTAATTTTTTTCTTTTCTTCTTTTGATAAGGATTGTGCTACATGGATCAACTATGGTTTTTCTGTTGTTCCCAAGTTGATAGATTGAGTGGGCTCAATTAGTACTAGAGATCTATCTTGTAAATGACTCAAAAGGACATCAAATATCTCATCCTTAGGCTCCTCAAAGAGGTTTTCATCTTCAGATACATCGTTTATTTTTACTTTTGTAGGTTTTGAGACTACCACAAAGTGGTTTTCACCTTCAGAACTCCTTTTATTTTTATTTTTATTCTTATTCTTTTAACTAAGATACTTGATGTCCAACACCATCATGCTAACGCTTGGTTCACTGATGAAATTCATCATAGGCTCAATTGCATTGAGGTAGCAAGCAAGGGCATAGTCATTTGGAAAGGTATAGATACCTTGGCTCAGATTCATGGAGGTTTGATCAAGAAGTTCAGGATGTTGGAGAGTCAAAGTGGGGAAAGATTGGGAAATAGTGTTTACAAATATGGATCTGTCATCATTGGTCCTAACCTAACTCTTGAGTATTACAACTCAAAATGTTCAATTCATGAATAGGCTCAATGTCATTGTGGGAGTCCACTTCAGCCATCAGTGGATCAGACTCATTAAGTTCATTATTTCCCTCTAGACTCATGTTGATTTTAGGTGCATATTGGTGAACAACATCAATATGTTTTTCTATGATAAGCTCATCTTCCTCTGGAATGAATCCTCATTCATAGTCATTTGATTCCTCATCTATGCCTCTAGGAAATCTGAGAACGTGTGTAAAGTTGGGATGGATACCCCAAGAAGGGTTACCCTCAGATTCTGATTTGAATTCATACTCATGAGAATCTATCTCAAAATAGCTTCCACCTTCCTCCTTGTCTATTTGGTTGTCTTTGAGATTAGCTAGTTCTTGTGGTGCAACTGTCTCTTGTTCCATGGTAGGTTCTTGTGTGTCTACCACATTGATTCTTTTGATTGGATCAGCTTCTGCTTCAAGAAGGTCTTTTATTTCTTTAGGCAAATGATCATAAGGAATGAGCTCATCAGTGGTATCTGAATCATCATTGTTAGATTGTTGTGTTGTTTCCTCCTTTGATTCAATCTGTTCTAAGACATGCGGGGAGTTCTTGCTAAGATAGAAAGGCTTCTTTTGATATCCTAGACCCATTGTATTCTTGTTTGTTTAGCCACGATGATCAAGAGGTGATAGAATACCCTTACCTTGTAGTCCTAGAGGCCCTTTTCTAGTATATCCCATCTTTGTGATCAATTTGTCTCCTAGTCCATATGAATTCTGAGGAATTTTTCTTGAAGTGGAGTCACATTTCTTGACTGATTGGGATTGGGATAAGATTTTGGGGACAACGGGAGAGATGTGAGAGATAAAATAGGTTCCATTGTGTATTCTCCCATACCATTGTCTTTGATTTTGACTTCTTTAGCAAGTTCTTCTATCTTGGAAGTTGATACAATGTCTAGCTGCTTAGTGGAAGATTCTCTATTATTAGGAACAAGTTTATCATCACTTTCTTTCAATGCATTTCATGTTGTAGATAGATCAGCCAGAATTTTCACCTCTACTCCTTCATAAGGAAATTTCACACATTGATGGTATGTGGAAGGAATAGCTCTCATTTCATGTATCCAAGGTCTCCCTAGAAGGATGTTGTAAGCCAAAGGTAGATCAAGAACTTGACATGTGATGTCTCTGCTAACTAGACCTGTTCTGATAGGTAAGAAAATTTTTCCTTTGGAAGATCTTTCTTATTCATCATATGCCTTGATAGTTATCTTCTTCTTAGGATCAATGGAAGCTTCAGATAATCCCAACTATGTGATCAAGTTGTAAGAACAAATGTTGAGACCAGTGCCTCCATCTATCAACACGCATTTGACATGATGGTTTTGGATCAAGACTTCAATGTGCAAGGGTTGGTTATGCCGATGACTTAAAGAGTTGTCATCTTCCTCTGAAAAGGAGATATACCATGGAGATGTTAGATGACCAACCATGGTCTGGAATCTATCTAAGTCAAGGTTGTCAGGAACATTGGATCTGAGTAAAGCTTTGTCTAGAATGTCTCTATGAGCTTGAGATATCTGAAGCAACTCAAACATGGAGATTTTTGCATTTGTATGCTAGATTTGTTGGACAATACTACATGATGTTTGCTTCATGTCTTTAGGATTTGATGATTAGAGGCAGCCTTCTATTTAGAAGCAGACGAGAGATTGAAAGGCATCTTAGGGAAATTTGATGAATCTAGGATTTGTCCTTGTAGATGCACCTGAGCTTGTGATCGAGTAACTGCATTTTTTGATTGATTATCTCTATCCTTTCTTACAATTGTGATGACATTGCAACGCTCAGATAGGCATGGTTCAACCATATTTATGACAGCATTGTTTCTAGAGTAAGCATAATTAACTTTAGAACCCACATTAGGCTGAGAAGATGAATCTCCTTGACCATGCTTTGGAAATGGTTCCATGAATGTTGTCTGATCATTATTGCTTTTATTATTGTCAATTATGATTTCTCCATTATTAATTTTTTCTTGTATGATGTGTTTCAAGTGGATGCAGTTATTAGTTTTATGACCCTTATTGTGATGGAAGTCACATAAATCATTTTCTCTCCACCATTTTGGTTTTGGTTCAAGATCAAAGACTTCTATCTTAGGCAAGGTGATGATGTTGTTGGCCAACAGAGTTTTCATGGAAAATTCCAAGGACTCTCCAAGAGGAGTAAACTTGCATTTAGGATTTGTAGCCCAAAGTTTATAGTTAGATGGTTTCTTGTTCAACTCTATTTATTTTTCCTCTGAGGCTTTGATAGCTTGGGTGCTAATAGTGAGATTGAAAGTGGGTGCCTTAGATGGGGCATGGATAGTATCAACAACACCATCTGTGATGATGTCTTTATTCTTGTTCCAATTTTTGCATTTGTCTTTAGAACTAGATCTAGATTCATACTTGTCCTTTTGAAGTGATATGTCTCCTTTTTGTACAAGTACTTTCTCAATTTTGATTGCATTTTCTACCATCTTATCAAAGAATGTATGATTTTGCATTTGTAAATGGTAGTTGATTTCTGGACCAAGATTGTTGATGAAAATTTCCAACTTCTCAGTTTCTAGAATAGGTCTAGCATATAGAGAAAAAAATTTCCTCCATCATTTAAGAAAAGTTAGGAATGGTTCTCCTGAGTTTTGCTTCAGATTGCAGATGTCGATCATGGTGACCAGATGTTGGATGTTGTAGGAGTATTGTTGATAGAATAGTTTGATTAACTCCTCAAAAATTTTGATGGTTGGAGGAATTTTTGAGAACCAATGAATAGATGACCCTCCCAAAGATCGAGGGAAAAGATGCATTAAGTAGGTTGGTTCATGCATGAACTCCATAGATTGAGTACAAAATTCTCTGACATGATCTTGAGGATCAGAGTTTCCATCGTGTTTGTCATATTTAGGCATCTCCACTCTTTTAGGGAATGGTGACATGTACAAGTCTTTATAAAATGGAAAAGAGCATAGAGCCTCCATGGAGAACTATTTAGGTTCCTTTTCTTTTTTGAGTTTGTTGAGTTTGACTTGCATGGCATGCATCTATTTCATCATAGCGGTGACTGGAGTTTCTTCCTCATGTGTAATGATATCTTCAACATTAAAGTTGGGAGGAAGTTTAGCCCCTTGATGAACCAACTCTAGGAAGTATGTTTCTCTGTCTTCTTTCAAGAAATGCCCCATCATTCTCTTGAAGTCATCATCATTTTGATATCAAGAAATTTTAGAAGGTGTGGGTTCGTGATCCGCACTATGTTGAGATTTATGTCCTTGGGACCCTTGGCTTACACCTCCTCCTTGAGACATAGTATTGTTAAGAGAAATACCAGGGATTGATCAATGAGGATTTTCTTGATGACCTACATGGATTGATGCAGGGAAAGTTACTTGATGACCTGTGTGGATTGATGCAGGTGGAGTGACGTAACCACCTATCAAGTAAAGATTTCCCAGAGTGTTTTCTACAAATTTAGTTGTGTCGAAAGGTTGATGAAATGTCTTAGCAATCATAGAAGATGTGGCTAAAGAGAGTTTGGGTTTTTCTCCTTGTTTTCATTGTGATGAAACTCTAGTTTCCACCATTAACCTTGGGTGAAGCAAAAGAGAAAGATGAAGACAACTGAGGAATGATTTGATTCAAGAAGATTGAATGATGCAACCTTGTCAAGATTGGACCGATTGAAGATAGGATTGGATGTAAATGAAGGATACTATGCCCTAGTAGTATGGGTAAATGCCCAAAAGATGGTGGACATGAGCTCGCAACACTTAGCCATTTTGATGAAGATTGAGTTGAAGATAATTTTGACAAGGTTTTGACACAAGATGAAAAAGACTCAAATCAATAAATCAGAAGGCTAGATCAGACTCAAGAGACCACTTTAGGAAAATGATTGAATTATTTCTAGTTTTTTCTCTATTCCTAACACAATGATTTGTTTGACAGAATCTAGAAGTAGGCTGTAAAAACTGGATGCCTGGCAATTTTAGCAAGTTTCTGGAAATTTTTCAAAATTTTGATATGAGTTTCTCCAGGCTCGTACGAGTCTAGGTAGGCTCTGGAATGACAATTGACAAGACTTGTATGACAATTTCAATGCTTGTATGACAGTTGATAGCAGGTTTTGACTTTTTAATTATGATTTCTGACAAAGCTCGTACGACAATATACAAGCTCTCATATGACAATCCAAGGGTTCTGATATGACAAAGGGTCAAAACTCATACAACTTTCTAATCCTATGGGATGACTTTTGACTCTAGAAAGGACTTTTGTTTCAGATTTTGTAATTTTTCAATTTTAAGAATCGATATGTTTTGCAAGGTTCTCTGTCCAGATTTGAAGTTTGTTTCAGGATTGTTCATTTTCAATAACCAAGTAAGTAAACAAGTGCATAGAACAAAAAGCAAGTGATTTCAAGTACGTCTGAAAATAATGAATAGGGGACAAAGCAACCCTGTGCATGAATAATCAAGTGACTTATTTTGCTAATCCCTAGGAATGCTAGTTCTGTATGTTCCCAAAAGTTTTTCAATAACACACATAGTCCTAGAAAATGAAAAATTTGGCCTCGCTAAGGTTTGTAGTAATGGTCTGAATCTACAAATTTTATGATCTTAAGAGGGAAAACTCCAATCCAGGTGCACCGGGGTTTTTACACAGTCTGAGAATTTAATCCATCAGGAGCTACTAGGGAGATCTGATAGCCCAACAAGAGACCACACCTAGGAAGACTTCCTCCACAAGGAAATTTATATAGTGTTCATTGCTACCATAGAGAAAATGGCTATTACCACTTGAGGTTCCATCCATGTGGTTGACCCAATAAAGGGAATGTCCACTATGGCTAACCCTCTCTAAAGTTGACTCACAAAAGATACCACATGGGGACTTGGTCTAGATCCAAGAATTTGAGTTTCTGATACTACCCAAAAAGGGAGTAGACCATAGTCCTCTAGCCTTATTACTTTTACCCAAACATAGCAGCAAGATTAATTTGACACACTAAGACTGAAATTATCTCACCAAGATTTGTGATGTCAACAACTATGCTCTATCGATCTCTCTGGAGAGAGAACGTATCAATCAAAAGCTGAGGACCAAACCAAGTAGAATGTGAGACAATCATAGTATCCTCCCTACCTACAAGGGGATCTATCATCAAGAAGAGCTTCGCATGCATGAACAAGTGAATGAAGCCCACTCTCTCTAGATCATCCACAAATAGTGTTCATAGGGCCTATTTACTATGTGTAATAGATATGGAAAAAGAAAATCTATGTTCATTTTTATAGCCCAAAACTGAAGTGTTAATTATGAAAGCTAGAAAGGCACACAAGCTTGACATGTGAGAGTTCATTTTAAATCCAAATTGAAATTTTATTAGACCATAGCAGAATACCTAAATTCCTCACAACACGCTTAGTAGATTTTACCTATTTTAGCAATTTTTCTTGCTCTTTTCTAGTCAGAATCAACAAATACCAATAAAAAATAGAAGATCTCAATTGTTAGGGTTAGCTGTTAGTCCAAATCCAAAAATCAAATCTAGAAAACTACCTAAAAATTTGAACTGACAATTGAATTCTGATGGCAAAACTCGTACGATAGTAAGTTACCTCTCGTACGACAATCTAGAAACTCATATGATAGTGGGTGTCTTCCCACACAACAGAGTAGCTCCCAAACAACAATGTGTAAGTTTTGATATGAGCCTCAAAAATCTCAACTATCGTACAATAGTCAAGAGGTTTTGGTACGACTTTCTAACAAAAGTCATACAAAAAATGTACAAATAGAATCTAAAAATCACAGAAATGGCAGAAAATGATAGAAAATTGAATGAAATTGTCAGAATAGAAATGGAAACCCATTTCAAGGCCCCATGGTGGGCGCCAAAAATGTGTTGTTGAAAATTGTATCTAGCTACAGACACAACACTTCAGTAAAACATTAGAGGTTAGCAAAATCACAATCTGCAAGTAATTGAAACTAAGCCAACCAGGTGATTTACTGCCTTCTAGTAGGTGCAAGTATGTATTCTTAGATTAGACCGAGATTAGTGATGATGGAACACCTAAATGAAGGATTTGAATGCAAAAGATGAATAACTGTATGAATGCGGATTAATCTATATTTTTGTATTTTCTATGCAATTAGGATGAAAAATTATCTGAATCTAATCTAGAATTGAATGAAATGATATGCAGATTTAATCTAACAATGATATGAATTGATATGAAAATCTATGCAAATGTACAAAAAACTATGAATGCTTATGACCAACAATGAAAAATCTCACAAATCACCTCTCACAAGTGCTCAATCCTTCAGCTGCAAATTCACCAGAGTAATTGTGCAAATTTGAGAGTGGTAAATTGTGAAGAGCTGAGCCTTGTTTTTATAGAAATCCAGGGCTTGAGGATGCACTGAGAGAAGCCATTAATCACTCTTGATAAACTCAAGTTGATTTTTGAGTTAACAAGAAATTAGAATTAATTAACTCACAAAATCATGCAAAATCATGCAAAAATAGCTTTTTGACTTAAATCAGAAGTTTAGATCAGCTTTCAAATCAAAATAGATGTTGAGTTTCCAAAAGATAACAACTTGAATTGATTTTCTAATTTAAAGTTTAATTGCTCTTTTAAATGTGCATAGATAATTATGAATTAAATAAATAAATAAAATGATTATTCTTCAACTTAACTGATTTTTGAATTAAAATAATTGATTTATGGGTTAATCAATTATTAAATCAAACTTTTATTCAATACTATATTATTAAATATTGACAACTGACATTAATTAATTAAATAAGAATTTAATCAATTAGTCATAAGATTTTTGAATTATTATCAAAATTAAATAATACAATTTAGGAATAAATATAATTAAATGTAATTAAATAATTAGGTGGTAGAATTAAATCAGATTAATTAAATATTTAGAATATTCAATTAATCAAACTTTAGGATAAATAACATTTATCGCCAAATAATTATCAATTAAAGATAATTAGGATAACATAGGAATATTCAAGGAATATCCCCCCAATGTAGAATTAAGATAATCAATTAGGTTTTTGATAAATTGATGTGCAGATGTGCCTTAGGTTAGGACTTTGCTATCGATTTTGATCGATTTGTTGATGTAGGAGGTTAATGAACCTATAGCCCATTTTTGGGGTATTACAAGCATCAATCAAGAAAGGTTCAAGTGAGCTTGGACCAATATAGAATGCCAATTTTTGTATCATGGACATATGAGATGGGAGAAGATTACTTCTGATAATATCCTTAATTTTTATGTAATCTTCCTCAATATCCTTTAAATTAATGGGTTCTAGGAAAGATGCAGGAACATAAGTGCCAAAAACCCCTTGAATTCCTTCTTGGTGATTGATACCAAAACCTATCCATTATTATCCCTCACAACCCTTGAAATTGGGTCATACCTATTAGCCACTACCTTAAGTAAATCCACATCCATAAATACATTAGGAACCACCAATTTTCCTAAGTCATATTGCCATGTATTTGATAGAGGGGAGTGAAGATGACTTTGGACAAATCACATTCTGAACATATCCAACCCTAACATAGGAAACTTTTCATTTTCAATGTGAATGGCCTTATCAAGTAAACCCTCACATATGGGCTTTCCAACTAAGAATTTTTCCCCTATATATGGACCATTTGTTGAGGGTTTCAAATGGTCCAAAATACCATTATACAAATTCCTCTTTTGGTATTCAACTTGGCTAGAATGAGGTCTCTGGTGTTCCATCTAAGAAAAAATAAGGCTTCAAATTCAAAATTCAGATAAAAGGGGGGAAACTAGGGCTTTGATAATTCACAATTACAATATAGAAATTGAGAAAATTTCATCTCAATTAAAACACTACCTTGATCCCAAAATGTATAGATATCCTTTCCCCACACTCCTAGAGAAATTCACTAGAGATCACGACTCAAAAAAATCCAGGAAAGAAAGAAATATACTTACAATTTTATTACTGCAGAAAACCCTAAATTCAATACTACAACTCCTTGTTTGAAATTCCTTTAGCTCTGGAATAAAATTACCTCTTGACTTAATTCTTGGTGAATGAAAATGGAACTAAAATATCCTTTTAACTTAGTTTGAAACAAGTTACCACCATCCTATCTGCCATTAATCTTCATACGAGTGATAAAACAATTCAAATTCCTGAATTGACAAGTTTGAATTTTGGTAGTCAATATCCTTGCATCGGACAATCTAGGTCAGTCAATCTCTCATTAACTTATGACCCAAAAAATGGGCCCATCAAATGACCAATAAAAACTACCCAAGTCACCACCTCATCATCTATCCCTACCTTTCACTAGCATTGGCTGGCCAAGGACATGTATCAAGATCTCACGATTCTGTAGTCCTCAAGTTCCTTGCATCTTCGATCATAGGATCACAAATGACATGAAATATTCTTGTAGTTTATCCTATCATTGTATAAGCCATTTAATCCTTTTTGTTAAATGTCAAGCACCTTTTCCTGTAGTTTAAAATATCTTTGTTCATTCGAGCATGTGTAGAAAGATGGGACTTTAAGTTGTTTGATAGATAACCCTAATGCAATCAACATAAAATATTAAAAATTTTCAATAGTTCCTTCAACCATACAGAGGGTGACAGATGGAAGCCTCCCATTATGTTGTGGTCAAGTAAGTCTTCAGTGGGATTTCATCACAACATCATGAGGTAAATGAAAAGGAAACACGTAGAAGACTGCCATAAAAGTAAAGGGGACCCACCTAGAATGAATGCCAAACCCTTAATATATATCACTTAAAATATGGACCACTAGCTGACTTAAGAATAAAACAAAGAGATTTGGGAAAAATCTATGGGATGTATTGTTAGCCCATTTTCCAGTCAATGAAAAAATCCAAAGAAAATGGTCTTTTCCTGCAAATCTCGTGAAAGTAGCCATTAAATTTGTCAAAGTATGAGAATAGCATTTGTCCATGAGCAAGGGTTTCAATAAAATTTGTCTAAATCCAGAAAAACCCTACCCAAGTCTATTTCTTCATTACCTTTTCCTGGTCACTTAAGTCCCTTTTTTTGCATGTGCCTTTTCTTTTCACATTATCTCCAAGCCCCAAGTTGTTAGTCTTTTCATTCAGTGATCACATGACTATGTGTTCTCTTAATCTCATGATCTTGGCAGTTAAGTGTCTTGCTTTCAGCAATCCAGTGAACATGGTTATCTCTAGATCTTGTGATCAAATGGCTAAGTCATGAAACATCCAGTGATTTAGCAAGGACCATAGATGAAAAAAAATATCAATAGTTGGCATGTGTTCTCTAAATGGAACCAAGATTAAGGAATTTATCTGGCAACTTGGAGATAAAGGTGTTCCCTGAATCTCATGATTCAGCAAGGGTGAGTAAAAGTATTTAGAGAACATGAGAATGTTGTTGTCACTTGATCTTGTGATAGAGGTCAAGTTAAGTTAAAATTTTAGAGATCAAGCGGTGGCTGTTGATGTAGAAATGATCAGACAGTGGTTGCCAAGTCTCCCAATGTAACCATGAGTTAAGAAAATATTCAATGATCACGAGATTGCCTTTATCATCGATTCTCTTAATCAAACCATAGTCAAGATAAACCTTTTGAGATATAGAGATGCCTTCAATCGTTGAATCGCTAGATAAAAGATGAGTTAAGTTAAAGGCTTTGAGATTGAACGTGGACCTTGGATATGGATGTAATTGGATGGTGTTCACCAAATCTCCAAATGAAACCCCAGTTAAGCCAAATACTCTGAGATTATAGGAATGCCTTTGTCACACAATCTCCATACCAGACCCAGGTTAAGTAAAATGTGCTGAGATCTAGCAAAGCCTTCATTTGTGTAATCTCCAAATGACTTAGGGTTAAGGGGCTTTCCATAGTTAGAGATAAAGATAGTGTCGGGTTTGTTGATGTGCTTGCTCTTGATTGGTCACTGAATGATGATGATGATGTGTTCGGTTGATTTTTAAAGGCTTAATTTATTATTTGTCAATTGCATGAGAACTACCTGATGTGCTGAAAAAGATAGAGATCAATAGTCACATTTTAAACTTGATTAGTTAGTCGTTGCTGCCAAGATTTTAAAAAATATTTAAGGGTTTCTGCAGGGTTTAAGATTGGTAAGCAAAAAATGACAAAGCTGAATCAGATTTGATTTTCTTCCAGGACGGTTATAGGTGAAAATTGATGAGAAAGATGTTAGGTATTCATCCAATCTAATTTGTTTCCTGCAGCACCATGCCAAGTTTAATGTAGAGGACTGTTGTTTTGACAAGGGCGGCTAGGGTATGGTGATTGTCAGTTGTTTCCATGCCCTATACACATAAGTTTTCTATTGGTTGTCTTGGCATTATTTTTATTTTCTGCAACAAGAAGTCTATTGAAATTGTAATTGCAATTAGCCTATGATGATGAAACCCAAACAATTGTACAATCGGATTTGATCTGATCCTCCCAAGTTTCCAGGCTTTCCTATTTTCTTTCACTTCTTGTTGAGCATGGTGGTTTTGGTAGTTTCATGACCTAATTTTGACCTAAATGATCCCAAGCTTGCTACAATCCTTTATAAGGATTTCCAAGATCATTTAGTAGGGGTTCCAGTTCTAGTTTATTTTCCTGTTCTGGTCCCATGAGTGGTTCCTTCTATAAATATTGCCCTCTTCTCTTCATATAAGGTGTTTCTTGTTTTCTTTCTAGTTTTCAGATCAGAATTTACTTTGTAATAGTCTTTCTTACGTATAATATTTTAGCATATTCATACTATTTCCAAGTTGTCTCCATTTTCTTCTCAAATCTTATGGGTTAAAGCATCAAGGGTGTTTTGGTCCTTCTATTGTATGTTTGCAATAGAGTTATTTCAAAGAAATAACTAGGGTTTTAGGATTTTCTTTCAGATGTGTATGAGTTGGGATATCAAGGGTATCTTAGACCTATCTTTTAGTGGATGTTGATCAATGTATTGCTTATTTTTGGGTCTCTTCTAAGGGGAGAGTTAAAGTCCTTTGAATAGGTGACTGCATATCTGAGTACATAGGTGGATATTTCAAGTAGAACTTGATCAATGGTGTATGATTGATGTAAGGCATCAACATATTAGACTATGTTGTCTTCTTGTTTCATAGCTCTTTGTTGTAAAGCTCATTTGACTTTGTTTCCCATTGGATAAGGCACTGGTCTATGATAGATTTGGGGTATTTTAGAGATCCATTCTACCCAAAAACTTAAATGAAATCATTTTCCCTTTCATGTTGATAGGAGGAGTAGAAGTATTGATGCAGTCAAGGATGGTGGATCCAATTAAGGATAGTGCAAACCTTGCAGCCAATAATCAACACAATGGAATAATCAATAACACAACAACAAAATAATTGTTTAACTCTGATTTTCATTAACATGCTCAACTATAAGGCCTTCCAGGTTAGGGACAATTACAATCAGAAACAATTTTGCAAGATCACACAGATCTAATACAATCTTAGCTAGTTCATTTCTAAAAACAATTAGCAACTAATGGAAATCCTGAGGCAGATCTAAACTTGAGCTCACAAGCCTCCAAGAAATATCCTTATCTCCAAGTGTGCAAACCACTAGCTCTGCAACTACAAACTATCAGATAACAATTTGATCTGCAAGATCATGCAAGATATTTTCTACAACTTTGCCAACTCTAGCTTTCAGAACCTCAAATTTGATTTGCTAAGTCTCCCAAGTCATGAACTCCCACTGATCTCCCGATGATGATCCTAAACATCTACCCCAAACATCCTATAAATACTAATCATCAACCACAAGTTAGCTAGATGAAACCATTAACTCCCCCCAATAATTATTAAATTCAATACAAGTCAGCATTAAAATAGCCTTACAAACATTTAATTCAACATGTCAGCTTGTAACAATAGCTACTAAAAATAAATGCACCAATTCAGCCCAACAAATCACACAGAACTCTAGTTGGTAAACCAGAACTATTGAGCAACAGTGAAATAACTGAGCATGTCAGGCATCACTGAGTACTAGTGTCAACCAAACACCACAGACATCACTGAGTAACACTTTCATCGAGTGCCAGAGATTACTGAGTTCCTTTAGTGATCGATCTTCCTTCAATGACTAAGAGCATCGATCAAGGTTGCAACCAAGTAACACCAGCCAAACACACACCTCCCATGCAGATTCATCGAGTACCCTAGAATGCCCCTGCATCAAGTATCTTCTAGTTTTCAGACTTACTCTATGCAAGAGGGATATTGCACAACATATGGTAAAAATTCATCGAGGCACAAGTTACCTAAATGATTCTGAAAGCTATTCCATAGTTATGTATCTGCATGCCTATTGTGTGTCAAAAGAAGTCATGTGTGTGCAGATGAGGTATACCCACCTAAGTGATGTGGAGCTTAAAGTGAAGAAGGTCTTTGTACCTTGTGTTGTTAGACTTTCCTTGTCTCTTTCCTGCTGATGGTGCTAGGTTTATGCTCCAAGTTCTCAGTCCCACAATTTGGTTCTTGAGTTTCCACCTAGGGAAGGATGTTGCAAGAAAAAACACCAACAAGATGGTGACTCTACTGGGGAAAGAATAAAGGATAACAAGTTTAAGATGGTTTTTTCCTTGCTTTGTTGAATCATCCCAGAGTCTGGTTGAAAGTATAGAGTCAGATTCAAAATTTTATATCATCTCACCAAGTGTGAGTGGTGACTTTGAGTTCTCTATTTGATCAATGCATGCTTAAAAAGAAAATATGAAGGATTTGCAGTCCTGATAAACAGTGTGTGAAAAAACCTTGGTGAAGTTTTGTGTTGGCTAGAAGGAGATTAAAAAAAACTAAAATATTTTCCTCTTCAAGGAGGTGGTGACTCTACAAGCAAAGAACCTGATGGAGCTACAAAGAAGGCTCTAGATCTACCCTGCTTCCTAGTCAATGAGTTAAGTTTCAACTGCAATACTTCCAAGTATTTTGATTTTTATATGCAAATTTATTTTCATGAAAATTAGTTGTAAGAAATATTTCCCTATCAAGTGTTTTAGCACTAGTATGAAGGGATGAGTGATAGTGGGCCATTCCTTATGGAGGAATACATGCCCTTTTGTTTTGATGGCATTGAAGGTTCCCCCAATGAGTTTCTTACGAAGATTAGGGAATATTTGCCAGATTTTAGTGGTGATGGCTCATGTCTAGCAAGAGAACATTTAGATGACCTTGTTGACTTAATGTTTGAGTTTGATATTGAGCATGAAGATGTTGCAATGAAAATATTAGTTCAATCTCTTATTGAAGATGCAAGGGATTGGTTCTTATCCTTACCTTCATGTTCAATCCCTTCTTGGGAGGTATTGGGAGAAACATTTAAATAATATTTTGATGAAAGAGTGAGTGAGGATGAGTGTGAAGAGAATATTGAATATTAGTACCAAGACACTAGTGTCTCTATTAAGCACACCATCTGTGACACTGATTATGAGGATTTTCTCATCAAAATCTCTACTCTCAAGAGGAAAATTGTAGAGAATGATGCTGAGTGTTGGCAGTTAGAAGAAAACAAAAGGTTGCGGGAATTGGTTGTTCTTCATGTTGTTGATGAAGATGCTAGTGATTCTAGTGTTGATTTTGATGTTGATAATGAAGTTAATGAACATCAAGATATTTAAGATGAATCTACAGTTGACAATGTTTCCATTATGAATGTAGATTTTCCTTCTTATCAACATTGTAGGTCGGCCTTCTTGTTTCAGTTTGAGAATGTTTTGTGTGAAAGGAAAGAAAATGATTATGATGCAGATGATGATTCTTGCAATGTTTTCTTTGCACAAGATGATTTGAGGCTAGAGATGTCAGTCCTTGTTCCAGGTAGGGAAGATGTTTATAGCATCAAAGGTGAGGCCAATGAAAATGAAAATAAGGTTCAAGGTCCATTAAGCAGTGAGAAGATTTTAGTACTCTTGGTCGATGAATTCCAAAGGTATGCACCTGGTGTGGACTATGATTTGCAGCTCCCCATTGACACTGATAATGAGGTAGGTGTTAAAAGTGATGAAGATGATCCATGTTTGTTAGATTTATCCTCATGTAGTGACTCTGTAGAAGAAGAGGATGAAGGCCATGACAATGTTTTGTGATTGTGACAATGTTGAGGACAATGTCTTCAATGATAGGGATAGTAAATTTTTTGATAGAAATAATGATTCATATCAGTTGTCCCTATGTCAGCAAACTTGTGAAGATAGTTTGCACTTGGTTCATGATCCAGTCTATGAATATATCCTTGATGAACTAAGTTACTTAGTGGTTAAGGCATTTTATGAAGAAAAATATGAGGATCCAGTTCCTTCCTAGCCAGGTGAGTTTGTAGTAATGCACATTGATCATTGCAATTTACTCTTTAATACATTACTAGATAGATCTTGTATTTCCAGTCCTCAAGAAGAGGTAACAGATGTTCCATACTTTTTGGAGTATGAACATGATGGTGGTTGTGACTGGAAGAGTATGGGCAGTGACAAATACAGTTTTATTCTTCAGCCCATAGATATTCACATATATTGGTAGCAACAATGTCATGATATTTTTAGGTGTCTAGTTTCATATGTGGATGAAAATCACACCATTAACTTGGGAGGGTTTTCATTTTCCTTTGGCCAGGGCCACCAAATAAATTTCTTGCCTTGTAAATTTTGTAAATATTTTCCTTTCAGTTTTTTGTTTCCCTTCCTATGTTCCTGGTTCATCTCCTAGTTTTTTGAGAAGGTTCCCTATCAGTTTTTATCCAGTGGGTGGTCTACTTCCCCTAGAAATTATAAATTCTTTCTATGCCTACAAGAGGCATACATCTCCAAACAGAGCCACTATTAGCCCATTTTCCAGTCAATGCAAAAATCCAAAGAAAATGGTCTTTTCCTACAAAATCCTATGAAAGTAGCCATTAAATTTGTCAAAGTATAAGAAATAGGGTTTGTACATGAGAAAGGGTTTCAATAAAATTTGTCTAAATCCAAAAAAACCCTACCCAAGTCTATTTCTTCATTACCTTTTCTTGGCCACTTAAGTCCCTATTTCTCCATGTGCCTTTTCTTTTCACATTATCTCCAAGCCTCAGGCTATTAGTCTTTTTATTCAGTGATCACATGACTATGTGTTCTCTTAATCTCATGATCATGGCAGTTAAGTGTCTAGCTTTCAGCAATCCAGTGAACACGGTTATCTGAAGATATCATGATGAAATGGCTAAGTCATGAAACATTTATCGATTCAGAGAGGACCATAGATGACAAGAAAGATCAATGGTTGGCACATTTTCTCTAAATAGAACCAGGGTTAAGGAATTTATCTGGCGACTTGGAGATAAAGGTGTTCACTGAATCTCATGATTCGATCAGGGTGAGTAAAAGTATTTAGAGAACATGAGAACGTTGTTTTCACTTGATCTCATGATAGAGGTTGAGTTAAGTTAAAAGTTTAGAGATCAAGCGGTGGTCATTGATGTAGAAGTGATCAAACAGTGGTCGCCAAGTCTCCCAATGTAACCATGAGTTAAGAAAATATTCAGCAATCACGAGATTGCCTTTGTCGTTGATTCTCTTAATCAAACCATAGTCAAGATAAACCTTATGAGATCTAGAGATGCCTTCAGTCATTGAATTTATAGATAAAATATGAGTTAAGTTAAAGGCTTTGAGATTGAAAATGGACCGTTGATACATATGTGATTGGATGGTGTTCGCCAGATCTCCAAATGAAACCCTAGTTAAGCCAAAGATTCTGAGATTGCGTGAATTCCTTTGTCACGCAATCTCCAGACTAGACCCAGGTTAAGTAAAATGTGCCAAGATCTAGTGAAGCCTTTAGTCACGTAATCTTCAAATGACTTAGGGTTAAGGGGCTTGCTGTGGTTAGAGATAAAGATAGTGTCAGGTGTGTTGATGTGCTTGCTCCTGATTGGTTGTCAAATGATGATGATGTGTCCAGTTGATTTTTAAAGGCTTAATTTACTATTTGTTGATTACATGAGAACTGCCCAATGTGCCAAGAAAGATAGAGATCGATGGTCATATTGTAAACTTGATCAGTTAGCTGTTACTGCCAGGATTTTAAAAAATATTTAAGGATTTCTGAAGGGTTTAAGATTGGTAAGCTAGAAATGAAAAAGTTGAATCAGATTTGATTTTGTTCTAGGACGGTTACAGGTGAAAATTGATGAGCAAGATGTTAGGTAGCCATCTTATCTAATTTTTTTCCTGTAGTTCCATGCCAAGTTTAATGTAGAGGACTACTATTTTGACAAGGGCGGCTAGGGTATGGTGATTGTTAGTTGTTTCCATGCCCTGTACATGCAAGTTTTTTGTTGGTTGTCCCAGTATTATTTTGATTTTCTGCAACAAGAGGTATGTTCAAATTATAACTGTAGTTAGCCTGTGATGATGAAACCCAAACAATTGTACAATTAGATTTGATTTGATCCTCCCGAGTTTTGAGGCTTTCCTATTTGCTTTCACTTCTTGTTGAGCTTGGTGGTTGTGGTAGTTTCATGACCTAATTTTGACCTAACTAATCCTAAGCTTGTTGCAATCCTTTATAAAGATTTCCAAGATCATTTAGTAGGGGTTCTAGTTCCAATTTCTTTTCCTATTCTGGTTCCATGAGTGGCTCCTTCTATAAATATTACCCTCTTCTCTTCATATAGGGTGTTTCTTGTTTCCTTTCTGGTTTTGAGATAAGAATTTTTTTTGTAATAGTCTGTCTTATGTATAAGATATCATTATATTCATACTATTTTCAAGTTATCTCCATTTTCTTCTCAAATCTTATGGGTTAAAGCATCAAGGGTGTTTTGGTCCTTCTATTGTATGTTTGCAATAGAGTTATTTCAAAGAAATAACTGGGTTTTTAGGATTTTCTTTTAGATGTGTACGAGTTGGGATATCAAGGGTATCTTAAACTTGTCTTTCAATGGATGTTGATCAATGTATTTATTATTTCTAGGTCTCTTCTAAGGGGAGGGTTAAATTCCTTTGAATAGGTGATTGCACATCTGAGTACACAGGTGGATATTTCAAGTAGAACTTGATCAATGGTGTATGATTGATGTAAGGCATCAACATATTAGACTATGTTGTCTTCTTGTTTCATAGCTCTCTGTTGCAATGCTCATTTGACTCTGTTGTCCATTGGATAAGGCACTAGTTTATGATAGATTTGGGGTATTTCAGAGATCCATTCCACCCCAAAAATTAAATGAAATCATTTTCCCTTTCATGTTCATAGGAGTAGAAGTATCTTCTAGTTTTCAGACTTAATCTATGCAAGAGGGATATTGCACAAGATATGGTCAAAAGTCACTGAGGTACAAGTTACTTAAATGAGTCTGAAATCTATTCCACAGTTATGTATCTGCAGGCCTATTGTGTGTGAAAAGAAGTCATGTGTGTGCAGATGAGGTATACCTGCCTAAGTGATGTGGAGCTTAAAGTGAAGAAGGTCTTTGTACCTTGTGTTTTTGGACTTTCCTTGTCTCTTTCCTGCTAATGGTGCTGAGTTTGTTCTCCAAGTTCTCAGTCCCACAATTTGGTTCTCGAGTTCTCACCTAGGGAAGGAGGTTGCAAGAAAAAGCACCAACACATATGACAAATTAAAAGGTGACCACATAGAAAATTATCCTAATGACATAAACTTGGCCCCTTTTAATAAATACCAACCCTTCCATTAAAATAACTTAAGGCTTGAACAAAGGTAACATCAAATTAAAACATTGGTAGGGTTTACATAAAAGATCTTGCAAACACGTCATAACCCTAAACTCTAACCCCCAAAACCATGCAAAGAACACTGCAAACATAAGGATTTGACCCAAATATCACTAAGTCATATTTTTTTTTTTCAGGACTCCAAATAGCACTACCATGAGGATTGTAAGATATTTTTTTGGAGTAATAGTGTTTACTTTTTATTGTTCCTAGTATACAGTACACATGATTATGAATTCTGAGACATAGGTTTTTCTGGTGTTTCTGAGCTATTCAATGTTTCTTGTTTATGTCTTATGATCAAGTTTCATTCATGTTACTATATTACATTCATTGGTGTAATCAATTTCAATAATTTTCTTGTGGCGTGTTGGTGTTCTTATTGTTCTTCGTCGACATGGTTGGTGTAACATGTTGCAAATAATTTTGGATTAATTTATGGAGTTGTTGTGTGTTCATAGATGTTCTTCTAGATCATTGACATGTCTTTAAAACATTCAATGGATCACATTGTAATGATGAAATATTTTTTAATTAGGTGTTTAGGTTGAGTCGACCTTGTTTATCTCTACAAGGTTGATGAAATGTATAAAAAGATGTAATCATTTGTAAGTGTGAAGGGATGAGAGAGTATGTGTATGATTTATTGATAACTGTGTGAAGAGGAATGAGTGGAATATGCAGTTGAGGTAGAGATTTTTTGTATTTCATTAGAGCTTTATTGGAATATTGGAGATTCTATCAGTTAGTTCATAAATCAGTGGATTTTTGTCCATAGTGGATTTTAGTCCATTAAGGGTTGTATCCCTTTTTGTTATTCACTAGGTTGTTTCCCTCGGTAATATTTGAGAAGTGAGCTCTAGGAAATGTTCCTGAATGCACGTGTATTCTCTTTTGTAATACTCCTAATAGGGTAAAGTTATTTTAACTGAGTACATCATCTTCTGGGTTTGATCCCCACCATGATTTTTCCCCTAATAGGGTTTCTACATAAATAAAATATTGGTGTTATGTGTTCATGTATCTTTTGGATCGGTGCTTTCATTCTTTAGCTTCAGATATGAGATTAACAGTTTATGTTTGCATAAGATTTTGGTTTTTGGACACAACTAATTCACCCCCCGCCTCTCATTTGTGTGCTATCTTGATTCTAACAATTGTTATCAGAGCTAAGTCCTCTTTGGGAAGCCTAATCCATTGAGGAGATCCGATACAGTATCATTTAAGAAGGATATTCCTAAATTTGAAGGAAAAAATTACACAATATGGAAAGGATTAATGTAGACTCATTTGAGATGCATTAGAGAAGACTACTGGACTATCGCTAAGAATTCGTATACTCCTCTTGGAGATCTATCTACCGCTAGTGTTGATGAGAAGAAGAATTTTGAATACAACATCATAGTTAAGGAATCATTACTAAGTTCCTTGTTTGATACAAAATATAAAAAATGTCATGGAATTGGAGACCACTCATAAAATATGGACAAAATTAGAGACCTCACATGAACGAGATGCCTATGTGAAGCAAGCCAAGATACAAAGTTTGAAAGAGAGATATGAATCCTTGAAGATGAGCAAGGATGTGAACATCACTTAATATAAAACTAAAAATAAAAATTAATAGTAAAATGAATATTTATTAACATTATAATTATTGGAAATATTTTTCTCATTAGTACCTTACTACATAGATAACTTTGTCAAATGGATTCATTTGATCTACCAAAGGATACAGTCGAAGTGATTTTTTTAAAGCATTTTAATAGGTGCAAAGGAGACCCCATTGTAGGTATGAATGAGGAGTATAGATGTTATATCAATATTTTGTTTTATCTAAGAGGCTTTGAGATAACCATTTGTAATTAATTCCTTCAAATGGAACCTCTCAAGGCTTAAATCATCATATTTTATTAAAAATGTGTTATTTTAGCAAAAATCAGCATGTCTAAAAAAGTGTAAACCACTATTGTGGGGTCACCTTACATGCAAAAGATAAATGATTTCTTTGTGGAATTTTATGTTCTTGTGAGAAATTGGATAAAGATTAAATTGTTTCAAAGATGCTCAGATCCTTGCCTCCTGCTTTGATAAAAAAAAGTTGTTTCTATTGAAGAAATCAGGACCCTGACTAGTGTGAAAAGAGATACATTGGTTGGTATTTTTTCTTCTTTTCAAATGAGTAAATTTGGTGATAATATTCATAACATTGAGTCTGCATTTCAAGATAGTATTTCTAAGGATAAGAAAAAGTATGACCTTGGTGAAATTTCATCTAAGATTGAATCTAGATATGCTAAGGAATGAGAAGAGATTGAAGAAGATGAAAGAAAGCTTGAATAACTTGAAGCCTTGATTTATAGGTGAGTTCCTATGGGAGATGGTAAGTATGAAGGAAAAGTTCCTTTGAAATGTTCTTCATGTAACAAGATTGGTCATTTTGCATCTAGACATCCCGAGAGAATTCCTAAGCATTAGTTGAAGAAGTTCATTCCTAATTATTAGAAGAAATGTTGCCTTATTGCTGAGGAATGTGTGATAAATGATGAATCAGAGAAAGACCCTAAGATAGATGATGAATGGGGATTCATTTCTATCAAAGAAGAAGATCCTATCTTTACTGGGGATAAAACATTGGTTTCACATGTTGATTAGAAAGATGAATGGGTTATTGACAATAGTTTTTCACATCATATGACTGGTGACAAAAGAAAATTTTCATGTTTGGAAAGATATGATGGTGGTGTGGTTAATTTTGGAGATAACACTCCTTGTTTGATCCAAGAAAGAAGATCTATTACTCTTGATGGTAAGAATAACATTGATGATGTCTTATATGTTGAAGGACTAAAGCAAAATCTTTTGAGTGTTGGACAACTGGTTGAAAAGGGATATGATCTACAATTCAACAATGGAATGTGCAAAATAATTGGAAGTTCAAGTACTAAAATTGCATCAAGTAAAAAGACTAAATGAATATTTCTCATTTGAATAGTTCTGAAAGAAGATGTTTGATTGTTTAATTTTATGAAAGTTGGTTATGGCATAAGAGGTTGTTGTTACAACTAGCGGTTGTCATTGCATAAAAATATAGACCTATTAATGATCGATACAATAAATAGACTTATAGAAGACACATGAGGCTATTAAAATATGTCAAAAACCACCTATGTGCTAGCAAGGCCAAGGAGACCAAGGGTGCAATCAATATTTCTCTCCATTATAATAATCCCCCTAGCAGAAGTGTAGTGTTAGAACCTATGACCAAGCTCTAATATCACTTGTTACAACTAGTGATTTTTTGTTGGACAAAAAGATCGACCTAGTAATGCCTGATACAACCATTAAACTTATATAAGACACACAAGGTTGTTAAACCATGTCACAAACCACCATTGGACTAGAAGCACCAAGGAGACCAAGGACATAATCAATCTTTCTCACCATTGTAATAGTTGTGTCATGAAAATTTTGATAACATTATGAAGATCAGTTCTACTAGAGCAGTTAGAGATCTACCTAAATTTATGAAGCCTACTAATGCTATATGTAAGGAATGTCAGATGGGTAAGAAAAATAGATCTAAATTCAAGAGAAAAATATATTATACAAATAGTTTGCTACATCTTGTGCATAATGATATATGTGGTCCATCTATAACTAAGAGTTATTATGGTGAAAGGTATTTCATACTATTTGTTGATGACTAATCAAGGATGATGTGGGTAAATTTTCTAAAGGAGAAATTTGAAGCATTTTACAAGTTCAAAATATTTAAGACTATGGTTGAGACAAAAATAGGTTTGAAGTTGAAATGTATTAGATTTGATCATGGTGGTGAATTCACATCTAGTGAATTTAATAATTTTTGTGAGGAGAATGGGATAAGAAGGAAAAATTTTCTCTGAGGACTCCACAACAAAATGGTATTGCATAAAGAAGGAACTGAACTATCCTAGACATTTCTACCTGAATATGATGATTGAAGGGAATATTCTATGGATCTATTGGAGAGAGGCAGTTGCGACTCCAGTATACACATTAAACCATGTACAAATCAAGCATAGAACTGGTAAGACCCCTTATGAGATTTGGTATGGTAATAATCCTACTGTGAAATACTTCAAAGTTTTCAAAATAAAATGTTATATCAATAATGATAAAGAATTTGGTAAATTTGATCCTAGGAGTGATGAAGGTATCTTTCTCAGCTATTGTAATAAGAGTAAAGCATACAAATGTTATAAAAAGAGATTGAGAAAGATTGTTTAAAGTGCTAATATTAGAGTTGATGAAAGTAATCGAAGACAAGCCAGATCTTGTGAGTATGATATAGATGATGAGGATATTAGTGCAAATCAGGGAACACAAACTCCATCATAGAACCAATTGTAGATTGTTCCTAGAATTCATGATAATGAGAATGAATCAGTGAATGATGCAAAAGATCAAGAGTTAGGTACTCATGAAAATCCTAAGATTTTGAGGTATGTAAGAATGAATCATTCTAAGAATTAGATAATAGGTGACATTTAAACAAAGGTGTTTTGACTAGTGGAAGATTGGCACAAAATAGAGAAGAGATTTTTTAGATTTCAAAGATTGAACCTAAGAATATGGATGAAGCATGCAATGATGAATCATGGGTGAAATATATGCAAGAAGAGTTGGATCAAAATGAGAAAATTAAGACATGGATTCTTATTCCAAGACCTTTGAACAAAAATGTGATCAATACTAAATGGGCATTCAAAAACAAGATGAGTAAAGATGGTGAATTTGTAAGGAACAAAGCTAGACTTGTTTGAAAAGGGTACCCACAAATGGAAGGTATATATTTTGAGGAGACTTTTTATCCTATAGCTAGAGTTGAAGCTATTAGATTATTTCTTGCATATGATGGTTACAAAAATTTCAAAGTATATCAAATGGATGTCAATTTTGCATTCTTGAATGGTGAGTTGGAAAAGGAAATTTATGTTGAACATCCTGATGGATTTCCTTTGACTGATAAAAAAGATAGGGTTTGCCAATTGAAGAAAGCACTGTTAGATTGAAATAAGCCCCTAGAGCCTGGTATGAAAGATTGGATAAGTATCTTCTTAAACTTGGTTTCAAAAATGATACTATTGATAACAATTTGTATTTCAAAGTTGATCATGAAAATATCTTGATTGTTGAAGCCTTTGTTTATAATATCATTTTTTGTGGTCAAGTTGAGAAAGGAATTTTATAATGAGATGCAGAATGAATTTGAGATGTCTATGTTCAGTGAGATGAAATTTTTTTTTGTATTACAAGTTACTCAATCATAAAAGGGAATTTTCATGTCTTGATCTAAGCATGTAAAATAATTGTTGAAAAAGTTTGGAATGGATGACTACAAACTTGTTGGTACTCCTATATTGACCAGTTGCAAATTAACTAAAACTGATGATTCACCCAGGGAAAATTAAACTAGATACAAATCAATGATTGGTGGATTTTTATACTTAACAAAAACTAGGCCTGATATTATGAACACAGTTTGCATTGTTGCTAGCTTTTAGTTAGAGCCAAATGAATCTCTTATTTTTGTAGTGAAAAGAATCTTCAGATATTTGAAAGGGATAGTTGACTATGGTCTACGATATCCTAGAGATGATGATTTCACATTGAGTACCTTCACCGATGCTGATTGGGTAGGTAATGTGGATGATAGAAAGATTATAAGAGGTGGTGCATTCTTCTTGGGGAAGAGGTTAGTTGCATGAGAAAGTAAAAAGAAGAATTGTGTTTCTCAATCTACTGTTGAAGATGAATATGTTTCTACTTATATTAATTAAATATAATTGGTATGGATGAAAAAAAAGTTGAAAGATCTAACATTAAGTATCAATGAAACTATTTCTATTTATTGTGATAACTCAAGTGCAATCAATATTTCAAAGAATCTTGGGTTGTAGTAAAAAAAGAAAAATATATCCATTTAAGTATCATTTCTTGAAGGATAAAGTTAGTGAAAAGTAAGTCAAGATGGAATATGTATCTATTAAAGAGAATATTGTAGATATCTTCACAAAGACCTTTCCAAAGGATACTTTTGAGTATCTCCAAGGTAAGCTTGGGGTGATTGCCCCTCCTGATAAGAGCTAGTGATGCATTGAGATGCATCAGTCCAGTGCTATTATAGATGATACTTTTCATTTGGATTGAAGTTTTTGGTGGCTGCTACTCAAGGGTAGAAGTTAGTCTTATGAGGTATGTTCTTAAGTTTTGGGAGAGATATTCAGTTGTTTTTAGATTCTTTGACTTATTGCATAAATGTTCTTTTCTCATTGATGTCAAAGGCGGGAGATAGCCATGTGAAAAAAATGTGTAAAACTAAGAGATATTTGGGGAGAGATATATTATGGTTATTGTTGGTAGTATTGTTGATCTGATATGTTTCCATCAATGCCAAAGGGGGAGATTGTTGGGATGTTATGCAAATATGTGCTTCAACGTTCACTATCACATATTTGAGAGATGTTTTGTCATTGATGTCAACATATTTATTTGTTGCGATAGTATTGCAGAGATGTTGCAAGAACAATCGGTCAAATACTTAGATTGGTATGACTACTATATTGCAGATCTAATTATGTGAAGCTAAAGATGTGTTGAGGTGTTTCTGTACTTGACCTATGTCAAGTTACAAAGGTTTGCAGTGAGATTTAAGTTAGTTATGGTTGATTTATCAGAGACTAATATTTTGGGTATTTAGGAAAAGACAATGTGATAGTATTTGGATTAATGTGGATCACTGTGATAGTGTTTGGAGATTTGAAGGATATGACATGTTTAGGAGTTGAATTTTTGTCCTTGACATGATTAGATCATCCATTTGAGAATCACAAGCTATGTTTCTGGAAAGATAATGTTTATTGTTTATTGTTCTTGGTATATAGTACAAAGATGATTATGAATTCTGAGACAAAGGTCTTTTTGAGCTATTCAATGTTGTTTTTTTATGTCTTATGATCATTTTCCATTTATTTTGTTGGATCACATTCATTGGTGTGATTGGTTTGGATAATTTTCTTGTGGTATCTTGGTGTTCTTATCATTCTTGGCCTAGATGGTAGGTGTAACATGTTTGGAAGGATTGTAGTGTAATTTATGGAGCTTTTACATGTTTGAGGATGTTCTTATGGGTCATTTCTATGTCTTATCCAACACTAGTACAATTTGCACCTTTTTTTGATAGAATATTGGTCAAAGTTTCTACCCAAATGGGTCGAATAATCAACCAACTAATTGGTCACTATTTTTTTCATTGAAATATTGACATGTCTCTTTAATCGTGGAATGTTCAAAGCTAATCTTGGTAAAAAATGACATTGGCAAGTGGTGGTATATTAGTCAAAAATTTGACCAAAGTTGGTCAAAATGCCTTCGCCTATCCGACCAGGATGCGAAAACCATGATAGTCATATTTCAACCAAATTGCGTCGCAATGTAGACCAATATTGGTCAAAATATTTGGCCACTCTGACCAGGATGCCAAACCCATGATGCCCTAGTTCGATGAAAAATGGTCGATTATTAGTCGATGGTTCGATACAGATTAGTCAAACCATCAACTAAGGTTAGTCAAAATTTTGACTAAATATGAAATGTTTAAAAAAAATGAACGAAGATAAATATCCAGACTAATCACCAACGACATCCTGATCGGTGATTAGTCTAGATATTTATCTTCAGGTGTCCACACTCATTTTGTTGCTTGTTGCCAATGGGTCCCTGCTCATTCTATTTTCCAAAATTCTTTGGGCTCTAGCAATCCATCTGCTTGTTGGGGATACTGGTGGTGTTGTGAACAGAGTCCTTAACCAGCCCTTAACCTGATGAGTCCTCACGTTATCAAATTTTCAAGCCTTTCTTGAGAAAATCACCTGTCTCAAAGGATGTGGACCTAATGGCATTGGCCCGTTATACCCAAGGATTCAGTGGAGCTGATATTATAGAGATTTGTCAGAGGGCTTCCAAGTATGCGATTAGATAAAATATTGAGAAGGTAAGTTTCAATTGTGGTGGCTTTTGCAAACTAGATTTGGTTTGCATGTTTGCAGCATGGAAGTAGTGTTGGGGATGCTAGTGGTGTTGCGAACAGAGTCCTTAACTAGTTGTTGATGGAAATGGATGCTATGACAGCCAAGAAAATAGTTTTCATTATTGGTGCTACAAATAGACCCGATATCATCGATCTTACATTGCTAAGGCCTGGCCGACTTGACCAATTGATTTATATTCCCTTACCTGATGAGTCCTCACGTTATCAAATTTTCAAGTCTTGCTTGAGAAAATCACTCATCTCAAAGGATGTGGACCTAATGGAACTAGCCCATTATACCCAAGGATTCGGTGGAGCCAATCTTATAGAGATTTGTTAGCGGGCTTGCAAGTATGCTATTAGAGAAAATATTGAGAAGGTGAGTTTCAATTATGGTGGCTTTTGAAAACTAGATTTGGTTTGCATGTTTGCAGCACATGGAAGCAGTGTTGGGGATGCTGGTGGTGCTGCAGAAAGAGTCCTTAACCAATTGTTGATGGAAATGGATGGTATGAAAGCCAAGAAAACAATTTTCATTATTGGTGCTACAAACAAACCCAATATCATCGATCTTGCATTGCTAAGGCCTGGCTGACTTGACTAGTTGATTTATATTCCCTTACCTAATGATTCCTCATGTTATCAAATTTTCAAGTCTTGCTTGATAAAATCACCTATCTCAAAGGATGTGGACCTAATGGCACTGGCTCGTTATACCCAAGGATTCAGTCAAGCTGATATTATAGATATTTTTCAATGGGCTTACAAGTATGCTATTAGAGAAAATATTGAGAATGTGAGTTTCAATTGTGGTGGCTTTTTCAAACTAGATTTGGTTATGAATTTATTAATGCTTTTATTTGAACTGGTGTGTTAGAATTTTACATTTTTTGATTCAATTTTCCTCAACTTGTATCTTATTATTGACAGGTGGTTGAAGTTCCAAATGTCTCTTGGAAAGATATTGGAGGGTTGGAAAATGTCAAGAGGGAGCTTCAAGAGGTACACTATATCTGCTTTTCTTTTCTTTTAATGCAGAAAGTCTGCTATGCAAGGATCGAGATATTAACTAACAAAATTCATTATGAGTTTGATGTAGACTGTTTAATATCTAGTGGAGCATCCTGAGAAATTTGAAAAATTTGTCATGTCTCCTTCAAAACGAGTGTTATTTTATGGATACTAGGTTGTGGAAAGACATTAGTGTGAAGGGCCCTGAATTTTTAACAATGTGGTTTGAAGAGAGTGAGGGAAATGTGAGGGAATTTTTTTATAAAGCCAAAGGATGAGCTCCTTGCGTCCTATTTTTTTATGAACTTGATTCTATTGCTACACATGTGTGTTGATTTTTTATGAGTGAAGTTCAAGTTGAGAACTTGATTCTATTATAGAGATTTGTCAGTGGGCTTGCAAGTATGCTATTAGAGAAAATATTGAGAAGGTGAGTTTCAATTGTGGTAGCTTTTGAAAACTAGATTTGGTTATGAATTTCTTAATGATTTTTTTTGAACTGGTGTGTTAGAATTTTACATTTTTTGATTCAATTTTTCTCAACTTGTATCTTATTGTTTCAATTTGTTAAAAAAAAAAAAGTGAAGATAAATATGCAAAGTAATCACCAACAACATCTTGCTCGGTGATTAGTCTAGATATTTATCTTCAGGTGTTACTTTGCATTAATATATATTGCTGTGTATTTTGTTATGTTACTTTACTATTTGTTTTTTAATGGTAATTAGTAATTTTATTAATCATAACAGGTTAGAACCTGGCTCGAATTAGGGATAGCTACATTATTTTCTCTGCCTGCTGGTCTCGACACCCAATAGGTCTTTTCTTTTCTCTACCCTCTGGTGTGGTTGCTACCTTTCTAGCACTCTTCCCATCATCCAAACCATCCACTCCCTTTGTAACATTGGTCACTTTACATGCATTTCCAATTTCCTAATTCAATGTCTCACCATGCACAACTTGAGAAAAACTCTTTTGTTGCTTCAACTTCTTCTCCACCGTATAATGATGGTGTGAGATGTCTTTCCACCAGGATGCCCTATCTGAATACACCTCCCACAATAGAATGGATTCCCTTTGTAATCCAGAGGTTGTTCCTAGCACCCTTTACTAATTTTAAGTAATTTTATACGATCACTAGCACATTTCATGCATGGATGAGAAACAGTATCCAAATTTTCTAGATTCTGAGAAGAGGTATGAGTGGACGCCAAAGAAGGGTTATTTGTGAAGGTTTTATAGATGTAGGTTACTGAATCATCATCTCTACACTGGTACTCAATATGGAAACCCTCGTATGTATATAGCCCCTCTAGCAAATCTCCACATCTAGAAAATCTCCACAAAAATCCCTTATGGCCTCCACTACATATACATCTTCTCAGAATCTAAAAACTCCCCATCATTGATTCTCATAAATGTACCAATTTGGATAGTAAGTCTAATTTAATTTGTCTATGGACTGAGACCTTAAATTATTGAGCTTCTCTTTGTTTCGAGAATAGTTTAACATTCTCTACTTAACAGGGCCAAACACGTGAAGGTGGAAGCTCATCTGGTCCCTCCTAGGATCCTCTTATGACCCTTTATGACATTTTATGACCTCTAAGATGTATTCTTAGGGATTGTAAAGGGTCTTAATGGGTCATAAGGGGTCCTAGGACACAACAACTAGGAAACATAATTGTAGGCATCATGGTCACATTTTTTTGGAGACAACATAATTGAGTGGTATACCCAGATGATGTAGAGAAACTTCAGGTCCTCTGGTTCCAAGTTGACACTACGGGATCCAAAGACCATAGATAAGGAATAAACTTAGAGAGCGGAGGAGGGCCATAATGACAAAAAATAATACAGGACAAACCTCAACTAGTTAAATGAGGCAACCGCAAACATTTTAATAGATTTTTATTATTAAATAATGAAATTTGCATATACTAGTGTTCTAAGCCCCCTCATTACATGATTTACAATAATAAATCATGTAATGAGGGGGCTTAGAACACTAGTATATGCAAATTTCTTTATTTAATAATAAAAATCTATTAAAATGTTTGCAGTTGCCTCATTTAACTTAAGGTTTGTCCTATATTATTTTGGTCATTATAACCCTCTTCTTCTCTCTAAATTTATTCCTTATCTATGGTCTTTGGATCCCACATTGTCAACTTGGAATTAGAGGAGTAGAAGTTGCTCTCTATCATTTGGGTATACAACTCAATTATGTTGTCTCCAAAAAAATGTGACCATGATGCCTACATTTATGTTTCTCAGCTCTCTACAGTACTCTTCTTCAATCTGTGTTTAGCGATAAGCATCTTCTTCTTCTTACTAATTGTAGCCAGAGCTTCCTTTCATTAGGATTCAACTCCACTTCCCCCATCTCATCATCCTCGTCACCCTTAGTTGCCATCCTAAGCCCTTCTTCCCTCTCTAGTTATACAAGCCTCTGCAAGATATCTGGATCAATAAAGTCTACAACATTGTGTCCATCCATGATCTCAAGAATATCATCTTCTTTCCACTCTTCATTTTTAAAAAAATATACCACTTCTTCAAGCTTATAGAGTAAACTCTAGCCCCACCATTTTCATTCTCAATATCCTTCTCTACCTTCATGGCCTCCTTGGCAGCACACGCCCTGGCATCCAAAATAGCTTGAGGAATACAAGGGGGCCTCTCTTTCCCATCTCGCAGCTTGGGCATTGCAACATGAATCCTATTGAAACAACTACTAATAATATTTGAATTCATCTTAATTTCCACTCTCTGCTCCAACAACCTCTCGTATACTGCTTTCTTCACCAGAATCACCCCTTCTTCCTTCAAAGCACTCATAGAGAGTAGCACACCATCATCCCCCCCCTCTTGATTCCCAAAGAACCCACCCATATTTTTCCCAGCCTCAAATCTCATCTCCACAACCAATTTTGTATCCTCCTCTGGTAGTGTCTCTAGTACTAGTTGCAAATCAATCTTATTACAAACTATAATACAGACTCTTGCCAACATTAGGGTACCCACATAACTCTTACCTCACCTATTCGAGGTAAGCTAAACTCGGTCCAATTATCTTAACAATGGTACACATCTGTCCAAGTGCAGCAACCTTCAAATATTTGTAGAGGTAAAGAGAATCCCCATATTTTATTAGCCTAACATAGTCTTTGGCCACTTTGGAAATGAGATTGAGAGTAGTATTGATTTGGCCCTTAGCTAGATTGATCCTTAAAAAAATTACAAAACTGAACCAATGACATGTTTACAACAAAAAACAAATTACAAAACTGAACTTGGTGCAATGAGAGATTGGAAAAAGGAAGTGGGAAGGTGAACTTGTGTGGAATGGTTGTGGGAGTGACTTACAAAGTCAGAGAACTCTCTTTGATCTTTGAGTAGGACTGATTCCTTGAGTTGATTCCAAGTTTCTTGTTGAATCCTCAAGTTGAGTTGGCCTATTTAAGGTGATAGTAGAGGTCTCTGCATCAACAGTCTACAGAATTAGACCTTTATTTTAAATGTATTTAACACAAAAAAATTACAAAACTGAACCAATGGTATGTTTACAACAAAGAAATAGAATGATAATAATATGCTGAAAATTCTATTATGTTTAATACACGCCAAAGGACCAGTAGGAGAGAGAGAGAGAGAGAGAGAGAGAGAGAGAGGGGGGAGGGGAATGATGAGGATATTGATGCTCCACTTAGCCATTACCTTAGAAAAATGAGCAAGAAGCCAAAAAAGAAATGATTGTAATTAACATTTTTTTCTAATGAAAGAACGTTGTCTTAATGGATGTAATTTTGTACTAGTAAATGTTTATGAATGATGTGTTAATGAATTTTTTACTAACACAAAATTCATGAATAATTCATTAACACATCATTCATCAACATTTACTAGTACAAAATTACATCCATTAAGACAATGTTCTTTCATTAGCAAAAACTGTTAATTACAATCATTTCTTTTTTGGTTTCTTGCTCATTTTTCTAAGGTAACGGCTAAGAAGAGCATCAATATCCTCCTCCTCCTCTCTCTCTCTCTCTCTCTCTCTCTCATGCTAGTAGTTGGTGCAGGAGAACCAAGGTCAAAGGTAGGAGTCATGAAGAGCACCAGGGTCACTAATGGATCCTTAGGTGTAGTTGAAACTAAATGGCCTTCAAAGGTCAAGGAACAAATGGAATAACCAAGAAAACACTATATGTTAAATCATGTGATTGATAGTAGGTTGGGGCTCACCTGAGCCATAAACATGAAGAATTATTGTAAAAAAAGATGTAAACCATAAATATGTGCACTTGAGGCAAAGAGTAGTTACGCCATATCCATATTAAAATATTAGTTACAATATGAAAATACTAAACTGACTAATTCCTGACCTCATCTCTGCATATGGTCACAAAAAAGATATGCGATTACAATACAGAGAAGGCATCGTAAAAATATAATTTCGGCATTTTCCCTAGCCTGACATGTTTTGCACTCAAATCCTTCATCATGGATAAGTGGAGATGGGTGGATAGATGTAGATGAGTTTTCATTGACCCAACTAAAGTATCTGCAACCATTATTTCCCTATGATGCCTAATCTACATTAGTTCTTATAATATAATGAATAGTATTTACATTAGAAACATTCAATATATACACATTAGCAACCTTTTTTCTATTTGGGCAGCACCAAAATTATCATCTAGGGTTTCTCTATGTCTATGAAGTCTTTAAGACACACTACCCACCACCACATTGACAGTTTGGCACATTGATAAGAGCCATCAAGCCTATATCAATAATGCACCGCACCATTGTTACTACATTTATTACATAAATATTATAACATATAATCATATGATTATAATAATCATACATTCACCACTATTTTTCTATTGTAGATTCAAGTACTTAAAAAATGTTTGCAATCAATGGTTTGAACAAAGATGTCATTCTAGGGCAGCAAGGACAATTTAACTATACCTGAGCTAGAATTAGTCAACTTCAATACTTTCAAAATTGAAATTGAGCCTTGTGTCTTCTAGCACCAATATTTATAAATTTCATGTAACATAGGATGATTAGAAGCCTCCTTTCACTATATTTTGACATTTTGTACTTGTTTTGTAAGGGCTCATTAAGACAATCACCAAGGAGTCTCTTACCATGAAAACAACCAATAATTAATGAATTTCATATTCTACAAGCTCACTCCAACAAAAATTTATTTGTCTTGACTCCTATTCCTATGATGGTTTGGATTTCATAGGCATATTGCCATTGGGAGAGCGAGATTCTTGCTGAATCAATAATGAGCTTCATTAGAAATAGAGATTATGGTTCCATCTGCCAACTTGCTACAAGACTAGACATCTCTTTTGAGATCTCTTTGGTCTTGACTGCCTCAATGTCAACTATGGAAGTCATATACAAAAACTCTAGAAATATAAGGTTTGGTTCAAGAAACATACAGTGAATATTGAAGAGGCTCTAAATTAAAAGGAATGTTAGAAAGAAATAACCTTGAGACAAAGAGTTGTTTTTTTATCATCTTGTAACTTACCCAAAATCTCTTGGATTTATAGACATCCCATCTTGAAATATTTACCTCATTTTTCTTTTTTTTAGGCTCAAATTTCTAACGTTTGGATTTGTCTACAAAGATTTTTTGAGGGGAATCAATTATTAATAGGTGGAAATAAAAAAAGGATTGGAATAAAATAAGAATAGCATAGAACATTTTTAGAGAAGAAAAAAGAGTTGAAAAATAATAATATGAGCATTTAAATGGAAGAACACAGCTCCAAAAAGTATGTCCTAAGAAACAATAGGCACATGAGAGAAGATAGCTAGAACTCTATAAAATATATGTCAAGCAAAAACTCCAAAAAAACCATACATTGCAACAGCTCTAGAGAGAGTCTATATTGCAACAATTATAGAGAGAGAGCATCTACAATAGCAAGCAAAACTTTTTGGTGATATTTTGTAATCTATTTGTCAACATTTGTTGATATTGCATAATCTATTTGTAAACATTTTGTTCAAGATTTCATATATAAATAAATTTGTTCTCTATGTTAGAGAGTTATCTCATATAATCTCCATTTCCATTGTTTGTCTTATTTCCTAACAAGTAAAGCACTAAGATAGTTTGTGCATGCTAATATAATATCGAATACAAGAGGTTATAATGTCTTTGTTAATTTAAAAAAAAACACAATGGTCACTATATTCTCCTGAAATAATTTTTAATACCCTTTCTTATTTTGCTTCTTATTTTTAATACTTTTTAATAACAGTATGAATGCACCATACTTGTTTTTCTTCTGATTTTATATGCTTGTATGGTAAGCTGTAAAGATTGGACGAATCAGCCCAAGCTGCATCGAATGTTCATATGTGAATGGCAAGTTGAACTGTGAAGAGAGAGAGCCACTGATCATTTATTTTTGGCACCACCCAAATTATAGGCCAATCAATTTTGAAAACAAAAAGAAAATGAAGGCAGATGTCCCAGAAATGTATAGTCCAAAACCATACAATGTGCAAGTAGAATGCAACATAATATGCCAAAGAGAATGGGAAAGAGTTGAATGAATAAGAAATGATGCAATTAGTTATGACATGATCCACATCCAAGAGATCTACTGACCATACTCCAAAAAAAACCTTACTCAAATTAGGGTTTGACATATAATCACAGACAAGAGAACTCAAAATGAGGTTTAAGATTTTAATGAAAAATCAACAATATGTATGAAGCCCAATATGAAATAGGGATATAAACAAGAACTATCCACACAGGTTATAGAGACTAAAACCTTTCCATTGATCCATATGGGTATAACACAAAACTTTACCACAATTTAGAAAACCCGAATGATATTATACCACTGTTTACTTCAAAACTAACATGGGTGTTGAAACCAAACAGAGAGTTTATCAAGATAATGGTTGCTAAAACAGATTTACATAAACCAATTAACTCAAAACACAAACCCTTTTTTGAATAATTTAATTTTAACTTTGGTTGTGTTAAAGGAACTATGTTGACTTTATTTTGTAGTTGTTTAACATGAGATTTTGTAGATTAATAGGAGTTCACATTTTTGTGGGAACATATCATTCAATTGAGCATTAATGCCCATCTATATCTAGTGAGATGAATATAACTCGTGTACCTCATGCTAGTGTACTTGGATTAGACTAGACATTATCCAACCACTTGTGAGGGTTGTCATTGTTATTAATTGGTGTAAAAGGAGGACCGCCTGTGTGTTATAGCACTTTATATAAATACTCACTATTTGGATAATGTCTAGTCTAATGAAAAATAGTGTATAGAAGGTATCCAAGAACACTAGCATGATGTACATGAGTTATGTTCATCTCACTAGTTATAGATGGGCAACTATGGAACACAACATTTGTGAACTCCTATTAATCTACAAACTCTCATGTTAAATAAATACAAAATAAAGTCAACATAGTTCTGTTAACACAACCAAAGTTAAAATTAAATTATCTCTATAACTAAGATAAACTAAGTAGCCTTCATATATTTTATGTCAAACTACTATTAAACTGACTATACCCTAGATGTTTAATAAAGAAGAAAACCTAAATTACTTTCATAGCCTACATAAGGAAAAAAAAATTCCTTCACAAATGAGGGTGTTGACCACAAAACCAATATCCTTCTCCATATAAAAGGGGAAGTGTGTTGGCAATTTGGCTGAGTTAGATACTTAGATTTTGTCATTATGGCAACATATGATCTACATGAAGATTGCACAGGACACAAAGCAAGTATGACAGAGCGCAAAGCAAAATTGTGTAAGTATGAGACAGTATTTTTGTCAGTATACCTAGAGACAGTTTTGATTAGCGATGATGATTGGAGTAATTTCAGTGCTTGTACACTTTAACATAGATACTATGGTGACTATAGAAGAGTCACTTGAGAGCGCAAGTCATTACGACATGTACATAAGAAGTTATGATAGTTTTACTAAAGACGGTGTCTAGCTGACATGATAGAATGTGAAGATAGAATTGGTAAATAGTTAAGGGATTATTTTGTTTACTAAAATAATGTCTTAACAATATAAAGGGATGACATCCTAGATGTTAACCCTTGAGTAAAGATATATTTTATATAATGCTTATGACAAGCCGATTGTAAGAGTTATTAGTGTTAATAACTTGTATAAAGAGATGTAATGATGTAATTGTAATTACACATGCACATAGAAGTAAGAGCAATAGCGATAGTGAAAAAGCAAGCGAAGAGATATTGATGTGAAGTTGTAAGAAGTATAAGCTTAAGTACCTTGACTTATTTTTTAATCTATAACTATTGTACATTACTTGTTTGGGCAGTGGGCTCATCTAGTAATCTCATTTTGTACTACCAACTCTTAGTAGGGTTGAGGCTTCTAACCAGGCCTAAAGTCCCTTAATCAGGACTGAGACACTATATGCATGTAATAGGCTCCTAACAGGGTCAGCATCCTTAACAAGATACTTTTGATTAGTGGATCTTTGTGGGTACCATCCCCACCGGGGTTTTCCCTTGGCTAGGGTTTCCTCGAGAACAAATAATGTGTTATGAGTTCATTTGTTTTATTGCTATGCATGTTCTTTAGTTTACTGTGTTATGCATGCATTAAGATAATCTATTATATCCATAATTGGGCAAAAGTAAAAGTTTGTAGAATATTGATTCACCCCCCCCCACTCAGTATTCCCTATTTCTAACAAAGTGTTCACACTCACTTTTAGGTCAGCAATGTACAAAGAATATAATGCCCACACAAGAGGAATAGATATTTTAACAAAGCTATTTTTGCTAGTCATGTCAATCAAATCCCTAGTGATGCAGAGCTATGCAGCCAACAACTGAAAAGAAGGTCTTCAACACTCTAATCCCCATAATAATGGATTCTAGCATCGATTCTAGATCCTTTACCCACACCTGGGTACACACTCCTGATGAGCCTAGTTTCCTAGTAGCCTTCTAGACTAATTTCACAAGGTTCTTGCCAGACTTTCCCAAAAGACTCAAGAAGATAATCACATATTTGGATACCCTTTTTAGGGTTATACAACATACTATAAAATGAAATATTGTTCCTTTGGACCATCCATTATAGGACTAGTTCTCTGTGACTAGCCCTCTATTAGGCCTCCTTTTCCAAAGCAACATCCAACTCCACACTCAACCAGGACTTCTCTATCATATACAAAGTCTAGATACCCTCCAAAACCAAAGATTTTCACATTTTCAAGGACCACTAACAAGTTTTAAAGTCTCATTCACAAAACCCTCCTTTTAAGGCTTAATAACCTAGGGTCTTCTCAAACACACCCATCCACACCTTCTTAGACCCCACAAATAGATCTAACACCATATCCTGATCATAAAGTGGTCTTCTATGAAAAGAAAGATGGTCCTCCAATGGACCAATCATCTAGACCTTGACTATCCCCAATTCTAGTGACCCTTAAACCAGGCTATCCAAGCAATCTAAGAATGTTCTTCCACTTCACTATCTACCCTGCATTCAAGAACATTTGAAACACATAACATAATGACAATCCATCCTTCACAACTCCCTTCCATTTATGGAAAACATTAAGTACTATCTCATCACCCTGTCCTCGTGGTATTCCATTGGTGCACTATGCAGGAACAATCACTATTGGTTGTGCGTCAACACACCAACTTCCTCTACACCCTTAGACACTCATGAATGGTTTCAACTTGATAAAAAAAAAACCATTCTAACATAATCATTATGCATGAAAAGGAAACAATCTTAAATCCAATCTTTGCATCTATCTAATCTGACTGGTGTATACCCTGACTGTACATGGACAGTCATGTCGAGAGGACCCAAAAATTCTTTCAAACCTAAAAAAAACTATTCATAACTCCAATGACATGCAACACCATACCCTAGCAATCATTTGGATCCATATCAACCATAAAAATAAATTTTTTCAATAGAATAGTCAGACTGTACCCTCACGTGCAGTGACTGGCAAATTACCAATGAATTTACATTTTCATTACTTGAAAATAGTTTACATTCATTGTTACGATCTAGAATCGATCATTAACCTAGTCCTCCCTCTTCTCTTTATCTAACACACACATACAACCATAAATAAGCCTCTTCAAGGCTGGTTGTAACCACCAACTAACTAGAAGAGTCTATTGACAATTAGTTACTTGTTAAGTTTGGTTGTCTAGTTGACAACAAGTTGTCAACTTCAACAACATTCTTCCTCTAAGGAATTTATATTATTTCCTTGAACCTTTTAAAGTTTTATCCAACTTCAAAACATCCTATCCCTCTTAAAAACCTCATATAAGCCCTAATTTTTCCAACTTGGGCATTTTACAACTCTATCACTCTAAGTGCTTTTAACGTCAAACTTAAGGTTCTATTGGCCATTTACAATTATTATGGACCTTTATAGGTCATTGTTCAAAGCCTACTAACCTAGGATAAACTTTTTCTTCCCTAGTGACCCCTAGGTACCCTTATCCCTAATCAATTCCATTTAATGGCTTACAAAGCATGGTCCTTCACAAAGGACTTAAAAAATTACAAAACATTATTACAAGACCTTTAAGGTCCATTACAATATCAAATGACCTTGGATGGTCATGTTCTCATCTTCACCCAAGGATCTATTAGTGACCCTAGTATGTCACCTTGGTATATGTGTCCTAATTAACATTACTTTAAGGTATATGTGTCCCAAATCCTTCTTTCATTTATGATTCTTGCATCAATTTCCTAACTTACTCTTAGGTGGTCTTCCCATAGCTCGATTTAATGTAGTACAAAATGCAACTAAAGGCTTCAACAATTTTGAAGCAATCACAAATGGTGAGATGAATGCTTGGCATTCAAAATGGTATGTTAAACTAATTTGTTCAAAATTGCAAATTTTTGAGGACTTTCTGGTTTCCCATGTTATCTAAGGTAAGGCAATTAAGATGAGGATATGTTATCAAAATGTGGAGTTAAGTTATCATATTTAGGAAAAAAAAAAACTTGTGCAAGATCTAAGGGACATAAAGGAAAAATGGTTAGTTTGGCTAGAGTAGGAAGATTGGTTAGAACAAATAGATGAGGAAGTGAAGAGACATAAGCAAGTAATGGTGTCAGGAGAATTATAGTTTTAGGGAGCTCCTACAAACTATATATATGCTCACCTGTGTGAATAGATCTATATCAAGAGTGAGAGACTGAAAACTATATGAAGGATTGATTTAGTGAGATTTCAAAAGGAACATTGTTGAATATCATATTGAAAACAATGTTGAAATTGTGAGGAATAGAATATATTACTTGCAGAGATTTACATGACAGATTTGGCTCTATGGGAGTAGTATTTTGTATTCTCATTCACTGATTATAATTTCCACCAAAAGGAACATACATATTGTCGCAATGAAATACTCAATTTATCATTTTCAATCTCTAGTAATCTTGTGATAGAAGTTATTATAAACAATCATAAGATTTTTAGTTTGTTTTCAGTATTATTGAACTATTGCGATAGCGGGGTTGGTGCTCCTTGAAGTTGGTGCTTCTAAACATTGAGGTACAAAGTTTGTGATCTTTGGATTAATAGGAAAGATACAGGTGTCGAGTGGTTTTTCTACTCTTAGAGAGTTTTGCACTCATCAAAATCATGTTGTCATGTGTCTAACATTTGTCTCTCAATTTGATGCATTATTTGCCTATCTCTGTTTCAGTCCATATGTCCATTCAGTTTCAATTTATGATGCGCGATACTTTATGTTCAAGTTATCTTTACATATTGTCTCAAGTAGTTTGATTTCATTTAGGGCTTGTTTAGGTTATCTTTACATACTTGTCATTGTATTGATCTTTTTTGGTTTCTTTATATGGGGTGGGGTTATTTTGATAGACTGTTACATACCCTGACTATACAAGGACAGTCACATTTGGAGGGATTAAACACTTCCAAACTTTAGAAACTATCCAAGACTTCAATGCAAATGCATCATAATACCATAATAATCCATTTAGATCCCTAACAACCAGTAACAATGGCACCTTGGATGTTCAATAAATCACTCATGGGTTGTTCATGAGTAGAAAATTTAGGATAAACACAAAATAATGATGCCCTAGCTTCATGTAATGTGAAGAACATAGCCATGGGCTTATCGATAAGTACCTCATGAATGTAATAGCAGCAATGTATATAAATAGAGATCAAAATCTCAAACACTTATACAGTGATAAAAACATGCCAGCAAATACATAATACATGATGCCCCACCACATTGCTCACGGGCCCTAAGTAGGTAACAAACAAGTAACAATGGAGCCTTAGATGAACAATAAATCACTCACGGGTTGTTCATGAGTAGAAAATTTAGGATAAACACAAAGTAATGATTCCCTAGCTTCATGTAATGTGAAGAACATAATAAGTACCTCATGAATGTAATAACAATAATGTATATAAATAGAGATCAAAATCTCAAACACTTATATAGTGATAAAAAAATGTGCTAGAAAATACACAATACATGATGCCCTGGCACATTGCTCATGGGCCCTAAGTAGGTAACCAACAAGTGCCAATAGCATAGAAGCATAAAACAATGCCAGAAAAATGCAGAGAAAGGAAATCCTTATAGGTGGTCCTCCTTCTACACTAAATAACAGTGGCAACCCTCACAGGCGGTCCTCTTTTTACACCAAAATAATAGTGGCAACCCTCGCAGGTGGTCCTCCTTTTACACCAAATAATAGTTGCAACCCTCACAGGCGGTCCTCCTTTTACACCAAATCACAATGGAAACCCTTGCAGGTGGTCCTCCTAAAACTCTCACCAAATAACAGTTAAAACCCTCGCAAGCGCTCCTCCTTTGTGCTCTCCAAGTTAAAACAAAATAATGAAATGAGATATGAAATATTTTTTCTTTTTAAAGTTATGTCCGTGTTGGTCAAAATTTTGACCTACATGGTAGTGGTTGAATGTTTGACCAACACGAGCATGGATTAAAATAAAAAAAAGTTTTCCTTCTATAATCCGACCAACCTAAACCTTTTTAATTGATGGTCAAAAATTTTGGTAGAAAAATGAGGTCAAATGTACTAGTGTGATATTTAATGGATTGGATTGTAATTTTAATTGTAATGATGCAATATTTTGTAATTAGGTGTTCAAGTTGAGTTGACCTTGTTTTTCTCTGCAAGGTTGATAAAATGTATAAAAATATTTAATCATTTGTAAGTGCAAAGGGATAAGAGAGTATGTTTATGATGTATTAGTGACTGTGTAAAGTGGTATGAGTGGAATCTATAATTGAGGTAGAGATTTTTTGCACTTCATCAAAATTATATTGGCATATTGGAGAAGCTATCAGTTAGTTCATAAATTAGTGGATTGTTGTCCATAATGGATTGTAGTCCATTTAGGGTTGTATCCCTTCTTGTAATTCTCTGGGTTATTTCCATCAGTTCTATTTGATCAATGAGCTCTAGTTAGTGTTCATGAATGCATGTGCATTCCCCTTTGTAATGCTCCTAACAAGGTAAAGTTATTTTAACCAAGTACATCATCTTGTGTGTTTGATCCCCACCATGGGTTTTCCCCTAAAATGGTTTCCATGCAAAAAAAATATTGGTGTTATGTGTTCATGTGTCTTTTGGATAAGTGCTTCCATGCTTTAATTTCATATTTGAGATTAAAGGTTTAAGTTTGCATAAGGTTTTAGTTTTTGGACACAACTAATTCACCCCCCTCTCTTAGTTGTGTGCTACCCTGATTCTAACATTATATTTATTTTTATATATTTAAAGCCATAAATTTTTCTAGGCACAATTGTATTGTTCCTAGGATCATTTTATCTAGAACTTTCCATTGGCCTCTTTTTTCCCTACCCAACAGTAAGTAAAGATCCTTCTATTATAGATAATCTTCCACTTTCATCTTCAATAGGTGATAGTTTTGGACATCGAACTTCTGTTAATATTATTTAGAACAACATGGAGTGGGGGGGGGTGAATCAGTTGTTCTCAGGTCCATATGTATCAATTAAACTTTTAAAAACTTCAACAATCTCAGATCTAATCACCAACACAAATCAGTCTCTAAAGAATATATACCAAAAACATATAACATAATGTCCACTATCCAAAAGTAATTAACTTGCAGAATATAGAAACATTCACATCAAAAAAATTAGACAAGTATAACACCAGGAATTATAGTGGAAACCCAACTTGGTAAAAACCACTTTGTAACATGTTACTGATATTTTCACTCTTATGAAGTGAGCTCTATGAAAAGCCAACCTTGTTAAAGGTTTACAAACACACTGCTAGGTGTGACCCTGTTAAAGGATTTAAACACTCTATCGAAAGTGACCTGGTTAAAGGATAAGTACATTCCTTTAGAATGTCACCTTGATTAAAGGATTTAAACAATGACTGTTAGGTCAACCTTGATTAAAGGATTTAGACTGATACCATGGTTAGAAAGTAGTAGTAGTATCTGATCTGAAAAACATACAACTCACTTTGCAAATATCAGATCCAATTCATACATATATGCTGATTTACTGACTGAGTTCCATTTCCATCTCCATCTCTAATATTCTTATATTTCACTTCAAGCAATCACAACTCTAATCAACTCCTTCACCTTTAGCCTTCTTCTTAGACTTATTAGTCAATAACATCAACAACTCCAGCATACTTTGTAACCTCACAATTAGGTTTTCCTTTATACCTCTCCAGTAGGTAGATCTACCTTTTGTCGCTTAATCTCCTCCATAGATTTTAGGTTAGGTTAGATTCATCGAATCCTTCCAACATTTAAGTTCTTCATCCATCTTTCTAGATACATCTTCAATATCCTCATTGAATCCATAACAAAATGATTTACCATGCATTAAATTCTCCATACAATCAATTAATAAAGTCAACATGATTTACATAATCCAAGAATTCAACTATGTCGGCTGGAAATCTAAATTCTTCCTCCAAATGTAAATTACTGATGCTCGGTCAATACTATGTTCATCTCATTGGTCATCCCTCCGTAACTCGCTCATCTCTCCAAACTATCTTCCTCAGCTAACACTATCTTTCTCGGTAATTTCCTATCACTTGGCATTAACTGATGTTCGGTCAACATTAAATTTACTTGGCATATACTGGCGCTCAGTTGACACTAACATTACTCAGCTTAAACTAGATTTCTTCACTTTTTCTTGGTTAAGCCCACTTCTTCAGTCTTTCATCTTACTTAGATAAATAATACATTATCTTATCATTGTTCCAAATAATCAAGTACTCATTGAAGTATCAAATAACTCAACCTTTCCCTAGGTTCTATTATTATCTCCCTTGCCCTAATCCTTTTCATTAATCAATAGATATAGTACTTTCTTAGATAGAAACTGTCTTTCCAACTAAGGTTTGACATCAATGACAATACAACAATTATTTCAATTGTAGTTTCCAACAATCTCCCTCTTTGGCATTGATGGCAACATCACATGAAAAACACATGATTTATCAACCAATCCAAAACTCTGTCATTGCATCAGAAATATTTATAATATCCTTAGCTTCATTCTGATTCTCAATAACTTAGCCTTTCTTGACCATTCACATAGTTACTCCCTCTAAATCTTTTGCCTCTCTCCCTCTAATTCTCTGAATCTTGGAACATATACCTCAGTGTTCTTTATATCTGTGTTTTCATCTGAATCTCTCCCTCTTTGACAATAATGCCAAATCCGTATCTAGAACTTACATCTTTCATATGTAGATGTCATCTTGTCAATTTAGTATCAGTATTTCTCCCTCTGTCATCTTGCTTATGACTGATTATCAATGTTGTTGTTCTTTTTCACAACTCTAGGCAGCTCCTAAAGTGTGACCTTTCCTGCATCAATTTGTCAGATACTCTCTACATCACATTTGATGCAATGCTCCTAGCTTGACTAGGCAGCCTTAGTTAGGGGAAGCAACCCTAATTTACCTCTAAGATATTCATGAGCATCCTTAGGTAAAGCTTTTGTGAATATGTCTGCTAGTTGTTCTTTTGTGTTCACATATTCCATTCTCACTTCTTTATCTTGTACCAATTCCCTCAAGTAATGATACTTGATAGCAAATATATTTGGTCTTCATGTGCATCACTAGATTCTTTGATATTTTGATAGCACTTGTGTTATCACAGAATATAAAAAATGATTAAGTGATATCCTCTTTCATACCTTTCAACAATTTCTTGATCCATACCAGATTTGAACAATTCACTGCAGCTGCTACATACTTAGCTTTTGTTGTAGATTGGAAAATGCAGTTCTATTTCTTGCTTGTCCAGGAGACTAATCTTTGTTAAAGAAAGAAAGCTCCACCACTTGTACTTTTCTTGTCATCAACATTTCCTTCCCAATTAGTGTCAATGTAGACTCTCAGTTCAAATTTCTCATTCCTCTTGTAGTATAATCCACACTCTTTTTCCCCTTTCAGATATCTCAGTATTCTCTTCACAACCATCATATGATTTTCCTTAGGATTGATAGAGAATCTTGCCACAATCCTAACTTCTAGAGCTATACCTGGTCTATTGTGGATAGCATATTGTATCTTTCCAATCATGGATCTATACAGGGTTTGATTCACTTCAGTAGTATCATCAGTCTTAGATATTTTATGTCTAGTAGCCATAGGAGTACTTACCGACCTTGAATCCTCCATTCCAAAAAAATTCAGTATCTCTTTGACATATTTAGATTGTGTGATAAAGATACCTTTCTCCATTTGATAGACTTGTAAACCAACAAATAATTTGATCTCACCAAACATAGACATCTCAAACTCAGTTTGCATCTCACTTGAAAATTTCTGACATAGGGCATCTTGTCCACCAAATATGATATCATCTACAAAAAAATTTTGCTAACAAAATCCCTTTACCTTCTTCAGCTTTCATGTACAGATTGTTGTTGTCATTTGTCCTTGCAAATCCAATCTTTATCAAATAATTGTGTAGCCTCTCATACCATGCTCTGGGGGCTTGTTTCAGTCCATACAATGCCTTGTTCAATTTGTAAACCATATTTCTCTTGTTTGGATCAACAAATCCTTCAGGTTGTTCAATGTATACTTCTTCTTCTAATATACCATTTAGAAATGCATATGCAAGTAGAGTTCTTACTCCTAATCTTTCTACAGGGAAAAATGTTTCCCCATAGTCTATTCATTCTTCTTGTGTATAACCCTTGCATACCAGTCTTGCCTTGTTTCTTGTGACTTGTCCATGTTCATTAAGCTTGATCCTGAATACCCATTTTATTCCAATAACATTCTTGTTTTCTGGTCTCGGCACCAGAGTCCAGGTATCATTCTTTCTATTTGATCTATTTCTTCATTCATAGCTTCAATCCAGTCATCATTTTCTAAAGAATCTCTTACTTTCTTAGGCTCAAACTCACATAATAAACATGTAGGGTCTTTCAACTTACTTCTGGTCAAGACTCCAAATTCCTTATCTCCAATGATTTTCTCAGGCTTATGATGTCTTCTCACATACTGTGCCAATGTAGGTTCAGATTGATTTTCTCCCCGATCTTTAGGTTCATCATGAAAATTATCAGATTCTGCTTCTAATTGCTCGACAACATCCTCCTGATGCTTGATAGCATCCTCTTGATGCTCGACATTGCTTACCTGTGACTCTACATCTAGTGCAGGTGTGTTATTTTCTTCTCCTTCTTCCATATAGATAAAAGATCTATAGTCTTCAGGTTCTCTTTTTCCTTCTTGTTCATTTTTTTCTGAATATTCATCAACTCTCACATTTGCACTTTCCATAATTTTTTTAGTGTTGGAGTTCAAACACTTATAAGCTTTACTCTTAGTGGAATAACCTAAGAATATTCCTTCATCACTTTTTGCATCAAAATTTCTATTTATATTATCTTTCAATATATAGCATTTACTCCCAAAGATTCTAAAGTATTTCACATTAGGTGCATATCCATGCCATAATTCATAAGGTGTAACATTTGTACCTTTCTTGATTTGTACCCAGTTTAAGGTATAAATGATTGTACTTACAGCTTCTCTCTAGTATTTTTGCACAAAACTTAGCAAATTATAGTTAAGACCTTCAACCCAATAGGCATTTTCAAAAGTGATCTTATTAGTTAGCTTAATTGATCCTTTACCCCTCAGTACAAGACATGTTGCATCATTACCAAACTTAACTCTTCTACCTTTGTAATGATCTAGGGTTTCAAATTTACTTTTATCACCAGTCATGTGATGTGAGAAACCACTATTAATAATCCATTTATCACCTTTACTCACATAAGAAATAAGTGTAGTTTTCTCATCCTCATCAGAATCATCTTTGATAGCAACATAAGCTACTTCAATATCAAAATCATCACTGCCACTATCAGTTTCCTCTTCTACAATATAACATGATTTCTTACCTTTATCCTTGTAATCTATGTACCTTTGGTGATCTTTGTTATCTCTCATATCTTTGTACTTGCTTTCTCTTTCCTCATCCTTGTCATTCTTGTTAGGACACCTTGTAGCAATATGGCCAACTTTTTTACATGAAAAACAAATTATAGGAAGTTTACCTTTATATTTTCCTTTACCTCTCTTCAATCTTCTAGCCATCAGTACCTCAAGATCATCTAGTTCCTCATCAAAAGTGTCACTTTAATTATCACTTTCACTTTTCACACATTTTTCTTTTTCTCTCTTAGATTTATGCAAAACCATTTGTGACTTGGATGCAGATTCAACATTAGGCACAATGTAGTTATCATAGTTAGAAAGCTCAAAAGTAGTAAGCTTACCAACAAGACTTTCCAGAGTTAGAACATTACCAGGGTTACATCTTGATTCTTGAATTGCTAAAACTCTGATAGCATAGATAGGAAGAAAAGTCCTCAATACCTTTTCAATGACAATCTCGTCATCAATGATTCCATTAGCTCCTCTAATAGAATTCACTATCTCCTTGATTCTACCACAATACTGTGCAATATTCTCACCTTCTTGCATTTTCATTTCATCAAAATTACCTCTTAATCTTTTATCTTTTGTCCTCAGTACATTTGTATCACCACCATAGATGGTTGCAAGAGTATCCCACATTTTCTTTGCAGTAGTGCAATCCTTGATGTTTTCAAATTCAAGATAGCTTAAGGCAGATGCAATCTCCAACATTGCTTGATTGTGTTCCTATTTTTATTTCATGTCCTCGGTAGTCAAAGGTGCAGTAGGTATAACATAGTCATGTTTAACATAGTACTTAACCAAATCACCAATACCAGCTAGATGTAGTTTCATCAGACTCTACCATGCAGGGAAGTTCTCCTTGTTCAACTTCAGTACCTCCTACATCTTGATCATTTTCTTAAGTACCTTTAAAAATTTTCTCTGTAAGCACCAACAACTCTGATACCAATTGTTAATATTATTTAGAACAATAGAAAGGGGGGGTGAATCAGTTGTTCTCAGGTCTAGATGTACCAATTAAACCTTTAAACACTTCAACAATCTCAGATCTAATCACCAACACAACTTGGTCTCTAAAGAATATATACCAGAAACATATAACATACAGTCCACTGTCCAAAAGTAATTAACTTGTAGAATATAGAAACATTCACATCAAAACATTCACACAAGTATAACACCAATAATTATAGTGGAAACCCAAATTGGGAAAAACCACTTTGTAACATGTTACTGATATTTTCACTCTTATGAAGTGAGCTCTGTGAAAAGCCAACCTTGTTAAAGGTTTACAAAAATACTGCTAGGTGTGACCCTGTTAAAGGATTTAAATACTCTATCAAAAGTGACTTGGTTAAAGGATTTAAGTACATTCTGTTAGAATGCCACCTTGATTAAAGGATTTT